>CM062812.1:611173063-611773063 GCA_031772625.1 Pinus tabuliformis
TCAATTATGGAATGAGATACACTGCCAGTAATTTGAGGATACATGATATATTGATGCTAACTAGGTTGGGAGTATGGTGGATCATAAAATCATGTCTGGATGTTTCTTCTTGTTGGGGTTTGCTTCAATATCTTGGATGAGAAGGAAGCATAAATTGGTTACTTTAAGCACCACTAAGGCAGAATACATTGCATCTAGTATGGCTTGTTGTAAAGTGTTTGGTTGAGGAGTCTCTTTATTGATCTATTTGAGCATGTACTAGATACTACCATGATCTACTATGAAAACCAAAGTGGGATTCACCTTTCAAAGAATATCGTGTTCCACGACCTATCCAAGCACATTGATATTAGGTACCACATTATCTGGGATATGGTACAATGAGGAGCAATAAGGATCCAACACATCAGGACTAATGAGAAGGTCGCAGACATCCTCACAAAGCCCTTAGGGAAGGTAAAATTCTTAGCCTTCCGAGAGAGACTTGGAGTCATGTAAAGACCCTCCAATGAGGGTCCTGCTTGAGTTGGACACTGAGCTCTAGGACCTCTTGGGGGCTTGGGGTACTTCTTGGAGCTATGAGCGACCATAGGGTGAGTGGTTCACTGTACCCTATTAGTGTTTTGTGTACAGGGTGAGTGATTCACCTTCCCCTATGATACCCCATGATGGTAGACATGTGTGTAGGGTGAGTGGTTCACCTTCCCCTATGATTACGAACACATGTATGGTGAGTGGTTCACCTTCTCCTACAATTAACATATACATAGGATGAGTGGTTCACCTTCTCCTATGGCATATGAGTAGGATGAGTGGTTCACCTTATCCTGTTGATGCCCCAACATACATCCTACCCATGTAGTCTAGGACTCATGCAAAGTACATCTCATCTAGGCAATGAGTTGGGAAACGTGGATAGGGACCATAACACTACCAATGGACGCATCGTGTACTATCGTACTCCCTATGTCTAGGATGGATTATGTTCAAAAACTTGTTTTGGGATCAATTGAGGTTCTACCTCTGGACTGACTTTTGTCAGTGGAGATCAGTAAGATCTTGTGACTCACTCTCGATCTATTCTTATTCATTATTATATCATGGTTCAACAGAGCATATATGAGATGACAAAGATTTTTCATGAGGACATAATGGCATGATGATCAATGACGACAGATGGATTGGCAGGTGGAATTATCCCTAGTTAAGATGGGGTGTTAAAATTGGCAACTAGGGCCAAATTCCACCTTGGGACAACTCATTTGGTGTATATGATGATTGCATTAAAATACTATTTTAGAGAGGACCACAATTGATATAAAGATAATCTCATTTGGATAAGCAGAAGTGTGGTTTTAAATTTATACCCACACATGTGCAAATTGTTTAGGTCGGCCACATCGACATGTAGGCTCAAGAAGCCCAATGGATGTGTCTCTTCACAAATAACAAATTGTATAAATACAAATGACCTCACACCTCATTTGGCATCATCATCACTCACACATTCTTTTCTCTCCTTCTCTCATTTGTTTGTACAATGATTGGGCAACTTCTCTCTCTCACACATGTGGCAAGAAGGACGAGTTTTCTAAGCTAAGTTGCAGGACCGAAAATTGCAGGCAACAAACCAAGTTTGATCAGCATTGACCAAGGTTTTCTTGACCATCTTTGACTACGATTTTTGGAGGATCTTTTCTGTCTCTTTAGGCCACATTTATGGGCACATAAATAGAGAAAATCTAGCTAGTTTGACCAATGCTAACTTCAACATTGACTGTAGCTTGACTGGAGAAAATTATAGTATTTTTTCTCCCTCCTTTGACCAAGTTTGACCGAGCTATTTTGGGCTGACTTTGACCTCTTGGTCAAGATGAGTTTGACTCGAGAAGAACGAGATGTTTTTAGGATGATTTATTGTTGATTTGACCAACGATGACTTTCTGGTTAGGGCTGAAGTTTGATTGTAGTTGACTACATAAATTGACATGACTATTTTGACTTTGAATTCGAAAAGTCAATTTGACTTTATAATCTTTCTCTCAGCTGAACTTTTGATATAATAATAAGAATAATTGATTTAGAGATCTTCCCCATATTGGGGTTTTTCCCCGGCATCCACCAAATCTAGTGTCCTCTTTTCTTGGCTTTTCTTCTGCATATTGTTTTATGTTATATTGACTTTTACTGTAAATGTATGGTTAATGTGGTTGCTATTGGAAATCTAAATTGAATATTGTTATTAGATTACTTAAGGAACATTGAAGTAATTGTGCTAAGCATAGAACATAACATTGTTAACTAAAATTAACAACATACCTAGAGACTCATTGGATTTAAGCAAGTGAATGTGGTCATGGGTTGGTATTATGTAGTCCATATTTTGTTTTCCTTCCACATAACCAATTTTCTTAGGAGAGACAAGTGAGGGGAGAATGGAGTTTAATAGGTTTGAGATAAATTTGGATATTCTTTTATAGATAACATTACATAGGGAAATAGGCCTAAAATCTAAAGGAGAATTGGTGCAAGATTTTTTAGGAATAAGAGATATAAAGGTAGCATTAAGGGTTGTTAAGATAGAGGAGTAGTGTCAAGAGTATTCTACTATTTTCTAAACATCACAACCAAGAATTTTCTAGCAAGCCTAGTAGAAATCAATGGTAAAGACATCAAGACCAAGGAAATTTTATTTAGGTGTTTCCATAATAGTTGCTTCCACTTCCTGCATGGTGATTTCCCTCACAAGGAGATCATTATGTTCCCTTGTTACGACTTTGGGAATATGCTCTATATTTTCTTGATAATAGGCCTTATGTCTAGAACCATTTTTGTGATTGTGGCTTGAAATTATTCATGAGTTCTTAGGCTATTGCATCATGTCTTTCTACTTTTTGGTGATTGGGTGTTTTGATGCTTGAGATTATGTTACTTTTCCTATGGTTGATCATGGATTTTTGAACAAATTTAATGTTTTTTATCCCTCCTTAAGCCATTGTACATGGGATTTTTATTTCTAAAGGATTCCCTCTTGCTTCAACCTTTCCTCTAGATGGACGTGAGTGACTGCTTTTTTATGTTCCAAATCCTCAAATATTCCATTTGATATTATTTCTTATTGGATGGTGGCCATCTCTTGTTCTAGATTTTGTTTTTCCTTATGGATGTTACCAAAATATTGAATATTCCAACCCTTTATTTTCATTAACTACTATTGGAAGTGATACATTAGGGTCCCAAGAAAATAATATGATTCTTTCCACCATTTTTATACATTAGAGAGAAAATCATGATGCCATAACCAAAAAAACTCGAATTTGAAGGGCATGTTCTTGGGACTACCAATCTAGTCCATAGATATTTCTATGGGCTGGTGATCTAAGCCATGGCAGGGGAGAATATAAGCCTCAAAATTTATGCCTGGAATATAGAGGGACTCTTCTATGAGGAATCTATCAAGTCTTGAAGTTATTTGAGATTTTCCTCCTCATTTATTGTTCCAAACTTATAAGCCATTATATGTGCTTAGATCTATAACTTTGGAGTTATCGATAAATTCCACAAAGAGGGGTATTTAATCATTGAGTCTATGAATCACACCTTTCTTTTTATTGAGATTTTCTATCATGTTAAAATCCCCACCTATAATCCAAAAGTTTTCCCTATAAGATTTGAGGCTCTATGGAAGTTTTGAAGGGAGGATTTTTTGTCAATAGGAATACTAGGACCATAAAAATTGGTTATGAAACTTGAACTAGATGAACCAATGGGTTGGAAGTTAGAATCTAGGATTATGGGCAAAGAAAATAAATCTTGAAGAGTGAGTGACGAAGGATCCCATGCAATAGAAATACTTTATGATGCTCCTTGAGCATCCTGGGTTATATAATCACAATTTATCCATACATTCCTTAAAATTTTGTTCAGATACATAAAAGAGCATTTTGTTTCCTGAACCATCATGATGTTAGGGTCTTCTTGGCGGATTTTGTTTTTTAGGATACTTTGCTTGGATTTCCCATTAAGACCCCTATCATACCACAAGATGAATTTCATTGTTGATGTTGAGAAGAGGTTTGAAAGATGGTATCCATTAGTGACACTCTACTAGTGTTCACCAAGTAATCCCCTAGGTCATGTAGTAATTGACTATTACTTTTCCGCCCTTTTTTCCTCTAGTTCTTTCAAAATGTTCAATTGATATATATGGCCATTTCTTTTGATTCCATGAGAAGAAAGAAAAGATTTCCGGTTAGGGGTATTACCTTGTTCATGATCTTGGTGGAGAATTAGATCTTATTTAGGTTAGGGGTATTACCTTGTTCATGAGCTTAATGGAGAATTATATCTTATTTACAAATGTATGTTTTGGTGATGATTTGAGCTTGCTCCTTAGGAATGGTTGTTGGGTATTTGTTTCTCCATTCCTATAGAATATATTTCTGAATAATTCTTTGTAAGTGTGTTGCCTCAAAATATTCTACATTAGAAAAAACTTGGGTGTTATCCCCCATTTCTAGATCGTCCTAGTAATATTTTTCAATTGGTTGTGCATGCACATCTTTTGTTGGCTAGGTTGGTTGTTAACTGGTTTTCCCAATCTCTTCCATTTTGGGCTTCTCTCCTTCAGTAGTTATCTCATTTTTCTCAGCTATTAGAGGAACATTTACCGGTTATTCCCTACTACATTTTCATAGGTTGAATTCTATGTTCCTTTTTTGGTTTTATTCCTTTTATTGGTTACCCTAGTAAACCAATCTTGATTCGAGGATATATTTACTTGTGCATGTTGTTGGGCTTGGCCTGCTAGGAATTCTTGGAATATATGGTTGTATTTATGGATTTTTCAGCATCTAAAGGGAATTTTCTCATAATATATTGGATATTCCCATATGCAATCTTCATTTCTCGGCTAAATTCTTGTTGGGAGAGGCTTGGATATGTTTAGATAAGTACAAAGGCAGGCATAGGAAGTGTATCAACCTTTCTCTGTGGTATCCAATATCATAACAAAATTCCCTATCGTATTACCAATTATTTATAACATTTTAGGGTACAAAAAACTCCGAAGGGAGATAATAAATACAAATCTAGACTGGGGTTGCAGAAAAGTATTATTTGTTGGGATGGAATCTCTAAAACTATGGCTTCATTAATAAGCCAACTGAATTCATTAAATATGGTCCTACCTAAAATATGTTATCTCTATCATGTATATTGTTGAATATGGTTGTGAAGAAACTCTTGGACCCAAAATTTGAGGCTGAGATCCCCTTTGAGTTTCTAGTTCTTCTAGATCTAGCTGAGTAGGGATTTTCCCAAGGGCTAGAGACCTACAAATTTTCATATTACCACATGCTATCTCATATATTTTATTTTTTCCCCTAGTTTTATGATGGGATTTCTAGGAGGAGAGATTTTACTATCTGAGGAAGGCAAGAACCATTAGCTTTTGGATTGTTCATTGTTGGAGTAGCAGAGATAGAGATTGTAGCTTCATTGTTGGTCGGATTAGATGGGTTCAACTCTCACCATGGTTTGTGAGCTGAGGAATTTCTGAATTTACATGAGGTAGCCTAATTAGCTTTGGAAGCGACTGTGAATCTGTAGGAGCACCCCCCCAACAGGGGCACCAATGGAGGGAAAGTGGTTGATGGCTGAGGAAAAAACCCTAGAAGCAAAGGTTGCAAAGCCCTTTCACAATAAGGGTATCATCAATAATATGTTATTGTTGAATACACATTTCATGACATGTATTCTATTACATATTGATACAACCACATTTATCAGAGACATACATGAAAGATATTTATTCAAGAAATTTACTTAAATTGATATTTCCTTATTTCACCTTAATGGTATTTATCTATTTGTATTACCCAAAAAAAAATTGGATTTCAATACAAATGTCTCCAATTTTAACTTGATATGAGGAAAATAGAGAAATCTAGTGAAATTGTTGAACCATTATCTTACATCAATGTTAATGAATTCATGTTACTTCAAAAACTAAGGAATGTGAGAACCTACACTGAAATCTAGCTTTAACCCAATTTCTAGTAGGCTTAAGATCTAGCTATAAAATATTTAAAACTAAGACAAAGTCCTAATTGAAACCAAGTAGTGATATTTTAGAATTTGGAAAATGTAAATGTTCTTCCAAGTAATTTTAATCATTGTCCGACCAAAAATGAACTCTATTGGAGGTTCAACTTGAATTGTAACTCGAATAAGGACCATCATTGGACACTCACTTCATTCTTGGGAAGAACTTGTTGTGCCACAACTCATGTTATTAAACATGGTATTTTATTATTGGGATAACATCACAACAAAGCTTACAACTATATGTTATTAGTTTGGAATTTACATATATCTTGTTTTATTAATTCATTTATTATTTATTATGTATAACATATTGTTAAATTTCATATAGATTGACTCATATGAACTCTCTTTTAGATAAGAAAAAAATAAAAGTGTGTTAAAACATTCTCTATCTTATTGTTGTTACTAATGAAAGGTTTGTAGTGGAAAAGTATTACCACAATGGCTTAATATATTTATAACTATATTTGTTTCCGACATAATATATACTTGCTAATGTTTATATTGGGTGTGTTTGTTGTTAATAATCCTATGTAGATAATAGTTGTGAGATACAAGTAGTTTGTGTAGAGGAGTTATTTACAACAAATTATTTTGCATATATAAAAGTTGGCTTTGGGGTGAAATTCTTAGGGTTAGTGTAATGAAATCCCCCTTTGCTTCAATATCAACATCATCAATCGATAGTTTTGATCATCATCAATTAGTCCAATGGCATATCCTATGATGGAATTTTTTAACACACTAATATAGTTACTCTTATCCATGTGGCTTGGGGAATATGGGTGGTGCGAAATAGAAACTTCTTTGAAGACAAGTTTCTCTTATCATTTATAGCGGTAGTTTAGGCCCTATCATGTTTTATGTCGTATTACAACTTATTCACCTCCATTATTTGTCACACTACAACAACCCTTGACATAAATCGATTAAGAGAATAGGTCTATTTTGACAACTCCAACTAAGAGGTAGGGTCAATGTTAAGTCCTAGGATTTATCCTTCTTCATGAAAAACCATCATTTTGTTAATAAATCCAATATAGAAGTTGACACACACAATATGGGGGAATTTAAATATTTTAATGCATTATTAAAAAGTATCATCACAAGGAATGTTCAATGCTTACAAGCACCTGAAGATTCTAAATTGGTCATTCAATGGATGTAGGAGAAATCTCAGATATATCATTTAGGAATCATGCCCATCACTAGTCATTAAAGGATACTGTGACTATGATTTAGGATATATTATTTACCCATATTTATAGAGAAAATAATCCTTGGAAAACTCACTTTCAAAAGAGGCACTCTTTCTTCTTCCTAACATTGACTATTTGGATGAATAAAGTGAAGACTCTTTTATCTTGAGACAAAGTTTAATTTTTAATTGAGTATAATCTCTCTTTTGGTTATGTTCTTTCCATGGACTAATTCATGCTACTGATTAGGATAAATATGATGGTTTATGTAATATTCATATAGGTGGTGATTGGATTATGTCTTTACATAGTTTTATCTCACTATGATAGACAAATATTTTTGGCAAGTCTTATCCTTTTTCTTGATGTGATAAATCCACTAATAGAATGTACTTTCAATTTTATAATTGAATAAAAATTATGATCTTTTTTCTTGGAAAAACAATTACTCTTACCCATGTATGGGTATGGTGAATAACTCACGTGGAAAATTTATGAGATAAAGGTTGTTTATGAGACATTACTTACATGAATAGTTATGCTATTTGAAAGCTAGCTTTGCAATGCAATTCAATGAATTGATGTGATAACATCATCCTTCACTTTGATATAACATATACATTAATTATCACAACCATTTCAAATGTTTGTAAAAGTATTGTTAGTCAACCTTTTCAATTGTTTTATGTTGTTTATGTTCTTTGAAGTGCAAGAAATGGGCCTGGAAATATGAGGGAAGGTGTTTTTTTTTCTCTGAATATATAGGAAAATTATATAAAGTTGCCAAAAACAAGTTTCTTTTTATTACTTGCTTCTGTGTTAACTCTCATGAAAATTTAATTATTATGCTTGTATGTTTGATAGTTTGAGGGAAACTTCAAAAATAAATCCATCCACAAGAAAATTCAATTTTGATTTTATTTTATTAGTTATAGTTTTCAAGAATCTCTAATTATTAATGCACTACAATTACTAAGGTGAAATTATTATTTTCCAATTTCTATGTGGATGCAAGAAACAATGACTCCATAAAAGACATTGGTGATGTTATTCAATAACTTAGGTGGAGGTGTTCTTGCAAAAGCGTTGTTTCATTAAGTTACAAGAAATGTATAAGTCAATTGAAGGTGCCAAATCATTTGGGAATAACATTTAAACTAATGAGTTGGATTCTTAACATTCTTTCAAACCCAATAGAAGGTGAAAACGTTATCAAGATTAAAATTGTTACAACATAATATTTACTTTCTATCAACTTTTAAACTCCTTTTCTATCTTAAAATCAACTCAAAAAATGCAATTACAAAAGGTCAATTTATTTTAGATTCCACTAAGACCATATCATAGTTTGAAAAAGTTCCTTAACTGAGACAAAACAAAATCCTTTATTTAAACCTTAAAAGCATCCATATGGTTGTTTCTATGGATATAAATAAAATGTCTTGTGTTTTCTTTTTGTAAATTGAAAACATTTATATTAATACTAAAGATAATTACATCATATAACTCCATAAATATGAGACATCGAACATATGAATAGCTCAGAATCTCCAGGAAGACCCAACTGGGCTCTGGTTCAACCACCACATATACACCTCAACTTCACAACATAATATAGCATGAAGGACACAAAAACATCATACATATGACACATAAACCATATGAGCCATCTATCATACAACAACCACAAAAAAAACATAAGATTACAAACACATTCCATAACACTTTCCCCAAGGCTACAATATGAGGAAAACTACAATTGATCCAAAAAAGATGCATGTCTCAAGTGAAACTCCATCTTTCCAAAACAAATTGATTACACAAAGCCACATCTCTATAGAAAGCATGGACGAAGTAGAGGTTGCACCACCAACTTTCAAATGTCACCATGCATACATACCAACAAAAAAACACCTATAGGTTCATGATAATAACATAATGGAGGACTTGCAACATGAGAAACGTGTACTCAGGAAACATGGTTCTGCAAAAAATGATATTGAGTTGAGCCATAAACCGCACAAGGCCTTGAATTGATACTAGGAGGTTAAGCCACAAAATAACTGCAATGCAATGCTCCAAAGAACCAACACTATCCAAAATTAACCATAAGTCCACCCACATTCATAAAAAAATACCTTACCTAGAGCACATGAGGAACTGAGATGCACTAAAAATACCCTAAAAAAAAACAATACCTTTAGTCCAGGATCTTCAACTAGGATTAGAGGAATCAATCATTCCATCATGACCAGAACTGTCAATAGGAAGAGTTAGATCCACTAGAGGATATGTTAAATTACCAGAGGTTGAATCCGAAATCAAGGAACCATCCACACAACCCAACTGCACATCTATGTTGTTAAGACTGAAATGATGGTTGCACAAGATGCTTTTGATATCTTCAATACAATAGAACATGTTATAATTATTGGCTTGATTATCCTTAAAGAGCAGGAGAAGAAATGTAGTCAATTTTTGATGCAAGAGAGGGAAAAAAGAAAACCATGTCTCTACTTCCAAGAGTGATCTAGATTGGGTAGCCATTTGACCCACTACTAGCAATTTATGAATTAGAACAATACCCTCTATCCATATCTTCTTGAGCTTCCAAAAGCAGCATTTCCTTACGATATTCCAAAGGGACTGAGTCAAAAAGAGTTGCAATAGAGTCACGAGAAAAAGGCTAGGCCCTTTCCCCTCGAACATGACCAGAACCAACTCGACGAGGAATCATATGTTGTATAGGAGTCATAAGATATGCAACTAGTCGACACAATGAAAAATCCGAGACCAACCCTTGAACAAAATAAATGTCAAAAGGGCCGAAAACCGCCCCCCCTAAACCATATCGCAACACCACTAGATCATCACCCACCCTCCAATTCAAAGGCCCAATTCGAGGAGATAATTAAACACAGGACAACTAGGAGACATGAAAGGCCATAAAAAGAACCAACCTCACAACACATAAAGAGATTCCAATTTAAAATAATTAAGTTGGAAACCCCACACCCAATGAATATCCCATATAAATATGAACCATAAAAAACAATAGTATAGAGTGCAGAAAGGCAACGAAGATGACCTTGAAAAATAGATGGAATAAAAAATAGAATCCAAATACCCAATAATAGATCCAATTCAACAGATAGTGCACCACCCCTCTCAACAAACTAGAACCAAATTGAAAAATTCCCTGGATACCAGCAACCGAAAACTGGGATTGGACAAGGGTAAGAAATACCTTGGAATTGGCTCTCTGACAAAGGAAGATCAGAGAAAACAACCACCAATTCAAACTTCAACCCAAACTGAGCGTTATGCAGATACATAACAAAGAGCATGGGCTCAAAAGGAGCAGTCTAGCCATGAACAAGAGTAACCAGGAAAGAAAAAGCACCCATCCGATTCCCAGAAACCAAACCACATCCATGAGAAAATGCACAACATCTACCAAAATACACATTCCAATAAAGGGGCACTTCAAAGCAAGAGAAATAAATTTGAGAGAGGTGAAGGAATGATCCTCACCTCTGCTCAACCTCCTTTCGCACTTGAGAAAATCCATTCCAATCATATGGTATTTAATATTGTGAGATGACAAGTTGACATCCCAACATTCCTCCCTGAGGCGTCATCATGCCATCCTCTCCTTGAAACAAATGTGCTTCTACCAAAACTACCACCCAAATTACCACCTAAACAAGAAGCAATACAAAAAAGATGAAAATTTTAGAAATGAATTTAAGAAAATTCGTTTGAATAGGAGGAATGAAAATTTTATGATAGAACACTAAATATACTATTTCAATATGTCATGTAAATATTATTTCTTTCTTAATTCATCCATGAACATTTGATAAACAAGAACCATGGTTTTTCTATATTATCTACCCAAACTATCCAACTATCAACTTATTCATCGAAGATTTCTAAAAACAACAAAAACAAAAGTTTGATTTGATAATGCAATCCATTAATTGAACTATGATATGAACTACGATATCTCTTCTTTAACTTCATTTACTAGATCTAGTTAAGGTCTTATGAATTTTTAGTGAACTTTTCTTTCTTAATGCAATGTTGATTATAATCATTTGAAATTCTTATTACACATAAAACAATATTATAAATTAGCATTCTATAGTATACTGAGGTGACATGCTCACAACCAATGCTAATGTCCTATATGTAAAATTTAGTCATATGAGTTTATTATACTTACAATATCAAAATGGTAGAAATTATATGTTAAATGGACATACACCTAGATGTATTTTATTGAAACTTAAAATGGGTAGGAGTAGTAACCACGACTCATTTGATTATAAACAATGAGTATAAAATAATCATGTTATGGATGAACTATGTGACCCAGTTCCATAAAATATCCATTTTAATATGACAAAGAATTAAAGTTTACATCTCTCCACTATAAAAATAATAATTTAATTGATTTGTCATGCTTAATTCTCAACTAATGGTTGTTTTTAAATCTCATTTGTGTACAAACAGAATTATTCGTTCAAAAGAGAATATTTTTAAATGCATGCCATGTGAGAGGGAATGCATGCTCAAGCTAATGCTCATCTAACACAAAAACAACAAGTCATTGATTACAATTGTCTAAACAAGATTTCATACATTAAAATTAATTCTTAGTATTAAGGGGCTTCAATAGTAAAACATATCATATATGATATGAGGTCTTATATGTTTGCTATAGAAGCCCCTCAATGCTTAAATAAAAGAGTAAAGGGAGTTCTAACTGAATAGTTCATAAGGCACAATAATTTCTTAGGTTTCTGCAAATGGGGTAGTAAATTAAGCGGAATTGATTATGGTGAAAAAATCCATAGTTAAGCATGTTTGAGCCAAAAGAGTGTTGGGATTGGTGATTATCGAGAATTCATGATTACTAGGTACATGCTTTGGAGGTGATTATTGAGGTTGTGTAACTTATTTCACTATTTTCATTCCCACTTATTTACCCCTATGAGCATCACAAATGATGATTGAGGCCACGTGATTCATTTCACTTGTTACAGTCCCACTTATTCACCCCTATAAACACCACTTGATGCAATGAGCATAAAGTGGACTATTCTAGTTCATGAAAAAATAAAAAAATGGCATCTATATGTTGTATTGTAGAAACCTCTCAATGCTAAATAAAAGCATGAAGGGAATTGTAACTGGATAGTTCATAAGGCACAATACTATAACAGATTTTTCAAATCGGATAGCGAGCTAAGTGGACTTGATTGTTGGGAAAAACTCTATAGTTAAACGTGCTTGAGCCAAAGGAATTTTGGGATGTGCGACCTCCTAAAAAATATGGTTACTACCCCACATATGGATATGCTTACAATTTAATTACTTAGTGTATTGGTAACCATCCTAAAAGACATGTCTCAAATCATGAAGATTATTGTTATCAATGTTTAAAATTTGGAATAAATTTTCATAATAGTGGCCATGATCAAGGTTGGAATTTGACAACATGTAACATGTATTTGCTGCTACAACCCATATTGCACACATATATTATAAAAATGATACTGTAACTATTACTTTCTATCAAATATGGAGCCTATTGCATTGAGACTTAAATTCATATGGTACCCATCATAAATTAGATTATGGAATAAGAAATATAATTCCTTTGCAAATTGCAATATCTAAGGACTAGAGTGGCCACAACATCTCTATTTGGTTTAAATATTAAATTAAATCATTTGTTTGGTATACCATAATACTGCTATTACCACATACCTACTACCACATTCCAATTAAGCCTAATGCAATGTTATAGTATAACATAATCACAATTTGGGTTCTAAGTCTAACTTCAAAGTTCAGATGGTTTTCTCGCAGTATGCTCCAACCTAGGTGGGAGGTATTCTTTCATTGAGAAAATGAGCATCACAAATTTTTGAAACATGATCCATCTATAGCACAACAATTCAAGTTCCGATTCTAGAAATTCTTCTCACAACCCACTCCAACCCAAGCAAGAGGTGTTCTTTCTACAAGGAAATGAGTATCACTTAGTACAAAGTTATGAAACGTGATTCTTGAAGTCAAGATGATTCCCCTTATAGTAATTTTTAGTCTTTTCTTGATTTGGCACTGATATTTGTGATATTTTTGTCACAAACTAAGTACATTCATGCAAATACTAATTAATATTACCCAAGAAACAAAGAACACTACCAATCTAATAAATAAGGGAAAGTTATCTTTTATTCAACTAGCCAAGATGCACATTTACCATAAATCAAGGATGAATTTTGGACACTAAAATTTGATGGAAGTGGACCATGTATATCATGGTTTCTATTTTCTTAGCATCCCCAAATTATATGCATGTGTGAAATTTTGATTAGAAAAACTAAACTTTAAAATAAATATTTAATAGTTTGAAGGTGATGGTGTATATTGTATATTATTATTGAAATTTAAAAATTTATTTAAATTCTATTAATTTTTAAAAATATAAAAATTGAAAACATTATTAATGGAGTTGTTTTGAAAAACCCAAGATATTCATTTAGTTTCTCTTTGTTTATATCTTGATTGCAACTATAAATTCAAGGAATATGAAACCTTAGAGGGCTTCATTCAATTCAACACAAACAATCTATTTCAAGAGATTGTAGAGACTGCCCACTAAAACTATGCTTTGGTTATTGATCAAGGTGGGAAGGGCTAATGCCCAAATCGTTTATTATTGAAGCTTGGTTCCTTTCATCATTTTTGTCCACAAATATAAATTCAATAAACATGCAATATTGAAGGGATTCATTTAACACAATAGAAATAATCGATTTCAATGGATTGGAGAGGCTGGCCACTAAAAATATGATTTTAGTTATTGATTTCCTGTGAAACTACATCAACATGAGGTAGGTACATGCTACAACCTACATGCTATTTGTACATTACTTATTTAAACAATTATATCACATTTATTCATCCCATGCATGGAAATAATTTATAGCAATTCATCCCATGCATGAAAATAATTTATAGCAAAGAAAATATGGAGTACGGTAACATGGAATCTTACATTGAACTAAGATTTCAAGGTCTTTTTGCAATTACCCATCTATCATGCCATAATAATAATGCTTATTTATAGCTTTGTTACTTTTTGAAATCTAAGCTTTAATGTGATTGTAATGTGATGACCCTTAATAGATTTCAATGAAATATAAAAGGATGGACCATAATCATTTACTATATTTTATAAAGCGTATGACTATTATAGGCCTATGTTTTTAGATTTTATTTCACATATAAGGTGCAAAATTTTGAGGTGGGTTTCTATTCAAAAGTATATCTATGTATCTTTATGAAAGTTTATGAAAGTGATGGATGAGTTTATATTTATTTTGTTACATATATAATATTCAAGTTGTTTTATATTTTTTCATAAATATATTAATATTATTTCCACATGTCCACACTCTTATTATAAGGACATAATTTTCGTTCTTTGCATATGAGTGTGTATTTTCTTATGGGTTATAATATCGTTCAACTAAGTTTTATCTCAGTTTCTTTATACGATGAAATGTTATTTCTAAAGCTCAATTGTTTTCATGTGAAGCGAGTGGATTGGGCATGCAAAAAATGATAGGACTACATGTTACTAATCATTTTAATAACCTACAACTATCTAGGTATATTAACTACAAACATTTTAAAGCATATATTTTATGATTTTTTTCTAATCTCTATAATTAATAACTTTCAAGTTTATGATAGATATTGGCACTTATAAACTCTAATAGTTAATGGTTCTTATCTTTATAGAGTTTATAATTAATGTGTGTTTGTGTGTGTGTGGACTATATATGGTATTTTCTGGGACATGCTTGAGTTTATTCTTAGGTTTCACCTATTTCTATCTTATGTGGACACATACTCACAAATGTCTCAAAAAAGAAAAATGCAAGCTACAATTCGAGAAATGTATGCATGGAAAAACATAAAAACTTCTAAGACTCAAAATGATTTAGAAACATGCAAAAAAACCCATAATACTCAATTGGAACAACATTTGCATATTTTTTTGTAATTTTTCCTAATGATGATCTAGATGAAGAAAAATGAAGTTGAAGAAGATGCTAACAATAAAAATAAACTTGAAGTGTAATCAAAAATAAAATTTTGTATCGAATGGTTAGATAAGTTTGATCAGTTGAATTGAGGCATTACGATATGATCACTATGAATTGTAGCTCTTGTGAGAAATATAGGATGAATGGGCCACGGGGTTTAGGGAATGGTTGTACCACATTACAACATAATCCTCTTGCTACTCATGAAAAATCATTGGTACATAAATATGCTAAGGAAAGATGGATTATGTTAAATCAATTCCATATCATCTTAGATAGATGGAAAATGAAAATAAGGAAAGAGTCATTACTACAATGAAAATATCATATTTTGTTTACACTAATATTTATCTTTATGAAAGTATGAAAATCTTGCAAATTCCTCATGGAAGAAAAAACACCATATATGTCAAAGTCTCAAGAGTACTCTTCATATATAAACTGTAATTTTGCAAATGATTTTATATATTGTATATCAAGATATCTTGAGAAGATTCATATAAAAAATATGTTGGAAATTCTTTTCTTTTCATTAATGGTTGATGAAAGAACTAATCAAAGCTTAGAACACCTTATTGTGTATGTTATCTATTTAGATTCAAAGGGTCCTAGGCCACCTGTTTCATAGTTTATGAAGCTTAATAGCATAATGGATGGAAAAGGAAAAAAATAATATATGATTGTGCTATGGAATTAATAAATGTTAGAGGACTCTAGGAAAAAATTAATAATTGTTTCTACTGATGGAGCTTCAAAAATAATTGGACATGTAAATGGCTTTGTCTCATTTATGAAAATACATACTCCAAACCTTGTTACAATGCATTGTCTGGCTCGTCGTGAATCTTTAGAAACAATAGATATTTCTAAGAAAGTACCTGAGTTATTATATGTCGAAAAAATTTCAAAGGAAGTGTCTTCATGGGTTCAAAACTCATGAGAGAGAATTAACGGATTTGTTGTTTTTTGTAAAGTCATGTAAATTGATGTAGGCTTGATGTCGTAAAAAATGCACCATCCCCTGGTGGTATACATGTACACCCGTGGCGACTATGTAGCAGGATGATTGGTTCTCCTATGAGGTCTGGATGATGTGTTCTCCATGACGACTATGTAGCAGGATGATTGGTTCTCATGTGAGGTCTGGATGATGTGTTCTCCATGACGATTATGTAGTAGGATGATTAGTTCTCTTGTGAGGCCTGGATGATGTGTTCTCCATGGCATTTATGTAGCAGGATGGTTAGTTCTCCTGTGAGGCCTGGATGATGTGTTCTCCATGGCATTTATGTAGCAAGATGATTAGTTCTCCTGTGAGGACAGGATTGATTAAGTTCTCCTGTCAAGGCATCCTACCCATGCAGTCTAGGACTCATGGGAAGTACCTCTCATCTAATCAATGAGCAGGGAAATGAGGATAGCGACCATAGTAGTACCGATGGACGCATCGTTGTATCTACCGTACTCCCTATGCTAGGATGACCTTCATTGATCTGGGATCAATGATACTGGTCTGAGACTAGTGGTAGGAGTTGTACCTACTATGACACTGACTTCGGGTCAATTGAGGACTGGTCTAAGACCAGTGGTACACACTCTAAGACTGACTTTGAGTCAGTGGAGGATGGTATGATACATCCTTGATCATTTCTTCTTCTTCATAATTCGGACAAAAGCAGAGTAGAGCAGAGCAGAGCAGATCAAAACAAGGCAGAACATAACAGAGCATAGCGGGCATAATAAAGCAGAGCAGGGGTCAAGCTATACAGGGCAGTGCATTTGATGGATGAAAAGTAGCGACCAATAGACAGATTACAGATGGAGTTCTCCCTAGTTGAGAGGGAGTGTTAAAATTGGAAACTAGGGCCAAACTCCATGTGGGTCATCTTATTAATGGCTGATAATATGTTTATTAGATTCCTCTCGTTGAGAGGTGTAGGATTGATCTAAAGATCATCTGATTCCGATAAGTATTTATGGAGATATGAATTTATTTTTATTATGGAATAATTATCAAGCCTACCAGCAACTCATGTAGGCTCAGAAGCCCAATACTCGCATCTATTCAATCATCAACAGTTATGTATAAATACAAGCGGTCTTTTCTTCATTTGGACTCACTCAACTCATCACATCTCTCTCTCTCTCTTGCGCAGAAAAGAGGCTCTTCTCCTACTGCACAGAAAGAGACTCTTCTCTTACACGTGTGGAAGGAAGGTGCAGAATTTAGGGCTACAACTGCAGATCAGAAGCTTGACCAGCGTTGACCATCAGACTTCCTCCTCAAAAGTGTGTTGTAGGTGAATCTGGATCTCCTTTGAAGGCCGCATTTTTTCGTGAAGGAATCAAGTTGATCCAACAGTCGGTTTGCAAGATATTGTCTGCCCTAGTTTGGCTGATCTAGGGTTTGCTACTGCTGATGTAAATCAGATTTATGTACTATTTCTCTCTACTAAATTATTGAAGATAAAAGAAGATTTGATCAAAGGGTTTCCCCATATTGGGGTTTGTCCCTGGCTAGCCGCCACATCTTGTGTCTCTTGTCTTGGCTTGTTTTCTGTCGATCGTTTAATTTTCTATCTGCACTTTACTTTATGTACATGTGATTGCTAATCTATGGATAATAATAAGAAAGATAAGCAAACTGCTCTAAGCATAGAACATAGCATAACTTAACATGGTATCAAAGCTGAGGTGAAGACAAAGCCCAAGCAAGAGCAAGAGAAATCACCGAAGAGAAGATTGGCAAGGCTATCCTAAAGGAACTATGGGGTCCTCAACACTCTTCCCTGTCAAAGAAAGTGCTTCGTGAGAATTCTGACTATCATGGATGGAATATGTCTCTCGATCTGACCTTAGAAGATCAAGGAGTGTTGGACCATGTGAGAGGCAATGTTGTTGAGCCTCCATCAATTGCACCCGCTGTTGCCAAGAAAAAATGGGAAACCGGTGAAGTCAAAGCAAAGAAGATCATCTAGGACTCTATCAACAAGTGCTTGGTGGCCTACACCTCCGACCTGAACACCTCCAAGGAAATCTATGATAGACTGGTGATTTTATTTAAAGTTAATGATGCAATTCAAATTTTTTTTATTAGAAATAAGCTGAAGGAAATAAAGAAGGGCAAAGATGAAAGCATGCAAGCATATTTCTTAAGAATCACCAAGATCAGGAACGATCTCCTATCTATTGGAGAAGCTATCTCTGATAGGGAAATGGCACTCTCAACCCTTGGAGGATTACCATCCGAATGGTATGTGTTCATGACTACTCTTCTCAACAATAATGTAATTCTTGGTTTCGAGGAATTAATGGCAAGATGCATTCAAGAAGAAACAAGGGTAGAAGAGCAAGAAATTCCCATGCCTAAAGGTCCTCCTGCTGCCTTTTCTTCTCATGCTAAGAAAAGAAATAATTCCAAGACTAAATCAAAAAGAAAGGCTGGACCTAAGGGTGGAAGAAAAGGACGATGTTACATTTGCGATAAAACAGGTCACTATGCAAGGGAATGCCCTGATAGAAGGAACTCTCATCAGGACGATGATCAAAATCACTCTCATGGCAATCAAAGGAATGGAAAATCTAATAGCAAAGGTAAAAGGAGTGTTGGGAATCAAGGAAGAGGACAACCATTCAAGAAGGCAAGAAATTCCAGGTATGAATCTAACACTGTTGACAATAAGCAGGATGAATATTATCTACCAGCTGCTCTATCTACCTTCGCTCCTCCGGACTCACTAGGAAATTGGCTTATTGATAGTGGTGCCTCAAGGCACTTCACTGGTTACAAAGAAGTTCTCCATAATCTAATAGAGAAAGAAACCAACCTAGAAATTGTCCTTGGAGATAATATGAAATATCCCATGAAAGGTGTAGGCAATGTCTCTCTTAAATTGAATCAAGGTAATATAATCCACCTACAGGATGTATTATATGTACCTGATCTCAAAAAGAACCTGGTGTCCATTTCGGCTATGGAAGACAAAGGCTACAAGGTGGCTTTCAGCGATGGCAAGGTACGTGCATGGAAAAACAATGTTAAAGATGCTTTCACTCTTGGGTTTCGAGTTGATTCATTATATCAGGTCGGAGGAAGTCCGCTAGGTGTCATGTCTTGTGACACATTCTTCAGTCTGAACTATGGCATCGGAGGTTTGCTCACCTTCACTATAAAGCTCTACCTGATATAATAAAAATGGTGACTGGGATGCTTGAGTTCAAATTAGAGCAAGAAGGTGTATGTCCCAGATGTGCTGAAGGAAAGCTGAAAACGGGACCATTCCCTCAAGCCAAAGCAAGACCTCTGATATATTGCATTTAGTTCACTCAGACATATCTAGTATGATTCCTGTGAACTCCTTGGGAGGATATTTATATTACCTCACTTTTACAGATGATTATTCTCGCAAGACTTGGATATACTTCTTGAAAAAGAAGGATGAAGTGTTCTCCTAGTTTTGATACTTCAAAGCCTTGATCAAGAATCAAATCGAAAAGAAGATCAAGATCATAAGGACTGATAATGGGACTGAATATGAATCTAATGAGTTTCATGATTTTTGTAAAGAGGCTGGCATCAAGAGGGAGACTACTACACCATACACTCCTGAGCAGAATGGTGTGGCGGAAAGGAAGAATCGTACGATCATGGAAGGTATTTGTGTTATGCTTCATGATCAAAGACTTCCGAAGTTCCTATGGGCCGAAGCTGCTAACACTGTTGTCTATGTGCAAAACTAATGCCCCATCAAGCATTAGGTTCCAAGACTCCTGAAGAAATGTTCAGCGGTAAGAAACCTGACGTATCTCATTTTAGAATTTCGGAAGCCCTGTATATTTTCATGTACCGAAAGAGAAAAGGAAAAAATTGGGTGCATCTGGAAAGAAAGGAATCTTCGTGGGCTACAGTGAAAATACTAAGGGCTATAGAATCTATGTAGCTAGTCAAAGGGAAGTTGTGATTAGTCATGATGTCACCTTTGACGAAGATATGGCTCTTAGCAAGGTGAATAATTTTCCACTGTGAGGAGCTCTCAAGAAGCTGACACCAGGGAACCTAAAGCAAAGGATGATGAAACAGTGCCTGACGTGGAAGAACCCATGGATCTGATTGATACTCCTCCACATGAGCCTTCCTCTTCTAGGAAGAGGCCTTCATGGCTCAGGGGGCTACTTGATGATGCTGAAGGACATGCTGCACCCCGAGGAACCTTCCCTGAAATTAAGAAACCTAACAGGTATCAGGGATACCTGACCATCATGAGCACGATCATACAAAATGAGCCTTCATCATTCTCAAATGTCATCAAGCATCAAGTATGGAAGGATGCTATGACCGAAGAATATGAGTCTATTATGAAGAATGATGTTTGGGAAGTAGTTCCCAGACCCCAGGAAAAGACAATTGTCACTTCTAAATGGCTTTACAAGATAAAAGCATGTAGAAAATGGAAGTACGGAAAAGTATAAGGCTCGTTTGTTGCTCGTGGTTTCTCCCAAAAGGAAGGTATAGACTATGACGAGATATTTGCACCTATTGCCAGATATACCACCATCTGCTCGATCATAGCCCTTGCGGCTTCACAAGGATGGAACCTACATCAGATGGATGTCAAGACCGCGTTCTTGCATGGTTCAATCAAAGAAGAGGTCTACGTGGAGCAACCCAAAGGATTTGAGATTTATGATTGAAAATATCATGTATGCAGGTTGAAGAAAGCTCTCTATGGGCTGAAGCAAGCACCCTGAGCATGGTATGAGAGGATCGGTAGCAACTTGATGAAGTTGGGATTCACTAGGAGTGAAGTGGATGCTAACCTTTACTTTAAGGTTGAAGATGACAAACCTCTCATACTGGTGCTGTATGTGGATGACCTCTTCTAACAAGTGCAGACCCTCTCATTCACAAATGTAAGAGGGAGTTGGCTTTCGAATTTGAAATGAAGGACCTAGGACTGATGCACTATTTCTTAGGACTTGAAGTTTGGCAGAAGCCAGGGAAAATTTTCCTATCTCAAGGAAAATATGTGGTGAAGATTCTGGAAAGATTCAGTATGGTGGACTGCAAGCCCGTAACTACCCCGATGGAGCTTGACTTCAAAAAGTTAAGCGGTAGTGCTGCTGGACCTATTTTACGAAATGCCATCGAGTATCGTCAACTCGTCGGAGCATTAATGTTCTTGGTGAACTCCCATCCAGACATATGCTTTCCAGTCAACACATTGAGTCAACATATTGTTAAACCTCACCACATACATTGGATTGGTGCCAAGAATATGTTGAATATCTTCGTGGCACAATCACTTATGCGTTAAGATACACTACCAGAGATGTGGGACTACTTGGATATACAGATGTTGATTGGGCAGGCAGTGTGGTGGACCGTAAGAGCATTTCTGGGTGTTGTTTCACCTTGGGATCTGCTTCAATATCCTGGATGAGCAGGAAGCAGAAGTCAGTGGCTTTGAGCACCGCCGAAGCAGAGTATATTACTGCTAGCATGGCCTCCTGTGAGGCAGTCTGGTTGTGAAAGCTCTTCAGTGAGCTATTTGGATTTACATTGGATACCACTTTGATCCTATGTGACAACCAAAGTGGGATTCGTTTGTCAGAGAATCCTGTATTTCATGATCGCTCCAAGAATATCAATATCAGGTACCTCTATATTCGAGATATGGTGCAGCGAGGAGCAATAAGGCTCCAACATATCGGTACAGATGAATAGGTTGCTAACATTCTGACAAAGCCCCTAGGGAAAGTCAAATTCCTGACTTTCCGAGAAAAACTTGGTGTTTTTCAAAGACCCTCTGATGAGGGTCCTGTATGAAGCATTGAGCTCTGGGAGCTCTGGGGGGGTGCAGGGTACTTCTTGGAGCGACATATGACCACAGGGCGATTCACCATCCCCTGGTGGTATACATGTACACCCTATGGCAACTATATAGTAGGATGATTGGTTCCCCTATGAGGTCTGGATGATGTGTTCCCATGACAACTATGTAGCAGGATGATTGGTTCTCATGTGAGGTCTAGATTATGTGTTCTCCATGATGATTATGTAGTAGGAGGATGGATAGTTCTCCTGTGAGGCCTGGATGATGTGTTCTCCATGGAATTTATATAACAAGATGATTAGTTCTCCTATGAGGCCTAGATGATGTGTTCTCCATGGCATTTATGTAGCAGGATGATTAGTTCTCCTATGAGGATAGGATTGATTAAGTTCTCCTATCAAGGCATCCTACCCATGCAGTCTAGGACTCATGGGAAGTACCTCTCATCTGATCAATGAGCAGGGAAATGAGGATAGGGACCATAATAGTACCGATGGATGCATCGTTGTATCTACCGTACTCCCTATGCTAGGATGACCTTCATTGATCTGGGATCAATGATACTGGTCTAAGACTAGTGGTAGGAGTTGTACCCACTATGACACTGACTTCGAGTCAGTTGAGGACTAGTCTAGGACCAGTGGTACACACTCTGAGACTGACTTTGAGTCAGTGGAGGATGGTATGATACATCCTCGATCATTTCTTCTTCTTCATAATTCGGACAAAAGTAGAGCAGAGCAGGGCAGATCAAAACAGGGCAGAATGGAACATAGCAGAGCAGGCAGAATAGATCAGACTAGAGCAGGGGTCAAGCTGTATAGGGCAGTGCATTTGATGGATGAATAGTAGCGACCAACAGACAAATTGCAGATGGAGTTCTCCCTAGTTGATAGGGAGTGTTTAAATTGGCAACTAGGGCCAAACTCCATGTGGGTCATCTTATTCATGGCTAATAATATTTTTATTAGATTCCTCTCATCGAGAGGTGTAGGATTGATCTAAAGATCATCCAATTCTGACAAGTATTTATGGAGATATGAATTTATTTTGATTATGGAATAATTATCAAGCCGACCAACAACTCATGTAGGCTTAGAAGCCCAACAGTCGCATCTATTCAATCATCAACAGTTGTGTATAAATACAGGAGGTCTTTTCCTCATTTGGACTCACTCAACTCATCACATCTCTCTCTCTCTCTCCTGTGCAGAAAAGAGGCTCTTCTCCTACTGCGCAGAAAGAGACTCTTCTCTCACACGTGTGGAAGGAAGGTGCAGAATTTAGGGCTGCAACTGCAGATCAGAAGTTTGACCAGCGTTGACCATCAGACTCCCTCCTCAGAACTACATTGTAGGTGAATCTAGATCTCCTCTGAAGGCACATTTTTTGGTGAAGGAATCAAGCCGATCCGACGGTCGGTTTGCAAGATATTTTCTACCCTAGTTTGGCTGATTTAGGGTTTTTGTTGCTGATGTAAATCAGATTTATGTATTATTTCTCTCTGCTGAATTATTGAAGATAAAAGAAGATTTGATCAAAGGGTTTCCCCATATTAGGGTTTGTCCCTAGCTAGCTGCCACATCTTGTGTCTCTTATCTTGGCTTGTTTTCTATCAATCGTTTAATGTTCTATCTGCACTTTACTTTATGTACATGTGATTGCTAATCTGTGGATAATAATAAGAAACATAAGTAAACTTCTCTAAGCATAGAACATACCATAACTTAACAATTCATCTTTTTAATGTATAAAAGTTGTTTAGTCATTGTTCTTATCTAGATCAAGAGTGTCACAGTGGTGAGAAAATTTTAGAGTGTTGGATTTTTAAACTTTTTCAACATTTGCAGCATACCATATTAGAGGGTGTTTGGTTTGTTCCTTTATTTGATGTTAAAGATAGTAAAAGAGACATATACCCTTTTTTTATTCATTAAATATTGTTGAGAAATCGGGAGGCTTATGATTTAGGGTGATTTCTCTTTCTTTGATAACTGTTTGTGAATGTTGTTGGCTTCTTTTTAATATTTATTATGTTCTTTTCATCAAACAATTACCAAAAGCATAAACATGAAGATCACAAGAAAACAAAGAACACAAGATATAGGCTCCAAGCCAGGGAAAAACCATGTAGGAATTTATAGGGTAAGTTCCTCAGATAGAACACCAAAGGACACCGCTCACAAATAGATCACAGATCAATACACCAGTATTCTTGACGTGGTTAAAACCCTCAAAGAGGGAAACAATCCACAGCCTGAGCCAATTCGGCCACTTCAAGAAATTTATTAATAAAGGAAAGAAAATTTACATAAGCCTCTCTCAGGAACGGTCACCCTACAAATGACCCTCCGTGCTCTTTAAATAGAGATCATGGACCAATCGGGTGTTAAGCCATAGATCAAGTGTCGGTAATACCGAGGAGAGAATGAACCGTCGGATCACTTCATGTCTAGAACATATCGTGACCATCAGATTGTAAGTTACAAAAGTACATAGTAAAGAAACACACTTTACCTAACTCTACACTAGACCAAGTTATACTTAACTATTTCCTATGTGTCGAAATATCCTAACATCCCCCCTTAAGAACAACCTAGGATAGGATTGAATGATGTACAAATATGACACAATAGGAGAAGGAATGAGGCATTAGAGCCTATCCAGCCTTAGTGACAACTTCCTGAACTCCAACCATAAATCGAAGTTTAGCAAACTTCACCTTTGTGAGAGCATTTGTAAAGATGTCTACAACTTGATCATCGATTGAACAATATTGCACTTCAAGAGCATAATCACGAATGAGCTTTCTGATGAAGTGCATGTGTATTTTAATGTGTTTGTTGCACTGATGTTGAACTGGATATTTGCATAGTTGAATGGCACTTTGATTATCACACCAAAGTGTAGTCAAATGTTGTTGCTGAAAGCCAAACTCTGATAGGATCTGACAAAGACACAGGGCTTCCTTACTAGCTTCTACGACGCCACGATACTCTGCTTATGCTGAAGAAAGAGAAATGACACTTTGTTTCTTGCAAGCCCATGCAATAGGTACATAACCAAGAGTGAAGACATAACCTGTAGTAGACTTCTGATCATCAGGGTCACCAGCTCAATCAGAATCAGTGAAACCAACCAATAGAGGAGATGCTTCTGCACTGTAATGAATCCAAACTGAACTGTACCTCGAACATAATGAAGTATTCTTTTAGCGGCTTTCCAATGACTTTCATGTGGGTTTTGCATAAATTGAGCAATAAGGCCAACAACAAAGGAAAGGCCAGGGCGGGGTTATGGGTCAAATAAAAAAAAATCCTACAAGATGGTGGTATAAGGTAGCATCAATTTCAGGGGAAGTACAAGTGACTAAAAGTTTGGCTCTAGATTGAAAGGGAGAAGGGGTTGGCTTACAGTCTTCTATGTGAAAGTGGCATAGAAGATCACAAGTATACTTGGATTGGGAAAGGGAAATAACTTCCTTGGATTGCAAGACTTGAAGACCAAGAAAATAATGCAAGTGTCCTAAGTCTATCATTTCAAACTAATTTTTAAGGTTGGACTTCACATGGTTTATAAGGTTGGGATCACTGCGAGTAAGGATAAGATCATCAACATAAATTACAAGAATGATAAGAGGTTTACCCACTTTCTTGGTGTAGACAATATTGTCAGAATGATACCTAGAAAAGCTGGTATCTAAAAGAAATCTATCCATTTTGGCATACCAAGCCCGAGGGGCTTCGTTGAGACCATAAAGGGATTTCTTAAGCCGACATACAAGGCTGGAGTCTGTTTGTATAAATCCAGGAGGTTGTTCCATATAGATTTCTTCATGCAAGTCCCCATTAAAGAAGGCAGATTTAACATCCATCTGATGGACTTCCCATTTGAAAAAGGCAGCAAGGGAAAGAACAAGGTGGATAGAGTTCATTTTGGAAACAGGGGAGAAGGTTTCAGTATAGAAAATGCCTTCAACTTGTGAAAATCCCTTAGCAACAAGATGAGCTTTATGTTTATCAATTTTTCTATCTGATCCAAACTTGGTTCTATAAACCCATTTACATCTAACAAGTTTTCTTCCCTTTGGAAGTGGAATAAGATCCCATGTATCATTTACCAATAATGAACGAGATTCTTCATTCATAGTTGTGTCCCAATCTGGATGTCCTGAGGCTTCTGCAAAGGTGTCAGGATCATAATTCATTGAAGCTTGAGCTAGTAAAGAAGAGGCTCTATCGAACTGACAACGTGTACATCACTAATCTATAGGATCACCTGCAAGGGCACCTACTGCATCTCGAGTAGAACAGACCCATTTTGGAAGCTGAGGAGCAGAAGGAGGATCCTGAGAAGGTGGGGGAGGATTTTCATCCTCGTTGTCATGATATGAAGAATAAATATTTTTAGAAGTAGAAGGGATAGAGAGAGGTGGCACATTTTCCAAACTAGGCTCGTAGGCTGATATATTTTCAGCAAACTTTACATCTCTTCTAATGATAAATTTTTTTTATTTCGGTGAAAGAAGTCTATATCCTTTGACATCTTCATAATATCCAACAAAAATACATTTTTCACTCTTAGGTTCTAAGGCTTTATGTTTCTCATTTTTGAGTTGATGGTGTTTCTAGGAAAACTAGTGTCTTTTTGATTTGCTAGCCCTCTAGGATTGGCAGCTATACTAGAAACAAACAATCAAAGCAAATTGTGATTTCCTCTATGTATAATAGATAAGAGAGAGGAAAAGGAACCAACCTGGATCTTCCGCTTAACTCCTTACTTGATCTCTCTCCCCTTGACAGAGCTTGCAACTCCTCTTCGTACTTATCCTGCTTGGAGAGTCCCTGTAGAAACACAGTAACAAAGAACTATCAAAGCTTCTTGATCTATTATATCATAAGCATTGCAGAATCAGAAATACAATGAACATATAATGGCATTCACAAATAACAACAATCACAAATACACAATTGTATGGAGGAAAACTCAAAGAACTTTATTAAAATAGAAGGGAGAATTACAACCCATCTGTCTGATCCAGCATCATCCTCCCAGCATCAAAGCCCTCTTCACCTCATGAAAAGCAAGATCACCCAACAATACAATGCTCTTTCTCAAAGACACACTATCAGCACTTCCTTGCAAATTACAAAATTCCAGCCCCTAGATCTCTCAAATGAGGGATCCATTTATAGATGTCTGCAAGGGTGTGAGTCATCTCTGGTTTTTTATTAGTGTCATTCCACTTGTTGTTCTTGGTTCCACTTGGAGATTTCTTGGATATCTTACTCATCCCTAGGCGAATTCAAAGAGGTAAGTGTCATAAGAGAAGTTCCTAGAAGATTCCATGAGCATCCACTTAGCAAACTGTCTTAGACATTTGTCCATTCTCGTTCATCACACCCCAAAAAGGCCTCTTCAGTATGCATCACACCTGGCTAGTGTAGGAGTCAGTATGCATCACACCTTGATAGTGGAGCATTTAGTATGGTCAAGTTTTGGCCAGTTCTGAGTGGTTTTTTAGGTGTAACTTTTGTGGAATGATGTAATCAGTTGACCATGATCCTTTAGGGTATGAAACAACACTTTTAGGGGTGAAATAGCCCTTGATTTATTGACATATAAGATTGGGGTTGCAGTGCCCAAATATGTCTATAACAGTTTCCCTTAAAGCACGAAGTCGTAAATCTTTTGATGTCGGGTGAAATGCTTTATCATGAGGATCCGAGGTATTCGAACTGGAAGGTGACCTGTATAAGATACAATACAATACATCATCATCATATTATTTTCATGATCTAGCTGAGGCGGGAATTCCCATGCTCAGCTTTATAAATTCATTTTCATGTACATAGGACAGATAATCATTTGATGTTACAGACTGGTGATTCTTTATGTGTAGAGTCATCATCCCTAGCTTGGGTGATCATCTGTGCAGCTTCTGTGTACATTTTATGTCTTTATATTCCTAAATAGATCGCAACCCGGATGGACGAAACTAGATCCGGGGTCTTCAAATTCGTTCAATCTTCGCCCGATGTATAAGTCGATCCATGTGAAAAGATGTCCTGAAGTTGAACATGGAAAGACATCGCCTAATTACCAGCCAATAATGTTAGCTGTTAACTGGTGCGAGAGGAATCACCAAGAATGATAATGACCCTTAAGGTACTACAGTACAATTCACATGGTGTGAATATGTGATCCGATGTCGAACACCACCCAAAATCTTTCGGCTGAAGGCCATCGATGTATACCTGTCGCCGGAAGTGAGAAACTTGCCATTGAGGCATGCAAGCTTCAAAGTACTGAAAGGGTTGTTTCTAAGTCAACTTCTTGGATAATGAGCTGATGTTGAAAAGAAGTGACCAGTCGTAGGAGGGCCTTAATGTATCCCACATCAACGACATGAAATGAAGCAAATGATTTTATGGAGGTGAAAAACAATCTGACGATACAAGGTTCAGGAATGGCGGGCATGAAAAATTGAGGGTGAAGGTATTGTAGTGGATGAGGCATTAACTAGATGGTGAATTCTCTGAATGACTTCTCTTGAACATATCGAGGACACTGAGATGGATTGGTAGTGTTAACCCCAAAAATGGATGGTTTGGAAGACCAATGGTGATATGACTGGTGAACGGAATAACCAACCCAACTCAATCATGGTGATAGATTGAAAGTGTCATGTTCAAGAGCGACCTGCTACCATAAAATTCTTCAGGTTTTCTTCCCTTTTCCCCAGTCATTGCTAACCAGTACCTCTTTATTTTTGTCAAGCTTGAGGAGGATAACATATGCTTGTTCTATAATTTTCCCTCCGAGCAAACCTATCGCTATGTTTTAGCGAGCTTAGCGACAGTGAAACTCATTCTTGTTTGGGTGGACAAGTTTGTCGCTATTGTTTTAACGAGTTTAATGACAAGGATAACTCGGTCCTTTTCATGTTTAGAGAGTTTGAAAAGGGGCGAAAAGTAAACTCCATCGGTTCTTTTTCGTAGCATAATCCCTTAAGTCCGAAAAAGGATAAAATAATATAAAAGGGATGATTTTTCGATGACGTTAGTGAGCTGAAAAGACAAGCGATCGAACTTTTTCGTGAGATAATCCCTCAGGTCCAAAAAAGATTAAAATATATAGGAGGGATGGCACTTCCAATCACTTTAACGAGTTGGAAAGGCCAATTGCTCGATAATCTTTTCATATTTAACGAGTTTGAAAAGAGTTTAAAGGAGACTCGTTTTTTAGGAACGAGTGGCGTTTAGGGTAGCTACTGGTTCCGGGTAATCTTGGAACTTCTCAAAACATGGTGATGTGAAGAGGGTGGCTAACAGGACCACTCGTTGCAGTTGTTCCTCAAAAAGGTAAACAATCAAGTGGAAGCATATGATCAGCCAAAAGAATGGAGGTGATGGCAGGAACACAACCAAGGTTCAAAAGGCTGATAGCATGGCAATCACAAAGGTTATTTACTGAAGGCGGGTTAATTTTTTAACGAGCTTGAACTCTGGGGGAACATATGCTCAGTGGCAGGTTTATTTTTTAACGAGCTTGAACCTTGCGGAAACATTTCTCATTACAGTAGTCAAAGATGTTCAATTCACCGTTTAACACGTTAGATTCTTTCATCGGTCGTTCAACCTGCTCAATTGCTCCATCAAATTGATTAGAAATACATATATATGTCCAAAAAATGAATTAAAAACTAAAATTTACTTGAAGTATGTGAATAGTAACATAAAAAGTAGTTTTACCTCTCATTTTCATAATTTCATTTCAAATTTGGGATTTTGGAGCTCTAGAGTGGTTTTCCCCCTCAAATTTTACCAGCTGATTTCGGGAGATCTGGTGGACTATTCTTCACGCCGTCAGGACCAAGTAGGAGCTAACCCTAAGCACTTCATTTTCATTCCATCTTTTCTTGATTTTGAGCAATTTTTCCCTTCTTTCTAGGCCCCTGGGGTTTGAAGAAATCGTTCTCCAACCATCGCACCTAGCCTATATCAAAAGGTACGATGCATATTGAGTTGTACATTGGCCACTCAGTATGCATCTCACCTTGCTCAAAGGTAGGGTGCAATGGGCGCAGAAGAGAAACTTTACACAGTGATTTCTCATGAAATTTTTGCCTGTTTTTGCTCAAATTTGGACCCTAATTCATCTTTTGTCTGTGCCTCAGATATTTTTTGGATCAATATGGTCATCACATGCCATGAACGTGAACATGAAGAAGAGGACATGATTTCCTTACACGATTAGGGCACGGTACTGCATTACAAAACTGTGGCTTGCTCAAATTCTTCCATATATCTAGCATGAGGCAACAAATCAGTTTGTTGTAGTATTTTCTCGATGCTTGGCATCCAATCAACCAGGTATTCCAGATCAGAGGCAAATATATTCCATTGACATTCAAGGATATCTACTTACTATCAGGATCCGCCCGTGGGGGTGAATCTGTGAGAGATTATATTCATCAGTTCTGTAGAGATGGATCTCAACCCAGCAGAGATGGCAAGATCAATATTTGGGATGTCACTGATGGGCCCTTGAGGACCATTTTATTTACCTTTGCTAGATTGGTTGGTAGTGCAGCTCTTCATTTGGCAAACAAATCTTACATGCAGTACGCCCTGGAATGCCTAGAACCAAAGGTGCTCAACTGGTGTGAGGCACTACTTCCTATCATAAAAGAACAACTCTCCAAGGTAAAGAATGGAAGATCCAAGAATTTTGGCTATGGTTCCATAAAAGAAAACAAAAATGTAACAAAATCATATATACAAAGAGATTACTACACTTAATCAAGCATAGTAATGCTTAATATACAACCCATTTCGGGGTTGCGACAGTGGAATCCCATCATAATCTACTAGCTCATAAGATCCTTTTGTCAATACTCGTTTAACAATGTAGGGGCCCATCCATAATGGTTCGAACTTACATGCTCCCAATTTGCCAAAGTCCTGATTGTAAAGCAAGACCAGGTCACCTTCTGAGAAGACACGAGGCTTGACATTTTTGTCAAATTGCAGCTTCCAGACCATACACCAACTGAAAAGGCATAAATCCGGTCGCATTTCTCACCGATGTCCTATATTCCCACAGAGCTGAGTACAAGATTAAATGCCAATTCCGTTTGTGGACTCCAATCATTCTTTGCAGCATGCGCTTCAAGACTTTGTTGATTGCCTCAACCTGTCCGTTAGCCTGCGGATAATATGGAGTAGAACTATCATGGGATAGTCCTAATTTGGCAGTCAATTCGACCATCATGTGATTGTGAAAATGCGATCCATGATCTGTGACTATAGCCTATGGAACACCAAATCTAGAGACTACATGATTAAAAAAGAAAAGAGCAGTCGTTTCGCCACTGTTGTTTAATGTAGGCATCGCCTCGGCCCATTTTGTAAAATAGTCGATAGTGACTATAATATACCCATGCCCCCCAGCCAAGGTGGGGTTACATGTCATGAAATCTATGCCCCATTTAGCGAATGGCCCAACAGCAACTACTGGATGCGGAGGTGCAAGTAGTAATCTGGTTTTGCGATCAAAAATCTGACAAGCATGGGAACTTCTGACTACAATTATGCAATCTTTGAATATAGTGGGCCAGAAGTAACCAACTCGTAAGATCTTTTGTGCCATAGCGTAACCAGATAGATGCCCCCCACACACACCTAAATGACAGTCATTCAGAACTTTTTCAGCCTCCTCATGCGTGAGGCACCTTCGCAGAACTGTATTGACACCACGATGGTAAAGTGTATCACCAACGATCATGTATTCTTTGGCTTGGTATCGAATACGCCATTGTTCAAAGTGAGAGGTGTTTGGCCTAAAAGTTTGGGTTTGGAGATAGACCAGTATATATCCATTCCACGGATCGCTTGACGATATCAGAAACAGAGTCTCATCCACGATTAATGCTTTAGATGTTAAATCGTTGGACGACGAAAGGAGGTCACAAAGTAACTCCATGAAGACGAGAGATTTATTTGATTTGGATTTAGTGAATTCCAAATAAAACTCTTGCAAAATCGCTATCCATTTGGAATATTTACTCCTTAGTAATTGACACGACAGAATGTAGGTCATAGGGTTGCAATCTGACACAATGGTAGTTTTGCGAAAGAGAATATAGTGTCAAAATATCTGTACTACTTGAATAGCTTCTAAAGCCAGCTTTTCAACATAGGAGTACTTACTTTCTCTATCATTTAAGTTGCGGCTTAAATAATATATAGGATGTTCTATTCCATTGTCTTCTTGCACTAAAGCCATGGCGATGGTTGTATCTGTAGCGGCGAGATACAGGTTAAAGTCTTTTTGATAATCAGGAGCATACATTACTGATGCTTTTACTAGGGAACCTTTTAAAGCATCAAAGGAAGCTTGCACAACCTGATCCCAGTTGAAGGGTACTTCTTTATTCAAAAGATGTGTATAACCTTTAGTGAGTTCAGTGTAATGTGGAATGAACCTCCTCAAAAAGTTAGCTTTCCCTTGGAGTTTCTGAATCTGAAGAAAATTTGAAGGTGGAGGCATGTCAAGGATTGCCTGAACCTTACATGGGTCGAGTCGAATTCCATCCTTAGAAACTACGAAACCAAGTAATCGACCAGAACCAACACAAAACACATACTTGTGTGGATTGAGTCGTATCTTGTAGTGTCGGAAACGTAGAAATATGGCTCTCAAATGCTGCGGATGATTAGTCTGCTTTCACGAATGAGCCTGTAGATCGTCGAGATACGATTGAACGATGTTTTTGATGTCATGGAAGGCATAGTTCGTTGCCCTCTGAAAAGTTTCCCCTGCGTTCTTCAAACTGAAAGGTAATTCACAGTACGCAAATGTGCCCCACAGACATATAAATGCAGTCTTTGACTGGTCCTGTCGGTGGATATTGATTTGGTTGTACCCAGAAAATCCATCCATGAATGAAAATATTTCACATCCGGCACATTCATCAATTATCTGGTCAATGAAGGGTGTAGGGTAGTTTTCCTTTGGACATGCTTGATTTACATCCCTATAATCAACGCACACTCTATTCGTTCCTTGCTTTTTCATCACAGGAACAATGTTCGATACCCAATCTGTTAGAGGAACAGGGTAAATGAAACCTGCATGCAAAAGTTTTTCAACTTTTGCCTTGATGGCAGCGGCTTTCTTTGGGTGAACAGGTCTAAGCCGTTGTCGTACCAGTTTGACATATGGATACATCTTGATTTCATGTTCAATGATTCTCAAGTCAATTCTTGGCATTTCTTCATATGACCATGCAAAGACATCTCTGAATTCACGAAAGAGAGCGCAGTATATTTTGAGTTCTGAAGGAGAACAAGATTTGCCAACGTGAATATTCTCTACAGCATTAGGTTTGGTCGAGATATTAATGGTGATAGTTTCCTTAATACTGGACAGATTTCACTCGGAATCCACTGTATTTACAGTATTTGATAGAAAATCAAAAACTGAAGGATGATTAAGGTCACTTGAATAATCTTCATTTTTATCTTGAAGGTGGGAACGATGGTGGTAATCTTCCCATGGTGTCTCTCCTATCATCATCGACTAAATGATTCCTTCTTCTGTAGAACGTATACGAGACCAAGGATCGGAAGAGGTACAATACTTTAGAGACCTATCTATCCAAACACTCACTGAGTGTTGATTTGGGTTCACCGCCCAGGCCCAGGAAATTGATTGCTACAAAGATTCTATGGGGCTTGGGGGCAACACCTCATGATGATCCACACTATCAAAATGGTCAGAGTTCTTCTTAATCTTTGATGATGTAGAAGATATCATATGATAGGATTCCACTGTGGTCACTTCCACCAGATTATTTGGAGGTGGGAGGGCAAAAGTACCCATTAAGGAAAGGTCTTTTAGGAGACCTACTCCGACATTTTGAAGCGATTGAGAACTTCCATGGATCAATGGAATGCTTCCAGTAGCTTGTGAACTATTGGGGAAAAAGGTTAGTTGGTCAACGATTGTAATTCCGCCTTGGAAGGGAAATGCAATCTTTCTAAAATATGTAGACACAACAGTAGCCATAGCATAAATCCAGGGCCTTCCCAGTAAGATATTGTAGTCAAGGTTTCCATCAATGACCTTGACTTCAATTTCTACTGTCTTGCCCCCCAGTTCAACTTGCAAGTTACTTAAAATCCCATACGGCGTGTATGTTCTTCCATCAAATGCTTTTAATGTCGTTGATGATCGCGACAAGGGTGGTGAGCCTAAAGTTTTCCAGCAACTCATTGACATAATACAGGTAGATTCCCCCTCATCAATGATTGTTCGATGAACAGTTTTATTAAGGGCTTTTACCTATATAAGGAAATCGATTTGGGCCGGTAACTGAGGTTCGTATCCTTTATGGTTAAAGGCCACAAGATTGGAATCTGCTGGATCAATCCCACCTATTGCTGATAACGAATCCTATTTTTGGGAGGGGAAATTTTGCAGTACTTAAAGTGTCGACATAGTGGATGGCGATTGAGCCAAATCCTCCACTATATTATAATTCTATGTTGCTCGAGCACGAGGATTAAATGTCGATTTATGTACTACTCCCTTTGGCGGCTTTATAGTTAATTCAGGAATGATGGGTGGAACAACTTCTGGCGAAGTTGTTGTCGAACTACTGGGTTGATTTGTAGCCTTGTTGTTCGATGACTGTGGATTCCCATAATCTTTATTCCTTGTCGATATCAAAGCATCATTTTTTTGTTTCGAGATGGATAGCATAAGCACTTGGGATGTGGAAGCATGATCGATAGCAACCAGGTTAGTTTCTGGGTTTGGAAATAGATCAGTCAACACCGCTGAGGTAGTTGAAGTCTTTAAAAATTTTGCAACCTCAGCTCGATGTGGACAATCTTTCATGAAATGCTCGTTGTTACATATTAAACATGGATAACAGGGTTTCTTTTTCCCAGTAGGGTTCTCAGAAGATTTTTCAGAGGTGAATTTTCCTATTTCTTCTTATTATTTTTCCCCTTTTTCTTGCCCCCTAGTTGCTTTGGATTCTTGCCCTTGTCAGATGACATGGCATTAATCTCTGAGGCAAGAGGTTTATCATTTGCTTTTTGACTAGAAACTACAAGGGCTTTACCAGATGGAGCCTTTGCGGTTTGCATGCTTGAGGTACCAATCACACCATCACCAGCGTGAGAGTCCCTGTTCGATTTAGGAGGAGGAGGAACGGAAAATTCTGGTCTAGGAGCATCAGGAATTTTGTCGTAGAGTGTGCCAGACTGAGTATAGATCAAGTCTAAATATTGTGCACGAGAAATGACTTGCTCTTCAGTGACAACTCCTCCCTTTGCCACATCCTCAGTAATAGAAGGCAATAAGGACTTAATAAACCACTCAGCTAGAAGCTGATCAGGAACATAGGTCTTTACCATTTGACAACGAGGTCACCACTCATGAATATGATCAGATATGTGAGTGGTTGTTATATATTTAAAGTTGGTAAGGAGTTCTGTTCCCGTTTCGTACCTTATGGGTAACTGAAAGTGGGTTAGAAAGGTAGTGGCAAGGGTGCTGAAGTTATCAAATGAAGCTCTAGGAAATTCAATATACCATTTCATTACCGAACTAGTTAGCATTCTCTGAAAAAGGCAAAGCCTAATTGAATCATCATTGAGGGTGTTAGACGAGCACCACAAATGAAAATTCATTGCTTGATTCGATGGATATTCACCTGGATTTCCATTGAATTTAGGAAAATCGGAGGGAAGTTTATGAGGAATCACTGGCCACCAAGGGGTGTATGCAATTGGATCATTCATCAACCGGTTCAAATCTGGTAATTCTAGAGTTGCTACAAAAGGCAACTGTTGATTCAGGTTTGGTGAAGCATAGCTAAGATAAGATGGTATCGCCTGAGTAGTAGGTCTTTGTATACCAGCATAATGTATCTGATGTTGGTAACTTTGATAAGGTTGTTGGACATAACCATTATAGTATGGTTGTTGATAAGTATTTTGAAAATGCGGTTGTCCATTACCTACAAAGCCTTATTGCTCAGGTCCTCAGTAAGTTTGCTAGAATTTTGGTTGTTGATATTGTACCAACCATGGTTGTTGGACCATTTGCTGTTGTCCAATACTGGAAGATTGACCAAGATGTGGAGCGATAGTACCCGTTTGAGCCTAAGTTGTTCCAGGTAAGGAAGCACTAAGCCGAGGTTGTGATTGAGCCGTAGAGACAAGAGGTTGTTGTATTGCAACCTGAGAGACTTGAGGTTGACACACAACAGGAAATGCTTGTACTTGCGACATAGTCACAATAGTAGGTGTAGTGGGAATATTCGACATAGGCTGGACCGGTTGCATTGAATATACAACCCTTGGTTGTTGAGGCAGTATTGGTACCCAACCGCTGGATGTAATTCCAGTTTGACCTGAATTTTGTTATGAACTCTCATATGGTTGTTCTCCAGGAGGGAACAATGAAAAAGCATATTGCCCTCCATATGGCAGCAGTCCAGTGTTCAAAGGATATATTAGTCTTTGAAGACTAGTCTGCCCAAATTGATACTGGCATGCAGGATCAATTTGCTGAGTTTCAACATAAGAAATACCAGATGGGATTCTGGATGAACAAATAGGAACAGACCATGTCGTCGAAACAACCCCTGAGTGGACTCTAGCTAGTGATTGATAACTAGTTGGGATAGATGGTATACCAGCAAACATTGTAGGAATGGAAATAGAAAGCTCTATTGTAGCTGTATCAGATGACACAGTCCTAGATGTTGATGGTTGCTCAGACATGTTTAGTCTATCCAAAATATTTCCTAGTGATTCAACAGGAACTTGCAATGAAGGATGATTAAAAGAACTAACTTCAGGAGTAGAAGGATATAAGTGGATCCCAGTTCCAAAATGTAATGGGGTACTGGATGGAAGATCCTCTAGTATATCCCCTATAGAAATCAGTCTAGGTGGAAGAGGTAGATCGTTAGGTCTGTAAAATATTTATGGAGCCGAAGAAGGTATAGCTTCTGCAGTGACAGATTCTGGGGGGGTGACACCTTCTGAATTCTAGAATTCAACTTCCAGATGTTCAGGTAAGTGAACTTCAGTCTCTGGATCAGCTCTAGCTGGAGCTGTTTCAGGTATAGAAGTGTCTACCGTTACACTAAGATCAGTTCTAATGTCCTCTTGTAACACCAGAAATGATCGGAGTAACTATAGTCTCTGATGATGTTGAAACACAAGTTTCAAATAAACCAGGAGAATTGGACTCAGTTAAACGAGACCGTTTTGCCTGGAATGGTTTTGTTTTCGAAGTCAAAGACGGTTGACTCGCTAGTCTCCGCGAACAACGGGGTTTTGATTGACTTTCTTCCATGATTGTGGATTACTTTATCAACTCAAAATTAAGGGGAAAAATGTTATTCCGAATTAAATAAATTTTAATGACGCTTTGACACAACTTTGCTTTTTCAATTTTTAAGAGTCAAGAAAAAGCTAAAGATGACTCTAGTCCCCTTTGATTATTAATGAGCCTGAAATGACAAGTGCTCAAATGGACCTTTTCTTTTAAGGAGTGGAAAAGGAACGAAAGTGATTTCTCTGGAAATCTAGACAGAGGGGTTACCAAACCAATCGCAAAACTGCAATATACACCTTGGTGATAAATTAAACTGAAATTACCAAGGATTTATGTACGGCAGTCAATCTTCCCGAATGTTGTGTTCAGTGCATTGCGATCGATAGGGCGGCAGACATGGCTTCCTATGGATAAAGGATATAAGCCTATTGTGGTCTCCCAATATATACTCGACAGTACATGGAGCACAAGTCCGTGCTAGCACTTGTCGTATCAAAGAGGAGGAATCACCCAACCTTCGATGAAAATGATAGTTACTAGATTTTACGACGTCGGAACGCGTCTCTAGCCTAGACCTCTAGATGTGTTACGTTAGGTTCCAAAGTGTTGTTAATTTCATTGAAATTTATTTTAGAGTTGATCTTGTTTAGAAGCTTGCCTTTCAATGGTTCACCACGTGATGTAGATATAAAATTCTTAAAAATGCAATCTACAATGATAAACAATCGTTGTTTACTTTTAGCAATGAAAATCCTAGCTACTAAGGAAAGAAGATTCAATTTCTTTCAAACAAAGAGAAAAGAGCACACACTAAATGCACTTTTCCTAAATCATTTTTTGCACACAGTCCAAATGCAAATTCAAATGCATGTATTTTTTTTTTGTTACCCTTAATGTGAAGAATGCCGAAAAGAAAATCTAAGTATAGCAAAGATCTGAAATATTTTACTCAAAGCGACATTTCGACAATTTCTTTTTCAAAATAGAAAGGAAGACTAAACGACACTTTTCAATTTCGAATAGAAGATGCTTTCGACACTTCAAATATCAACAAATCAAATCAAATACATGGCAAAAAGTTCAATCGACTATCTAGAGAAGGAAGACTTTATGACACTTCTCCTTTTGACACAAAACGACAGTTACAACACTCTTTGCACCAAAACGACAGATCAATTTAAGCAACCTTTCGACAAAGGATTTTAAATGATGGACAAATACATAAAAAAAATTATTAATCCTAATCAATGCAAGCTGAACTATGTAACGTAGGCAGGCTTCAGCAATGAGATATTGTTCATAAGCAACAAAAAACAACTAAACAAAGTTGAAAACAAGGACAAAAAACCCTGAATTTCAAGGAGAGAAATAGGATTACTCAGTCATCGCACCTGTGCTTCATAGAAAAAGGGATGAAATGCACCTGCTACACTCGGGAAGTGTGATGCATACTAGCTTCTAGTGACAGACAGTGCGATGGGCCAGGGAGCGCAACTAAGATGGGTTTTGGCTCAAATTTGCAGCTGGTTTCAGTGAATTAAGTTGAGATATTATGGACAGTAAAGAGAAAAGTACAGATGAATGATCTCAAGAGGTTACTAAGCTACCAAAGGGCATCTAGAATGCTTGTAAGTCAGATGTTTGACTCATAAACTAAATCGGAGATTGACTGAAGCAACAATCATCAACTTTGCAATTGCAGAGCAAGAGAAATTCGAAGGCTATCTGGCTAACTTCAGGCTTCGTCTATAGCTTATAAAACCAACAAACAAAACAAACAAAACATCTATTCAATCCCCAACAGAGTCGCCATTTTGTTTCCGGGAAAACTAGTGTCTTTTCGATCTGCTAGCCCTCTAGGATTGGCAGCTATCCTAGAAACAAACAATCAAAGCAATTTGCGATTTCCTCTATGTATAATAGATAAGAGAGAGGAAAAGGAACCAACCTGGATCTTCCACTTAACTCCTTGCTTGATCTCTCTCCCCCTTGACAGAGCTTGCAACTCCTCTCCATACTTATCCCGCTTGGAGAGTACCTGTAGAAACACAGTAACAAAGAACTATCAAAGCATCTCGATCTATTATATCATAAGCATTGCAGAATCAAAAATACAATGAACATACAATGGCATTCACAAATAACAACATTCATAAATACACGATTGTATGGAGGAAAACTCAAAGAACTTTATTAAAATAGAAGGGAGAATTACAACCCAGCTGTCTGATCCAACATCATCCTCCCAGCATCAAAGCCCTCTTCACCTCATGAAAATCAAGATCACCCAACAATATAATGCTCTTTCTAAAAGACACACTATCATCGCTTCCTTGCAAATTACAAAATTCCAGGCCTTGACCAACAAGCTCTATCTCTCTATTAGATTAGAGCACAATGTTGGGGAGGAAATGACTATAGACACCATCATCATTTCCTCACAAGGCACATACCCCATTCAAATGTTCACTAGGTGTGTCTTAAGGAATATTCTTGTCTTGGATTTTAGTCCTTTGTTACTGCATACAAAATTTAGTCAGAAAACCTTTGTGACAATCACTCAAAGTCCCTGCAACCAGTTAGAAACTACATACACTAGTAGAAAAACATAATTTTTGTCACATATAAAGTTAGTTTTTGCAAAATCTATTTGATTTGCATCACATATTCAAACCTTTTCTCTCTACATTCTCATAATCAGATTTGCAACAAAAAAAATATTATAAACCCTTCAAACCTTTATCAAATCATTAGATATTCAAGCAATAGGTCAATCATTGAAGATATCCTTCAAAGATCCTTTAAATCTCTCATTGTGGGATAGATATGAACCCCCCTCCTTACGCCTTGGTGCACACCTATTCGAAACAAAACACAAGCAACTAAAGAAAATGCACATAGAACTAATCCATCACGTTCTCCCTTTATAACCTCTTTTCCCTTGCCAATACCACAAGAAAATAAAATGGTTTTTTTTATGGGAGACTTTGAAAACATCAAATAGACATTGCTCGAACATCCAGACATAAATACCTTGGGAAAATCCTTGGTTTTGGCAAAAGTTTTTAATTTTCAACATTTAGCGGCATTAAAACACCTCTCCCCTTTAGGAAGTGAGTTAATAACGCTAGCCTTGCACATGAAACCCGCAATTCCCTAGGAATTAACACTCCTCCAACAAAGGAAACGTGTGTTACCATGTCTCCAAGCCCTGAAATGCAACCAAACTTCAGTGAAAGCTCCTCCAACTTTCGAGATGTCTCCTCTAGTACCTATAGGACCTGTCAAAGCCTTGACAAGTATTAGAAACATCACATCAACCTAAATAATCATCAGAAAACTTGCTCCAAACAATCACATGTGTCTCCTTAGGTATCTTCCCATAAACTACACTCACGAGCATCAACAAACCTAGTCCATCTTCCTGCAACTGCTCTAGACCTTGTGCAACCTTTTGCACCTCCTCTGTAATCATCAAGACACCTAAAACACCTTTCCAATCAGTAATAAAAAAACCTCCATACCTAATCTAGATAGGCACATCAATTATTCCTTCTTACCAACAATGACATAATGTGTCAAAACCATAATGGCATGATGTAACAAGAGTGGGACAAAACCATGATGACATAATGGTAAAGTTGACATCTAGGTTGACATCAAGGAAAACAATTTTTTTTAAGACAACCATGGTCCGCAGTCATTGAGTGGCCACTATTTCCGTGGGCAGTAATCTAGACATATCCATCAAAGGCGGCCTAATATATTGGGCCTAACCCCAAGGCATCAAAGAGATTTGACCTCGTAACCTCCTAATAGGCAAGGTACTTAGAAACGAGGACTTGAAAAATTGAGTTATCCCTTGGGGCTAACATCAAGGACAACATATTAGTCATAATGCCAAAATTTTGTATACTTTGATTTCAATGAAATAACAAATATGCAATTTATTTATTTCAAACAAAAAATGAAGAAGAAGAAAGAAGAAATAAAGAAAAAGAAAAATAAGAAGAAGATATGAGGAACAATTTGAACCTCTAGAGATTTGATTCCTCTTAACACTTAGTAGATCTAGAGATAAAATGGATCTATGCTAGTCCTTAATAATATTATTTACATTTATATAAATCTCACATCTCTATATAGAGAAATATTCTTATTTTTAATTTTATTAAAACCTCATAATAATATATATATATATATATATATATATATATATATATATAATTTAACCAAAAGATTTGTAAATATTGAGTTTCTATATCCTTATTAATTAAAATTAAATACCAAGTTTTGCAATATAATGATTAGAAAGATTATGAATATGAATCATTATTAAAATTTATATGGTCAATAATTTATAGCTACTATTCATATTTTATATATTTCTCATTTTTATATTTAGAAATATTTTTTATTTTAATTACATATTCATTAATTAAATTTATTTTATTAAGTTTTTATGTGTTTTTTGTTTATTAATTATGTGATCTCAAATATCATGCTTATGAATATGAATCATTATTATTTAAATTTATTTTATTGTGATATGTATATTATGATTTTTCCAACAAATGGTGTTTGTAATTTAATCAATAAAAACAAAATTACAATGTAATAATTTAAATTGAATTGATTTTTTATTTTTTATTTTTTTAATTGAGCCAAAATTATATTTTATTATTATTATTATTTGATTTAATGTTTCAGTGTTTCAAAGGGCAATCACGGTTGGCTATGGAAGAGATATTGTAATGTCCCTAAATGAATGTAAACGTTTAAATGCCAACTCATTATAGGAGAGATGTTGGAGTGCCCCATATTGAGAAGACATTTAAATATTTAGACTCATTGTAAAATACCAACGCAATAATCTAATATAAATGTCTTGATAATTTAAAAATTATTTAAAAATATATATTTTATATATTTATTTTTTATATCGACCATATACAGAAAATCATACCTTATCTTTATTTGATTGGCGTTATACCTACAATGGTAGAACCCACATACTAGTTAGCCGAAGGCTCCCCTATTTCAACCTCGAGTGGAACAGCCGACGTTGAACTATTTAAATAAAAAAATTGGATGGATGAGATTAAATGTGGGGAGAATATGCTTCGTCTGAGAAGCATATCCATAGACATGCAACCGACATGCAGCAGGTCACTTCATGTTCCCTGTAGAAAATATGATATGTTGTTTTTTAATAGAAATTAAAATTGTGGTGGATCCTTTTGGCATGTGGCGATAGAGAAAACGGAGCCGGCGAATCGATTTAGTTGGATTCATTTGAAAGGTTCGCGCTCATTCTTTATCCTCCATGTCCTCAAATGTTTCAATGGAATTTGCATCCATGTGAAGCGTTGCGGTGATCATCTACATTGCATCCTTTCAAACTGGAAGAACGCATGGGTTGAAAGTGGAAGCGATGCCGCTCCCATTAGCTTCTTCAGTCGGTTATCTTCCTGCGGTGATTGTTGCCCCTACCTACCATTACAAGGTTTAGAGAAACATATAGTAGCATTAGTTTAATTTGTTGAAGTGTAGCCAGGTTTGGTATTTACAAATGTAATTTTGATCTTTGTACTTGTCAAGAAAAAGAAATATTATTTTTGTAAATTATAAGAATGAGTTTCTTGCTCATTCCATAGGTCTAGGAAAGTCAAAGAGTCAAAGACATGTGTAAAGAGCTCTTCTTGAGCATATATGTAATGTATATGAGTCAACCTAGTGTCCAAAACAACCCTCCAAGACAAGCACAATCCTCTTGAAGAAGTCTGCCTGCAAAACGATGAAGAGAACAGTCAAGTCGACCTCAAAATATATATATATATGTCATGTCGGCTCATATAAGAGACACAAAGATTCACTTGGTCAAGTCGGCTTAATATGGAAACATAACCACTATATATACCCAGTTAGGGTCAGTGCAAAAGTGCAGGACAAAAACTCGGATTTCTCTCTGAATTTTGGATCGGTACAAGAATTGTAGAAGCATAGTTTTGGATGACATTTTTGAAGGTTTGTTCACAAGCCTCTACAACTTTGAATGGCACAGCAAGGAAAAAAAAACTTAGACAAGTCTATGTTATCTTGGATGGGTGCAGGAAGAATCTCAGGCAAGGTATAGTGCTACAGGATAAAAGCAACAGTTTAGTGTTTCGTCTGGAGGAGGATATTTGTGGTTTTCAGATGAGTATCTTAGATGAAATCTTGGCCTTCATGAAGTCTTTAAGACCTCTGTCTCAACATAACTAACGTAGTCATAGTCTTGGCTCAAATATGATGTAAAGGATCTCATCAAGGTGTTGCCATATCATAATCATGATATCATTCCTAATAAAGGAAAATTCAAGACAGTGATGAAGAAGGTGCAGTCGTGGTGCAACAATGATCTAGCTGAAGAACCAGTCATGGTACAACAATGATGATGATGATCTCAACAGTTTGAAGAGGATTGATGTCTTGGTCTTGGAGTGGCCTAGTAAGTCAAGGGTCATGGTCTTCATGTTCATCAATTGTAATCTTTATAAGAAGAATTATGTGTGGGTTTTCCTCTCCAAGAGGGAGAGGTTTTGGTCATGGTAGAATGCCAACATCTTGTGTTATTGTCTCTTTTTTTTTGGTATCTATTTGATGAAATAAGAAACCCACACTCTAATAATTTCAAAGAGAATATTGTGCTAATAAGAAAATTAAAAAATGCCTCACAAATAGTTATCAAGTCGAGAAAAATATCATTAACTACATGTGTCCTAGATTTTTCAACATGGTATCAGAGCTATGGTTGCAGTCTAAGGAAGGGCAGAAGAGAGACATACAATAATCAGTGTTCAAGGGCATCAAAGCAAGTTGAAGGGTTTTGTCAAGATTGAAGGGGAAAGTCTACAACGAGCAAGTCCAAAATAGTATATTAAGTATCAACTTTGGTAATTACAATCATGAACTCAAATTCATTTATCAACTCATGTTCAATTTGATGGAGTATATCAGTGTCATTCCTGGGATCCTCACTTCTTGATCACTGAACCTTCTCTATGAAATAAAAGATAGTCTCAACATAAATTATAGTCTCAATTATATATATATATATATATATATATATATATTGCAGAAGTGATCCGAGGAGTACCTCTCATACCACTGTCTCAATCTAGTTACTGCAACAAGGCAGTTTCGATGATAAGACAATCTCTCTATACAGTGCTACCCATAGTTTAGTTATCTATGTTATTTAGTGACAAGTTTGGGCTCTCAATACAATGCCTCTCTACACAACTCGTATGTACAATGCGCATAGACATCACTGTCTCGGTACAGTGCCATATCAATATACTTGTCACAGTCTCAGATTTTGTCTATGAACATGATCTCAATAGCATGGTGCTCAGATCAAAACATAAGTCTCTCTATATCACTATCATAGTTTGGATAATGCTCGATGTAGGTGCTTGCTGATGCACTCCGAGGAATACTAAGTGTGATAAAGTCCACTTGTGGAATATCAGTATCACTAGCATGTCAACAATGTGTTCAAATGTAGAAGTCAAAAGTACCTTAAAGATGAATTGGGAGTCAAGATGATCTCAAGGTCACGAAGCAGTTTTGGTGATGTTGATATCACAAATGTCATGGTGCTAGAAGGTCACCAAGGAAGTATTGATAAAAGGATACTAGTGATGGGCAACTCAATCAAAGGAAGCACCAAGGTGAAGATCCCCAATTCACATGCCAAGTAAGTATCTTTCATATTTAATCAATTTTTGGTTTAATGATTTTGTTTTGAAAAGAAATAGAAATACTGGAGGATAGCCATTGTCCTCATGAAAAATGCCCTTACATAGAATAAGGAGGATTGTCATAATCCCCATAGAAAAGAGAAGTCACATCACTTAGACCTACACAAAATTAAAGGTATCAAAGAACAAAGGAATATTTTCATGAGATCTCAATTGGGAGATCTAGGAAAGATGATAAGAAGAAGGATACACCATTCAACAATTTGTGGTCTCTATGCTAGATAGATGAAGAAAATTTGACGGTAAAAATGTTGAAGGAAAAAATAACTCAGACATTTGTGGAAAAGGAAAGTTTGGTCCTCAAACAAGACATAATAGTATAAGATTCAATGCTATGGAAATAATATGGATAGAATCTCATATCGTTGGAAAGATGAAGGAAAGGTGCCAAAGAAAGAGGGAGTAACAAATCTGAACTATGATTAAGATGGCCTCCCTCACAAAAGGGGTCCTACCATAAGCTCCTAAATATTTAGATATGACCATGATATTAAGATGCATCGTGGCATCATGAAAGAATTAGAAGCAAGAGCTCATGGCATCACCATGGGAATCATGAAGAACAAAATCCATGGAAGCCAAACATGAAGGACATAACTCTTGGAAACCTCATTGGACATTGAAGGAAAGGAAGAAGTCATCCAGGACAAGTCTCATCATACATCAAGTAAAAAAGGAAAAATATTCCAATTGGGGATATAAAATATCCTCAAAATTCTTTGATGGAATCCTCATCGTAGGATTCACTAATCTAGAGAGGAAGCAAGTGTTTCAACATGAACTCCAACTTATGGAATCCATGAGATGATGATGTGATGACATGAAGCAGATCAAGGGATTTAATACCTCTTCAATCAAGGAAGTTATTGGAGGAATCCTAGATGACCTAAAGGTAAAATAAGGTATGTATGCTTGTATTTAATATTATAATATCATGTCACATGGTTGCAGGTAACATGGGTCATTACTTCTATCTTGAGAAGCATGATCAAGAGAAAAAGGATCTCCTCCTCTGAAAGGATACAAGAAGGCATAAGACACACTAGATGAAATCAACATAATATGTCCTCATATGAACTATGACACGGTTGATCACAACTAAGAAAATATTATTAAAAGCACCTAGGAATAGAATGTGTGGAGAAGGAAGAGATCGTGAGATATGCAACCATGATGAAGGCAATCAACATCCAAAAGATCAAGAAGACTTGACTAGAAAATCTCCCAGAAAGATATGAAGACTATGATGGAAAATATGTAGACCCTTGACAATGGATATCCTTGGGAGATGTGTCAACATAAATGCAGGATGTTGATACCTAAAGAAAGATGTCATGATGAAGAGGCATCTAGTAAGGTACGATTTGATTTAATGATATATTTTATTTCTTGAATAATATCTGGATAATTTCATGCAGGGCTACTTACAAGTACAACTAGCATTCATGTGATGAATGGAAGAAGCATGATGAGAAAGAAGTAGTCATATGACGAAGGTTCCATATATGAATAAGGCCACTTTCCATGAAGAAAGGAATGACATGACGAACTAAGGAAGAAAGTGATCGATGATTGTTTCCCTACAAGAAAGAAGCTCAACTAACTTTCATGACAAGGAGAGAAGTTTATCAAACAGCTGAGGGACCCACGAAGAAGAAGTTGCTGATGTATAGAAGAGTCCCTAACTAAGAGGGAGCTCTGACAAGTCCCTGATCAAGAGGGAGCTTGAATTAGATCAACCCTGATTAAAAAGGAGTGACAATTGTGTTTTTCTATCTCATGTGTCATGCACTAGACCAGTATTAACAATCGTAAGTCTAGGTGAAGGCCATGAATGGAAATGTAGACACATGATAGACACAACATTATTGTCTTCACTTTGGAAGAAATAATGGAGGATTGGGTGATCATCTGGCATCTAATGCTCTTTGAGGATGTGTAGGGCATCCAAAATAAGAGTAGGTGTTACACTAAAATTTGTCACCATGACTATTTGCAGTTAGTATGGCTCTATCAAATGTCATACTATCCTCCTTGGCAAGTCTCATACCTCTGCTCCTCATGTCAAACTCCAAGAAAGAGAGAAAGTCCTTAAAAAGTCAATTAACTCTGATTACGCAATTTCTCTTGGCCTTACCTGCGTGTATGCACCCCAAGTTCACAATACCTGCGTACTTGTACGCTCTGTCTGTAAAGGGGTGGGTGCATACTTCTGTAAAGGTAAAAAGGCGCAAGTTTCACTTCAAAAAAGTTACTTGTGGTCATTTCTAGAGCATTCTAGAAGATGGTTTGACGTGGATTGAGCGCCTCCAGATGGTTCATGCATCCCTATATAAGAGGAACCTATCCCATGAAGACGAGAGCTATCCCATTGAAAGAGGGGCTTATCCCATTCATGGTGGACCTGATTAACTTCCTCCAAAGCACTATAAATACAGGCATTGGGCCAGAGGGAGGGGAGGTTGAAAGCTGAAGATTCCTAAGGGTAGATGCTGCTGAAATTAGGACTCCCTTATAGAGCTTGAGAGGAGAGATTCGCATCCTTTCTTAGCTTCATTTGGAAGTGGGTGAGTTGATCAAAGTAAAGGAAAACTCTTGCTGGACCCTGGGAGGGACCTGCACAACACAAAGGCTCAGGTTGTAATGGTTTCTTTTGTTTCCACTTAATACAATTAAGCTCATTTTTCTCAACAAGTTGTTATACATGATTTGTTTCATATACTCCTTGGTCTTTATGATAAATATGTGTTATTTTATGAGTTATACAGGTTCTATGTAATCGTTTTCTTGTTAGTGAATGCAAGTTTCGAAGAGAAGGAGGAGTTCATCCGGATCGGCGAGACTGGGCTACTACAAAGAGTTGGACTAAAGGTATGTTATAAACACCTGATTACTTGTATTATAAATGCATATTTAGGGAAAGATAGTGTTTAATTGTCTTGTTTGTCACTAGAAAGATTTAGCTTCTAGGGAGGTCGGTTTTGTCCGCAAAATTGACTCTTTCCGCATGACAAAATGGCGACTCCACTGGGGAACTCCATTGATGTGAATGATTTTTCCTTTGTGTGAAACTTTGATTTGAGATAAGTCATTTTCTTTCTGGTTTTTGGCTGTCTGACTGTGTATTTGGGTGGCTTAGCTTAGGGTTAAATTAGATTTTAGTTTTTCTTGGTTTTTCTAGAAGTACGCAGCCTCTGCGTTAAGCACAGTGCATACCTGTACGCACTGCAGCTTTGTGCACAGAGCGTACACGCACCTGTGCAAACAGGTTGCCTGCGTACCCTGTCAAAATTGAGAAAATTTCAATTTTCTCCTTTTTGCCTCTTAGATTTTGTTTATAAGTTGTTTTTACTGCCCAGATCCACTGGTTACCTGCCATAAATCTTCATCTAAACTTGTTTCATCAGTGTCAAGAGTTTTAGTGGAATTCGTAGAGGTTCTAGCCTTAGGGTTTGATTTTTGCATTGGTCCTGTAGTGACTTTGGCTTTAGAAGTCGTAAAACCTTGGATATCCCTGGTCTTTTCAGTCTTCTTAGGAGTCGGACCTTTCATAGAATCCACCCTTGTGAGAAGCCTACCTTTGTGTTGTCTCTTTGTCGAATCTCGAAAAAGTTTGTTGATTAAACTGTGAATTTCATTTTTAAGAAAAAGAACAAAAGATTTTGATTTTTGTTTTTGACTAGTTTTTTATTCTGCATTAACTAGTCCTTGGTTAAATCATGACTGAGTAAAACATCCTAGAATCATACTTTGTAGGTTTTGGCCTCATTAGATTTGCTTATTAGGTGAATTTCTCTTTGTTTTGCTTTTAGGTAAAATTGATTTGATTGTCATAGATTTTTAAAATTTGATTTTTGATTTTTATATGCTTTGTTAAGTAGGAAAAAATCCAAAAAATCTCTTTTGAAGGAAAGTTTGCTTAGGTAGCATTTGAGTCTTTGAAAAGAAAAGGAATTTTCGTGAAGTAATTAGTGGTCATGTGTTGTATGCTTTGGAAAAGATAAAGAGATTTTTTCTTTGATTTTCATTGCCAAGAAAGTTGTCTTTATATCAATTTTGCATTCTCCAACTCTCTTAGCTAGGGAATTCATTGAAAAAGAAAATTAGTATAAATCATCCTAAGTGCATCTTTTTAGTGGATTTGAGTCGAGTCTACACACCATCAGTTTCATCTCTGCTACCTTTTGTCTTAAAGAAAAGCCATAAAAATTAACGCTTAAAGTAAAATCAACTTAGTAACTTTTTATTTACTAGGGCTCTGAAACACCAATATAGATCAGGCTAGTGTCTTGGAATAGGAGAGTAATTAACTCTCCAAGACAGTAAAACCAAACAAGTAGCTTATCTTGTGGTAGGATAAATCCAACTATTTCATTTGTACTCTGGGAAAGCTCCTCTTAAAGGAGAAGCACGAGACCGTGTCCGAACCAGTGAGGGGATCAATCCTCCTTCATTGTGAAAGACGCCAGATACGCACGTACTACAAACGGTAAACCTTGGATTATTGTCGAGGAGCCTGGGGTCACTTGTCGGTAAACCTTGGATTATTGTCAAGGAGTCGGCAAGGGGATTGAGCTTGTTACTCTGCCCTTGCGTGCTATCGGGTCGTAGACTGTTCCCCCAGGCATATTTGTTGCTGTTGGTAACCTTAGTGACCATTATCTTTAGGATTCTACCTGAGGTGGCGGTGGAGGGAAGATCCCATTGTACCTGAAGCAGACGTCGGCTAGACTCACTTGGATTTTTCGGGGGGTTCAGTTCACTCCAGACGGTTAAAGTGGAGGAACTTGTGCCGGTCTATTCATTAAGCAGGTTGTCGGGGTAACTGTTCCACCCACCACTTCTGTACTGAATTCAGCGATGTTGGGCTTCATAACCAACTAGTGTTTTCGGTCCGGAAGGCTATTGTTTGTGTATGGTTTGACGCCCTAGATTCTTTAGGCATGTGATTCGAATTTGTTTGGTTCTTTAGAGACTTTAGGCGGTTTGCTTTGAGATTTTACTTTGTTTGCGTGTGCAGTAGTTAAAACTTTTTAACTGTGGCTGAATTACCGAGACAGTCCCGTAGACTTCGGGCCAGTCTCCTGAGATTGTTACCGTGGCCGATTTGTTGAGGAAGTCCCGTAGACTTCAGGTCGAACCTCCTGAATATGTCTCGGGTCATTACGAAGGTTTGAAAGTCCTTGTAACTCCTAGTGGTAGTAAAGTAGGTTCACCTGAAGAAGGAGAGTCTTCGTTGGTAGTCCATCCAGATTACCAAAGTCTAGAAACAGGTTATAATCCTGAAGTTGTTGCAGTTTCCGAGCTTGCTGGTAGTTTTTCATCTACTAGTGATATAGGCGAAGAACCTGAAATATCTGAACCTGTTACTCGAACTTCTAGTGTTCCTGATTCACCTAGGGTAGAAAGAGTCATCACCGAAAATCTTCCTTCTGGTTTGATAGCTATTGAAGAACTTGCTCTAGAAGAAGATATAGGCGGCCCTATCCCTGAATATCAACCTACTATTGATCTAAGGGAGCGTGAATCCATTTTTTACAGTCCACCTAGAAGTACTACTTGGTATCTTTCGTTAACTAATTATTTGGACAACTCAGGGTCAAGTTTTTCTCCACCTCGTACTCCTTATCCACCCGGAGGTATTTATACTCCTGTAAATATGTCTGGTCAGTCATCCATGTTTACTCAATCTCCTAAATCTTTCTTGTACGGCGGTCCTTCTGTTCCTGCTGGGTATCAGTCACTTTCTGGTACTTTTGCGGGAGCATCTCCTCAACCCATTGAACATGGGTTATTAACTGGAAACAATGGTAATAAACCGTTGGGCGTAGGAGACATTTACATGATGTCAGGTTCAATTCCCAGTTCTCAACCTCAAGGTGGACAGTTACCGCCTGGGGGGCAGCCTCAATTAATGCCTGGGGGCAACCTCAAGGTACACAAATTGCGTCTGGGGGGCAACCTCAAGGACAGTATGTACCCATGGTACAGTACATTCCTCAAGGTCAACCCTAGCCTTAATATGTACCCTAAGGTCAACCTCAGTATCAATTTATGCCTCAAGGTCAACCCTAGTATCAGTACTTACCTCAAGGGTATCTACCCCAAGGTCAGTACTCGAGTCAAGGTTATCAACCACCCCAAGGTCAATCGTATATTCAAGGTACGGGAAATGTACCTTTCAATTATCAATCCTACCCTCAATCCGGTTATGGATCTCAATATCCTCAACCAGTCATGGGTCAATACCCCGGAATGAACATAGTGTGGGATCCATCGCAAGTTCAACAGGTGTTGCAGCCAAGCGTACAGTTGTCATCTCAAACTAGACAACCTTTAGTTTCTGGTCCACCCCAACAACCAGTCCAATCTAATTTTCAAACTTTTGTACCTTCGGTAGTTACTCATGTTAGGATATTCCGACACATAGGATATAGTTAAGTTAAACTTGGTCTAGTATAGAGTTAGTTTAGAGTTAGGTAAAGTGTGTTTCTTTACCGTTGTACATTTTGTAACTTACAATCGGACGGTCACGATATGTAGTGATCCGACGGTTCACTCTCACCTCGGTATTACCGACACTTGATCCGTGGCTTGACACCTGATTGGTCCATGAGTTCTATTTAAAGCGCATGGAGGGTCATTGTTCGGGTAATCCGTGCATGAGAGAAGCTTATGTAAAATTTTCATTCTTTGATTAATAAATTGCCTGTAGTACCCACGTTGGGACAGGTCGTGGACTGTTTCCCTCCTTGCACTCTGAGGGTTTTAACCACGTCAAAAATACTGGTGTATTGATTTGAGATCTGGTTGTGAGCGGTGTCCTTCTGGTATTCTTTCTGTGGAACTTACCCTGTAAATTCCTACATGGAATCAGAGCTATTTGAGGGCCGCATCCGTTGGTGATCCAAATCTGAAGCCGGTAGAACTGCATGCGGCTGTCGTTTCCTAGATCTGCTGTTTCTGACTGCTTTCGGGCCGAGAGGACTGCTCTGTTGCGTTCGGAGCATCTGTTCCAGTGAGGAACCCCTTTCGTTTCACGCGAAAAGGTTTCTGGTAGCCCTAGCTGCGTCATTTTTCAGATCGGGAGGTATACAGTGTTTTTTTTGCAGTTTACTGTTATTTTCTCTCTGCTTATTTCGGTCTGAGTTTATTTAGCCTTTTTTTTTAACCGGATCTATACCTTTCATTTCTGCGTATGCTCTTTGCCCTGCGACTCTGTGCGATCTGGGCAAATCAGAAACAGAAAGGAAGGATTTTTCTCATGCGTATGCTCTTTTCCCTGCACCTTAGTGTGATCTCGGAAAATCAGAAACATTGAGAAAAATATTTAGTTTTTCGGCTAAAGCTAACTTTGAGATTTTTTTTTTTTTTTTTAAATTCTAGTTTTTTGGCTAAAGCTAACTTCGAGCCGTAAGGTTTGTTTTTCTTTGCATATTCGTGTTGGGTTTTGTGTTTTGTGTTTTGTAGGGAAAAAGAGCTTTCTCAAGGCAAGCACGCAAACCAAGCCCCCCCCCCCCCCCCGCTCTCTCTCTCTCTCTCTCTCAAATTTTTTGTATAGATCAATTGGTTCAAAGCTATTTTAAGAGAGTAGAGGTCTTGGGTTCAAGTCTCCATTTTGTGGGGGCGGATTTTTTCATTCCCGCACATTCGCGCACTTTGCCGGCAACGTCAACAATTTTTTTTCAAAAAGCCATAACTTCTTCATCCGGAAGCCTTTTTCAGAGCCGTTTTTTTTTAAACCGCCTATTTTTTCGAGATCTATCCATTGGAACACTTACTTTCAGCATCTTCAGCTTCAGTTTTTTTTTTTAAATGGAAAGTCCATGCCAAGTCATTCTTGACAGCACTAACTACTTCCAATGGGTAGCCTACATGGGAGATTTACTTAGAAGTAAAGGTCTCTACAGAATAGCCACAGACCAAGAGAAGAAACCAAAAGATGAAGACAAGGCGGCAAAATGGGAAAATAGACAAGATCAAGCACGTGGTTTGATAGGGATGTCTGTTTCTCCTGATCTTAGATTCCACATTGCAGAACTTGAGACTCCTCATGAAGCATTAGAAAAACTTGCTAAAGTTTTTGGGATTAAAAATGAAATTAGAGCCCATCAACTTGAAAATGAGTTGCTTACTTTGGATCCTAATAATTTTTCTTGCATTGAAGATTTCTTGTCCAAATTCAAGACCCTTAGATATCTCTTGGAAGGTGTTAAAGTTAAGAAAGAAGATGGTAACCTTATTTATTCCATCCTTACTAAGTTGGGACCAGCCTACTCTGTATTTGTTTCCACTTTCCATTCTACAAGGGAAGCTTTCATTTGTCAAGGACAAGACTACAAGGCCCCTTCCTTTGACTCCTTTTGTGATTCCTTAATAAGAGAACAAGAAAAACTCTTACACCTTGGTCTTCTTAATCTTGGAAACTCTTCCACGAAAGCGTTAGCCGCCCAGCAGCAACCAAATTCAAAGAATCCTAAGAAGTCATATCCTCAAAAGAATGGTCCTAAACCATCTCAGCCTCAAAATGAAAGATCATTTCAGCAAAATGATAAGACCAATAAAAACAAATGGAAGAAGACTGATAGACATTGTAACTTTTGTAATCGAGATGGCCACTTAGAATCTAAATGCTTTAAGAAGATGGAAGCCTTGGAAGCCGCAATGAAGAAACATAACATCCATGTGGAGCCTACTTCAACTTCAACTTCCGGAATGGCACTTTCTGCATGTCATTATCAATCATCTCAGTCTGGTTATGCATTAAATGTATCTTCTTCTTCTTCTCATTCTCATGAGTGGCTCATTGATTCTGGAGCCTCTTGTCACATGGCCAAAAACCAAGCCATGTTTTCTTCTTTAAATGATTGTAACACCAAAAATATATATATTGGTGATGATAGATCTCTTAATGTTGTAGGGACTGGAACTGTTCATCTAGACAATGGTCAGTTTAATGATGTATTTTGTGTTCCAACCTTATCCTGCAACCTTCTATCTGTCTATCAGATAACTCATTCAGGTGAAGGTAAAATTGTTGAATTTTCACCTCATGATGTTGTAATCAAGGATCTAAAAGATCCTAAACAGATTCTAGCTACTGGTCTTGCTGATGATTCCAAAAGGTTGTATAAGTTTCACAACTTTGGGTCATCACATCTTCCCTCAGTATTTGTTGCTCATAATGATGAAGTGAGCAAACTTTGGCATGAGCGATTTGGTCACTTAAACTATCGCTCCCTTCAGCATCTATGTAAAGAAAATATGGTGACAGGTCTTCCTATGGTATCTTGCAGAGATGGTGTTTGTTCCGGATGTGTACTCGGAAAACATCATCGGGACAGTTTTGACAAACGTGCCTCTTGGCACGCCTCAGCCCCTTTACAGCTTGTGCACAGTGATTTATGTGGTCCTCTTCCTGTTGCTTCATTCTCTGGCTGCAAGTACTTCTTAACTTTCATTGATGATTTCTCCAGACGCACTTGGGTATACTTCTTAAAACTCAAGAGCGAAGTATTTAACACCTTTTTGGCCTTCAAAGCCTTTGTTGAAAAACAATCTGGACATCAAATTCTTAAGCTAAGAACTGATAATGGTGGAGAATATGTTAAAAACACATTCATCAACTTTTGCACCGAAAATGGAATTCAAATGCAACATACTGTTCCATACACTCCACAACAAAATGGTGTAGCTGAAAGGAAAAATCGCACCTTAAAGGAAATGGCTAATTGTATGCTGCAATCTAAAGGACTCAGTCTTAGTTTTTGGGCCGAAGCAATTAATTGTGCAAATTATATAATCAATCGCACTCCTACTAAGGTTCTAGAGAATATCACTCCAGAAGAAGCTTGGAGTTCCATTAAACCAGATGTAAGTCACTTTCGTGTGTTTGGAAGTGAAGCATGGGCCCATATTCCAGATGAAAAGCATAAAGCTTTAGAACCTAAGAGTGAGAAATGTACTTTTGTTGGATATTCTGAAGATGTAAAAGGTTATAGACTTATTCCATTTAAGTCCAAAAATGTTATCATTAGAAGAGATGTAAAATTTGATGAAAATAAATCGGCCTGCGAGCCTAGTCCGGCGGATGTGCCACCTCTTCCTATCTCTTCTATCTTTGAAAACATTTCTTCTTCAGATGATGAAAGCGAGGATGATAATCCTCCCCCACCTTCTCAGGATCCTCAACTTCCAAGATGGGTTCGTGCTACTCGGGATGCAGCAGGTGATCTTGCCGGTGATCCTACAGATCAGCGACGTACACGTTCTCAGTTTGAAAGAGCCTCTTCTTTACTGGCTCAAGCTCCAGTAAATCATGATCCTGACACTTTTGCAGAAGCTTCAGGCCATCCACATTGGGAAGCAGCATGAATGAAGAATATCATTCATTGATGACAAATGATACATGGGATCTTGTTCCTCTACCAAAGGGACGCAAACTTGTTAGATGTAAATGGGTTTACAGAACCAAGTATGGACCAGATGGGAAAGTTGATAAACATAAAGCTCGTCTCGTTGCTAAGGGCTTTTCACAGGTTGAAGGCATTGACTACACTGAAACCTTTTCCCCTGTTGCCAAAATGAACTCTATCCGCCTTGTTCTTTCCCTTGCTGCCTCTTTAAAATGGGAAGTCCATCAGATGGATGTTAAATCTGCCTTCTTGCATGGGGACTTGCAGGAAGAAATCTATATGGAACAACCCATTGGCTTCATACAAACAGACTCCAGCCTTGTTTTTCGACTTAAGAAATCCCTTTATGGCCTCAAGCAAGCTCCTCGGGCTTGGTATGCCAAAATGGATAGCTTTCTTTTAGAATCTGGCTTTTCTAGGTGTCATTCTGACAATACTGTCTACACCAAGAAAGTGGGCAACTCTCTTATCATCCTTGTTCTTTATGTTGATGATCTTATTCTTACTGGTAGTGATCCCAACCTTATAAACCATGTGAAGTCCAGCCTTAAAAAGAAATTTGAAATGACAGACTTAGGACACTTACACTATTTTCTCGGTCTTCAAGTCTTGCAATCCCAGGAGGGTATTTTCCTTTCCCAGTCCAAGTATGCTTGTGATATTCTTCGTCATTTTCACATGGAAGACTGTAAGCCAGCCCCTTCTCCCTTTCAGTCTGGAGTCAAACTTTCAGTCTCTTGTACTTCTCCTGAAGTTGATGCTACCTTATACCGTCAACTTGTCGGAAAACTCTTGTATTTAACCCATACTCGTCCTGATCTTTCCTTTGCTGTTGGCCTTGTTGCTCGTTTTATGCAAAACCCCCGTGAAAGTCATTGGAAAGCAGCTAAAAGAATACTTCGTTATGTTCGAGGTACAGTACAGTTTGGGATTCATTACAGTGCCAAAGCAGCTCCTCTGTTAGTTGGTTTCACTGATTCTGATTGGGCTGGTGACCCTGATGATCGGAAGTCTACTGCCGGTTATGTCTTCACTCTTGGTTCAGGACCTATTACATGGGCTTGTAAGAAACAGGCTGCCATTTCTCTTTCGTCAGCAGAAGCAGAGTATCGTGGTGCCGTGGAAGCTAGTAAGGAAGCCTTGTGGCTTCGTCAGATCCTATCAGAGTTTGGCTTTGAGCAGCAGCATCCAACCACACTTTGGTGTGATAATCAAAGTGCCATTCAGCTATGCAAAGATCCAGTCCAGCATCAGCGCAGCAAACACATTGAACTACACATGCACTTCATCAGAAAGCTCATTCATGACCATGTTCTTGAAGTGCAATATTGTCCAACAGATGATCAGGTTGCAGACATCTTCACAAAGGCTCTCACAGAGGCGAAGTTCACTAAACTTCGATATATGCTTGGAGTTCAGGAAGTTGTCACTAAGGGGGGATAGGCTCTAGTGCCTCCTTCCTTCTCCTATTGTGTCATATTTGTAAATCCTTCAATCCTATCCCAAGTTGTTCTTAAGGGGGGATGTTAGGATATTCCGACACATAGGATATAGTTAAGTTCAACTTGGTCTAGTATAGAGTTAGGTTAGAGTTAGGTAAAGTGTGTTTCTTTACCGTTGTACATTTTGTAACTTACAATCGGACGGTCACGATATGTAGTGATCCGACGGTTCACTCTCACCTCGGTATTACTGACACTTGATCCGTGGCTTGACACCCGATTGGTCCATGAGTTCTATTTAAAGCGCATGGAGGGTCATTGTTCGGGTAATCCGTGCATGAGAGAAGCTTATGTAAATTTTCATTCTTTGATTAATAAATTGCCTGTAGTACCCACGTTGGGACAGGCCGTGGACTGTTTCCCTCCTTGCACTCTGAGGGTTTTAACCACGTCAAAAATACTCGTGTATTGATTTGAGATCTGGTTGTGAGCGGTGTCCTTCTGGTATTCTTTCTGTGGAACTTACCCTGTAAATTCCTACAACTCAGTCGCCCATTGCACCTAGTACTCCATCTCAAACGATTGCTGCAACTACCACAACATCTGTTCCTTCCACCACACTTACTTCTGGAGTATCGACAGCTCCGGTTTCTACTGTCTCTGCCACTACTACTGAGACATCTTTACCATTGTCTGGATCCACGATTCAAATTACGGTTCAGATGCCTGTAGGACAGCCTGGTTTAAGTACGGTTGTCACTAGTTAACCACAATTCGTTTATCAACCGTACCAGGGACAGTACCAATACGGGCCTGCTGTCCAGCAACCGGTTTACCAGTATCAACCGTATCCTGGGTACACTTTTCAACAACCACAGCAACCCCAGTGCAGTCCAGTTAATCCTGGTTTTCCAGGAGGATACAATATCCCGAATGCGATTCCTATTCCAAGTTATCCTGGATATCCTCCTCCTGGGACTGGTCTTGTGACCCAGAGTTTTAGGGATCCTAATCGGAAATTACCGTTTTTCACAACTTTGGATTTACCATACTTGACGCGCCTAACGAACGATCCAATAAATTATCTTTCATTCTGGCCGCCAATGCCAAATAAGTTTCCCAGTGACATACCCAAGTTTGAAGGTAAGTCTGGAGAGGATCCGTCAAATGATGTGATGACTTACCACCTCTGGTGTGCCTCAAATTCTATCTCGGATGATTCGATCCGCTTACGTCTTTTCCAGCGTACGCTCATTGGTCTCGCAGCCAAGTGGTACATTGAGTTACCACATGCCTCTTTTTATAATTTTAGTCAGTTAGCTACCTCATTCTTAACTCATTTTTAGTTGCCGATCAGATATGATAATGGCACCGAGTTACTAACTTCATTAAAACAGTCGACGTCCACTTATATTTCTGATCATATTCATGAATGGAGACGTCGAAGGCGATTAGGGAAAGTTTTTATCCCGGACCAAATCTTAGCTGAATGGTTTGTTAAATCATTATTACCGAAGATTATTGAAGATGTAGCTAAGGCCGGAGTAGTTACTAAGGAGCAAGTGATTGCTCAAGCACAGTACTTTGACTTAGTTTACACTCAGTCAGGTACGTTACACGAAAAGATCCCAGATCTTCCAAAGTCAAATCAAATCGCTGCTGCTCCTTCGGGATCTCATGCTGCTGATGGCATGATTGGTACGGTGAACACTAAAAGCAAGAAGAAGTCTTCAAAGAATTCTTCGCCCATTATAACCTTACCAGACTCCCCGACAGGAGATTCTTCTGCTGAAGTTTTCGCTGATATTCACGCTGTAGAGTCATCTACGGCTAAATCAAAAAACGGTGGGAAAAAGAAAGGCAAGAAGAAGAATAAAGCAGACAAAACTCCAAAGGAGAAAACAGAAAAGTCGGAAACCAATGACGAAAAGCGCAAACCTTGATATTCTTGTCTTATTTGTGAAGAGGATCATTTTACAAGAGATTGCCCTCATCGGGCCGAGGTTGTGAAAATCGTCAAAGGTTCCCCAACTCCTGCTGTTTTGAAAGATCCATTTCCAAAGCAGGAGAGTAAGATGATAGGTTCTTCCTCGAGTGCCAGTGAAGAACCCATATTGATGATGTCTCATGTAAGGATTGCGGCTCGATCGCAAGATTATGGTAGTAAAAGTCATGTTGATGGATCGAAAGAAGCAGAATCTTCTCACTCAAATCCATCAACCTCAGCTCCCGGTTCCGATCCACTACAGATCGAGAAACCTAACCTGGACTTAGTAATCAAACTGCCCGCCAAGGGTGTACTTCGAAGGTCTGCTTTCAATCCACATGCGAGAGCGGCCCAGAATTACAACATTGTTGAGGATTTAGTTGTTTCACCCTCAGCAATGTCGGCTTTAGAAGTGCTGCAATCATGCCCAGCACAGCAAAAATTACTTTTGTCGGCTATAGGAGCTATTGATGTTCAGGACCCGAACCTAATAATCTTTGATCTAGAAAATAGTACATCGCGTTTACCTCATCAAATGGCTTTCCAGATCCCAGTGATAGTCAAAAACAGGCCTATTCATCGGACTGTAATTGATGAGGGAGCTTCCACGTGTATTATGTCGATACAGTGCTGGAGATCGCTTGGTTCTCCTTCACTAAATCAATCCCCGACAATTCTTAAGGCCTTTGATGGTCGTGGGTTCCATCCGTTTGGCATTCTACAGGATTTGCCTATAGGGGTTGAAGGAAAAACCGTTAGTCTGGATGTGGAGGTGGTTGATGCCCCTCTAGACTACAACCTTCTCTTGGGTCGAAGTTGGTCTTACGCTATGACAACGGTCGTTTCATCGGTCTTCAGAGTAATAAAGTTTCCACATAATGGCAAGATCGTAACCATAGACCAGCTGGCTTACTTTTCATCCGACCCAGCCTCTTCAGAGAGTATCCAGCATGTCGGTAAAACGACTATCCCTTATAAGGATGTTGGCGTAGGATTAGTTAAAGATGCCGGTTTACTGGGAACTTTTCCTTTTCCTCCAATCAACGCCATGTCTTCATTTGCATCTATTCATATGATTACATCAGATACCATTGTTTACGACGATCCTTGGATCTTTCCTTCTGAATCTGAAATAGACTCATTTGGTAATGTTATGCCTTTGAGTCCGTATGAAATTGCTTATGAAGCCGTGCAGTCTTTTACCGACCTGCGTTCAACCAAAATCGACCAAATGAATGTGGTCCGTGAGGAATCACTTTTCACGTCAACCTCGGAGTTAATAGCGTTTCCCGAAGTTGTGTCATCTGACGAACAACTTTGTGAAGTCCTGTGTGTAGACGATTTACCATGGGAAGATCTCCATCATAGATCTTCGTTTTTACCTGAGGATGATCGTTTTGAAAACGATTTCTCATCAGTTTTTACAGCTGAATATGTCAAAGAAGCTCAGAGTCCAATGAAACATCCTGATTCAGAGCTGAATTTGGGAAACATCTCTCGCACTGTTCCCATTGACATTTCAGTCAAGCCCGGAATCATTGAAAACATTCATATAGGTGCCTCGTGTTCAGATGACGAAATTCAGATATACAAGGCCCTATTTCAAGAATTTCGCGACGTGTTTGCCTGGTCCTATGAGGAAATGCTAGGAATTGATCCCGCAATTGTTGTTCATGAGATCAAAACTTATCCGGATGATAAACCCGTCCGGCAACGTTTGCATCAGATTCACCCACGAAAAGTGGCTGCAATTAAAGCAGAAGTTGAAAAGCTGTTGAAAGCAGGTTTCATTTATCCAATCCCGTTAATGGATTGGGTATCGAATATTGTTCCGGTTAACAAAAAACAGGGCACAATTATAATATGCATCGACTATAGGGATATCAATCGTGCTTGTCCCAAGGACAACTATCCAACACCCTATATCGATCAAATAATTGATGATTGTGCCGGCAGTGAAATATTTTCTTTTATGGACGGTTTTTCCGGTTACAATCAAATCAATATTCTACCTACCGATCAACCAAAAACGGATTTCATTTGTCCATGGGGGACATTTGCTTATTGCAAATTACCTTTTGGGCTTAAGAATGCTGGAGCCACTTTTCAAAGGGAGATGTATTATGCGTTTCATGACATCAAACACATTGTGCAACCGTATCTCGATGATTTGCTTGCTCATTCTTTACATCGAGCTGATCACCTTGTCCATTTACGAGCAATCTTCATGAGGTGTAGGCATTATCGTATACGTTTGAACCCACACAAATGTGTCTTCTGTATAGAAGTGGGATGAATGTTGGGATTTGTAGTTTCAAAAGCCGACATTCGTGTCGATCCCTCGAAGGTAGAAGCTATCATCAAATTGCCTCCTCCTTCGAGTCTTCGCCAACTCCAAAGTTTGCAGGGGAAAGCAAACTTTTTACGCTGATTCATTCCTAACTACGCCGAGATTACAAAGGCTTTTACCTGGTTGTTGAAACAGAACGCTCAATTCTCTTGGGATGAGATTGCTCAGAAATCTTTTGATGCACTCAAGCACGCGTTGACCCATGCATCGTTGCTGCATCCTCCCAACTACAACCAGGATAACTTTTTGTACCTCGCCGCTGCTCATTCCACCATTGGAATGGTCTTAGTACAGGAAGGCGAATTCGGAATGGAACATGTGATCTATTACCTTAGTCGGACGTTAAATCCAACTGAGCTCAAATATTCACCTGTGGAGAAATTGGCCTTGGCAGCCGTTCAAGCTGTCCAACGTTTTCGTCACTACATTCTTCTCCGTAAAAATACAGTTATTTCGGATTGCAACCCTATGATCTACATTTTGACTAAACAATTGCTAGGGGGCAAGTATTCCAAATGGATTGTTATCCTACAGGAGTTCGACTTGGAATTTGAAAATCTAAGTCTAAGAAATCTTTAGTTTTTGCAGAGTTGATGTGTGATTTCCCGCGTGCTGACACGGAAACTGTGGCAGAGGAAGCCATTGCGGACGAATCTTTGTTTCTCATCAGCACTTTAGATCCATGGTATGGGGATATAATCGTCTATCTCCAAATCCAATCCTTTCGGCCTGAAGTTTCAAAGTCGGAACGTCGGAAAATTCGATTCCAGTCCCAACAGTACAAAATTATTGGAGATACTCTTTATCGCCGTGGGGTAGACTTGGTTTTCCGACGTTGCTTAACTCACGAAGAGGCAGAAAGGGTTCTAAATGACTGTCACTCTGGAGCGTGTGTCGGTCATATGTCTGGGTATGCCACAGCCCAAAAGGTGTTGCGTGCTGGCTACTTCTGGCCGTCCATGTTTAAAGATTGTATTACTGCGGTCCGAAAATGCCACAACTGTCAAGTGTTTGATCGCAAGATGCACGCACCACCTGCTCCTCTCCACCCTATAATTTCTGTTGTTCCTTTTGCCAAATGGGGTATCGATTTTATTACATGTAACCCTCACTCGGTCGGGGGGCATGCGTATATCATCCTTGCGGTTGATTATTTTACTAAGTGGGCCGAGGCGATGCCTACATTCGAGACAGACGGCAAGACAGCTGCAATTTTCGTATTCAATCACATTATTGCTAGGTTTGGTGTCCCACAAGCGATAATCACTAACCATGGGCGCCATTTTCGAAACATTATGATGACAGAACTTACAGGCCAGCTTGGTTTGCGTCATGATAGCTCAACTCCTTATTATCCTCAAGCAAACGGTCTGGTTGAGTCCATCAACAAAGTTTTAGTTATCATGATCCGACGAATCATTGGTATTCATCGGTCGAATTGGCACAACATGTTATTTTCCGCGCTTTGGGCATACCGAACCTCAGTGAAAACATCAACAGGGTTCACTCCTTTCCAACTAGTTTATGGTTTGGAAGCCGTGCTGCCCATTGAATGCGAAATCCCATCACTTCAAATGGATGTCGAATACTTCCAGCTACTTCTGAAGAGGAGAAGCGTTTATAATACTTAGCTCAATTAGATGAGACTCGACGTGATGTTGCATTGGCGATCGAGACTGATGCAAAACGAATGAAATCTCAGTATGATCGAAATGTGACCCCTCAAAATTTTTCGGAAGGAGACCTAGTGCTATTATATGATCAAGCTAACGATAAATTAGGTGCTGGAAAATTCGTTCCTATGTGGCATGGGCCCTATATTGTCAAGCGAAAGCTAGCGAAAGGGGCCTATGAGCTAGTTGACTTTGACGGGGACTCTTTGGGTAAACCCAGAAATGGACTTTACCTAAAGAGGTATTATTCTTAAATGATGAGTGTGGAGATTTTAGTTAGATTAGGTTAGACAATGTTTCTTTCTAGTTGGTGTGTTTGTTAGTTTAGACAGTGTGCTTATCTTAGAAAGTGTGTTTTTCGTCGTTATTCTGCTTATCTTGGTTTTACCCTTGATATTTGCAGATGTCGATGCCTCTCCAAACATACATTGGATTCGCTGATGGTGCTTGTCGTAATACACGGAATATCTCTTCCGCAGCCTGGGTTATCTATTCGCCCTCTGACGAGTTACTTTCTATGCATGGGGTGAGCCTCGGTCAAACAACAAACAACATTGTAGAATACAGTGCAGTGATTGAGTTATTGTCTGAATCTATTTCGTTTGGGATTCAGAGTTTGATAGTGAGGTTAGATTCTAAACTCGTTGTATTACAACTTAATAGAGTGTATGCCATTAGAAATCCAATGTTATTAAGGTTATTTTTGGGAGTGCGTCTCTTGGAACATGAGTTTGATTACATTGAATATCAACATATTCCAAGGTCTTTAAAGACATTAGCAGATGCAATTGCTCCTCGAATGTTAGACAGACATTTGCGATAATCATACATGTAAATTTAAAAACATTTAATCACACATGTTTAACAAGATAAGTCGGTAATAATGATATATATAGATAGGAGTGTGTCAAAAATACATCGTCTTCGATCATAGGTTACAAAACACCTTATGATCGGCAAAAATGATAAGTACAAAAAACCAAAATGTCACGTGTCTACAAAAAACGACCATCCAATCACTGGTGATGATCTCTATATGACACTACTGCACGGGCTACCCTACACTAGAACCTTCTAAAAGGTCCTGGGACTCCGACTACATAGTGCTGAAGCCTGATAGGAATATCATCTATAGTAGTCTCTGGTATATCTGTCGTCAGATGCTCTAGGTCTTGTTCCAACTCAGCTAAAGTCTCTGTAGCCTCGTCCTGTGGGACCGGTGCCGGTGCAACTGGTTGTCTCATCTCGAAAGGCCGAAGATTGGCTGGACGCCGTGGGCCTACATCTGCATTTTGAAAATTTTCACTGTCAGTTTTGAGACGATATAAATATAAAAAAAATAGATAATTTAAAAACTTGTGAAAAATGAAGTACCTGTGTCATCCCACTGTTCTCCCGGTGGAAGAATCATGTCCGGATTTCCACGAAAATCGACTCCGGCATAAGGAAAATCCTGTATCGAGAAGACCTGGTCCTCTAACCAGTGAAAGTACTCCGCTCTAAATCGGACAACCTCCGTGCCCTCGTCAGGATGACGGGCCATCACCGCAACTCATCGCATCAACTTAGGCTCTCAGGGAAGCCCAACCTCAACAGTGAGCTGCTGCGGGATCAGCATCGAAACCCTCTCTAGAGCAAAACTCACAACTAAAGGCCCATAACCAAATGTCTTTAGTTGCCCCTTTTTTTCCCTAGTCAGTTGGCCCTTTAAATTGGCCAACACAGCATCACACCAGTTGAAAATGGTGCCTCGATAGCAGTCAATCGCCATCCGCATCTGGGACCCGGTGGCAATGTGCAAAGCGGCTACTCCGCAAAGTCTGGTAATTGTAAAGGCAATTACCATAAGTTCAGGTCGGGATATCTTTTTAATCTCTATCCCTCTCTCTTGGTTTTGATCATTGCACCACTCTAGACGGAGACTAGCGATGGACTCGCCAGCCGGCCCAGTCCCGGACAGAGTCAATTGTTCGCCCCTCTTGGGCAAACCAGTGAGAAAGTAAATGTCTGAGGGCTCTATCTCAAGCTGGTGCCCTCCAATGTAAAAACACTGATCCTGAACATTCCACCTTTCAACCAGCCACTCTAGAAAGCGCACCTGGGCCCTCATGCCAGGTATGGCCCAGTATTTGTAAAGACCGCATGCCTTTAAAGCATCAATGGAAGGTTGATGATTAATCGCGGAAAAATCAACATCTTCGTGTTCTCTCTCGCGCCAATCAAGCATGGTGGGCAATCTACACACCATAAAACATCTGTTAGAGTCCATAAAATCAAATTTTTTTGGTTCATTTTGGAGAATTGGGGGTTTGAAAATCCACTCCGCGGTGTATGCAACCTACCTTTAGAGACAGAGCGTGTTTACGCAGGTTCTCTTAAGGCAAGCTGTGTACGCCCGGCATTTTCCCAACTGAGAAAATGTCGGGGTATGCAGGTCACCAATGGAGCACCTACGTACCCCGAAAAGCGGACCTTAAAACCCCAAGGCCTCCAAAAAATGAAACTAAAGCTTAAAAACAAATTCTAAATGGATGGAAATGCAAGGGAGGATGTTGTAGAATACCTGATGAGACGGCGTTCGATTTCGACGGTCGGATTCTCCACAATGACCACGGGAAGTTTCTTGCCAAAAGCCCTTTTTCTCTCCTCGACAGTAAAATGGTAAAAATGAAATGGTAAAAGCCCTTTTTATAGGTTTTTTGAGTAAATAAATGTTAAATTTGTTTATTTTCCACCGTGAAAAGGTATTTTTCAAAGTATTTTTATCTATCTTTAAACAGGTATGAGTAATGTGTTGGTTTTTGTGCAGGATAAAGGATTTTCAGGGAAAATTGTCATTTTTCACAAACAAAAACATCAGAGTCATCTTTTAAGCCCTTTTCTGACTCCTAAAACATGAAAAGATTGCCGAGCATTTCTTTTACACTCGTTAAAATGGAATTAAAATACGGTCCCCTTATAGCCCTTTTCTGACTGTAAAAACAGGAAAAGATTGTCGGGTTTTTGTCGTTTCAAACTCGATATTGGAAATAAAACGACGTGTCCTTGATCGCTTTTTACTTTTCAGGTCAAAGGCACTAACTATGAAAGTACTCCTTGGTCGTAAAAAACCAAGCGGTTCTCTCAAGTATTATTTTATACTTTTTCGGACTTGGGAGACACAAATTTACGAAAAAATTCAACCTTGGAGTTTTCTTAAGTTTTTCAGACTCTCTAAAATTGAAAAAAGCTGAGTTTCTCCTATACTGGACTCGTTAAAATTTCACAGTAAAGGGCATGTTCGATTACAAACAGGAACGGACCACTCCTTCTTAGGGTTCAAATCTAAACTAAGTTGGACTCATCCGAAGGATGAGCTTATAATCAAGCATATGTTATCCTCCTCAAGCTTGTAAAAAATAAAGAGGTACTTGCCAGAAATGGTGGGGGAAAAGAGAGAAAAATGAGCCTATTTGTTATCCTTTGTCTCAGAAGAAACCTTATCACCACTCTTGAACACGACACTTTTCATTCACCTGGGTTGGGAAATCCTTTGCCTCACAGTTGATTGAACCACATTGAAAGTCTTCAGCCGGGTATTAACTTTGGGTCAAATGTCACCAAGCCATTTGTTGTGTCGTTATGTGTTCAAGAGGTCGCTGCAAATAAACCATTCATCTGCAAAATACCTGTCATCCATCTTGACCATCCCTGAGTCAGTCCTTACAGCTACATTTCTTCAACTTGATTTATGATTTCGTGTTGTGGGCTTGCCTACGATGGATTGCTTTCTATCAACATCGACACATTATCTAGAAAGATGATCTAGAAATCGTCAGTACCTTGAGATCCACATGCATCAATGGCAGATTTCTCGCCTTCGACGACAGTTTACATCATTGACTTTCGATCGAAGGATTCCGTGACATGTTCGACATCAACACATTCATTCACATCTCATGGATTGTACTGGGTACTTTGAGAACCATTGACATCACTGGTGGTCTCTCTCACACTTGTTAACAGTTTACATCATTGACTGGTAATCAAGTGGTTTCTACCATGCTCGACATCAACTCATTTATTCGCATGGGTAGAATCGTACTATTTCGGGAAGTAGAAACGAAGACCCTGGATCTAGTTTCCACCATCCAGGCTGCGAGGAGTTTTGTATTCATTGTATAGTAGACTAACTATAAACAGATGGCTGCGTCCATACTGTGTCTACAAGAGTCTATGATTATGATGTACTGCGAAATCATTCCTGTATCAGAGCAGTAGTTATTTTGTTAGTTAAAGTTTTTGATCTGAGTATGGGAATGCCTACCTCAGCGATGATATGATCTTATATATGTATTTTGTTTTGAATACTTGCAGGTTCCAACCAGGCTCTCCACGAGGTAATCCTTGAAATGATAAAGTACTTCACCCTTCCTAGATGATATGAAACCCTAATCTACTACAGGCTTCACACTTTAGGGGGCAATCTGTTACACTAAAATTTGTCACCATGACTATTTGCAGTTAGTATGGCTCTATCAAATGTCATACTATCCTCCTTGGCAAGTCTCATACCTCTGCTCCTCATGTCAAACTCCAAGAAAGAGAGAAAGTCCTTAAAAAGTCAATTAACTCTGGTTACGCAGTTTCTCTTGGCCTTACCTGCGTGTACGCACCCCAAGTTCACAATACCTGCGTACTTGTACGCTCTGTCTGTAAAGGGGTGGATGCGTACTCCTGTAAAGGTTAAAAGGCGCAAGTTTCACTTCAAAAAAGTTACTTGTGGTCATTTCTAGAGCATTCTAGAAGATGTTTTGACGTGGATTGAGTGCCTCCAGATGGTTCATGCATCCCTATATAAGAGGAACTTATCCCATGAAGAGGGGAGCTATCCCATTGAAAGAGGGGCTTATCCCATTCATGGTGGACCTGATTAACTTCCTCCAAAGCACTATAAATACAGGCATTGGGCCAGAGGGAGGGGAGGTTGAAAGTTGAAGATTGCTAAGGGTAGATGCTGCTGAAATTAGGACTCCCTTATAGAGCTTGAGAGGAGAGATTCCCATCCTTTCTTAGCTTCACTTGGAAGTGGGTGAGCTGATCAAAGTAAAGGAAAACTCTTGTTGGACCCTGGGAGGGACCTGCACAACACCAAGGCTCAAGTTGTAATGGTTTCTTTTGTTTCCACTTAATACAATTAAGCTCATTTTTCTCAACAAGTTGTTATACATTATTTGTTTCATATACTCCTTGGTCTTTATGATGAATATGTGTTATTTTATGAGTTATACAGGTGTTATGTAATCGTTTGCTTGTTAGTGAATGCAGGTTTCGAAGAGAAGGAGGAGCTCATCCGGATCAGCGAGACTGGGCTACTACAAAGCGTTGGACTAAAGGTATGTTATAAACACCTGATTACTTGTATTCTAAATGCATATTTAGGGAAAGATAGTGTTTAATTGTCTTGTTTGTCACTAGAAAGCTTTAGCTTCTAGGGAGGTCGGTTTTGTCCGCAAAATTGACTCTTTCCGCATGACAGTAGGCAAGAGGACCGATATTCTTTGAGGGTTGGGAACCCAAGATAAGAATAGTCCTAGAAGTTCATACTCATTTAACACCCTTGTGGTTATGTACCTTGAGAGACATTGATGAAGGTGTCTATAGTAATTGGTATCGCCAACATTGTGCTCTAATCTGATGAGAGATAGAGTTGTCAGTCAAGGCCTTGTTGTGAAAACGATGTTGGTTACTATGATGCTATACAGATGGCTTACCAATCTGATTCTTCTTATGAGAAATTATTCAGATTGAGAATGACCAAGTACCATTATAAATACGTCCCTAGTTAAGAGGGAGGGTTGAAGAAAGTGTAACTAGGTTTGGTATTTACAAATGTAATTTTGATCTTTGTACTTGTCAAGAAAAAATATATTATTTTTGTAAATTATAAGAGTGAGTTTCTTGTTCATTCCATAGGTCTAGGAAAGTCAAAGAGTCAAAAACATTTGTAAAGAGCTCTTCTTGAGCATATATGTAATGTATATGAGTCAACCTAGTGTTCAAAACAACCCTCCAAGACAAGCACAATCCTCTTGAAAAATTCTGCTTGCAAAACAATGAAGAGAACAGTCAAGTCGGCCTCAAAATATATATATATATATATATATATATATATATATATATATATATATATCATGTCAGCTTATATAAGAGACACAACGATTCACTTGGTCAAGTCGGCTTAATATGGAAACATAACCACTATATATACCTAGTTAGGGTTAGCGCAAAAGTGCAGGACAAAAACTCAGGTTTCTCTGTGAATTTTGGATGGGTACAGGAATTGCAGAAGCACAGTTTTGGATGACATTTTCGGAGGTATGTTCACAAGCCTCTGCAACTTTAGATGGCACAACAAGGAAAAAAAAAATCTGACAAGTCTTTGTTATGTTGGATGGGTGCAGGAAGAATCTCGAACAAGGTACAGTGGTATAGGATAAAGGCAACCGTTCAATATTTCGTATGGAGGAGGATTTATGTGGTTTTCAGATGAGTATCTCAGATGAAATATCGGCCTTCCTGAAGTCTTGAAGACCTCTGTCTTAGCATATCTAACTCAGTCATAGTCTTGGCTCAAGTATGATGTGAATTATCTCATCAAGGTGTTTTCATATCATAATCATCACCTTGTTCCTAATAAAGACAAAGTCAAGACAGTGATGAAGAAGGTGTAGCCATGGTGCAACAATGATCTAGCTGAAGAAGCAGTCATGGTACAACAATGATGATGATGATCTAAGAAGTTAGAAGAGGATTGATGTCTTGGTCTTGGAGTGGCCTAGTAAGTCAAGGGTCATGGTCTTGGTGTTCATCAATTGGAATTTCTATAAGAAGAATCATGTGTGGGTTTTCCTCTCCAAGAGGGAGAGGTTTTGGCCTTGGCAGAATGCCAACATCTTGTGTTCTTGTCTCTTTGTTTTAGGTAGTTATTTGATGAAATAAGAAACACACACTCTAATAATGTCAAAGAGAAGATTGTTCTAATAAGAAAATCAAAAAATGCCTCACAAATAATTATCAAGTCAAGAAGAATCTCATTAACCACATGTGCCCTAGATTCTTCAACATAGTCAAAATGATAGAATTGTCATAGTTGTGAACAAAAGCCATATCCTCCAACTCCCCATAAGAATATAATGGCCATCCTTATCTTAAAAGCTTAATTAGGCTAGAACATTTTGTGAGTTCTCATCAAAGCTTGACAACAATATCACCTGCAGTACTGCCTTTATGTATACGAAGTTTTATACAATCTCTCTCAGAATATTTCAAAGTTCATGTTAATGAATCAACTCCTTTCATAGCTTTAGAAATTTTAGATTATTGTAATTACAGTGGTGCAGAGATTAGGGGCGTAGAATGCCTAAATTCAGTAGCTCAATTTTGAAACTGTAGTTTTCTTTGCAAGTAGTGTTGGTGTGGACTGCTATTTAGGACTGTTGTAATACTTTATTCATAGTTGGTATTAATATTTATGTTTTGTTTTAACATTAATAGTTGGTATTAATATGAATATGAATGTCAATATTAACAAGGGAGCAACTATCATAGCGGTAGTCCCTACCGGGGTGCTAGAAGAATGAACAGTGCCATATACGAATTTAGGTTATGCTTCGCTTATGGTTTTTACAGGGCCTCTTTCTCCATTTGTTTAATGTTACATGAAAGCCAAAAAGGAGTAATAGCTACCTTGTAACTTCTCCAACAATCTGCAAACATTAAAGCCCACAATGTAACTGATAAAATAAATATACCAAAGCATGCATGACACCTAGCTGTAGTTGTCACACGGAATTGGTCAAGGGTGCGGACACGGCTGACCTTCCTAGAAGTCTAAGACATTCTAATGACAAACAAGACAAAATGGAGTGATCTTTCTCTAAATACACCTTTTACAACATGAAAACTACAAGTGTTTAGGCTTACCTTATTCCAAAACGCTGTTGTTGAAGTCCGTTCTTGGCGATCCGGATGAGCTCCTCCTTCATGTCAATTCCTGCAACCACAAACAATCAAACAATTACCAAGCACTTGTATTTCATATAATAAAACATATATTCAACATGCAGACCAAGGAACACATGAAATAACTCATTAACATAAGCTATTGAGAAAAATAAACCAGTTTGTATTAATAACGAAACAAAGAAACTCTTACAACCTGGCCTTGGTGTTGTGCAAGTTCCTCCCAGGGTCCATCAAGGGTTTTCCTCTACTTTGACAAAGCTCACCCAATTCCAAGTAGAATCAAGTAAAGACAATCTCTCCTCACAAAGGTTCTAATGGAAGACCTAAATCCTGCAGCATTTACCCAAAGAAAATGTATAGCTCCAACCTCCCCTCCCTCTGGCTCAATGTCTTTATTTATAGTGCTGTAAAGAGGTTATTCAGGTCCACCATCAATGGGATAATCCCCCTCTTTGGGTGGGATAGCTCCCTTATTGATGGGATAAGTTCCCTCTTAATAGAGATACATGAACCAACTGGAGGCGCATCCATTTCATCAAACCGACCTCTAGAATGTTCTAGAAGTAACCACAAGTAACTTTTTCAAGATAAAACTTGCGCATTTTTCCTTTTACAGAAGGACGCACCTGTCCTTTAACATACAGAGCGTCCATAGACGCAGTTTTTGTGAACATGGTCAGCGTCCCCGCAGGTAAGGCTAGAGAGAACCTGCGACCCCAGAGATAAACATAGTTTTTACAAGACTTTCTCTCTTCTTTGAGTTTGAGATGGATAACAGAGGCATAGACTTGCCTAAGAGGGTAGCATGACTGTTGATTTGAGCCATACTAACTGTAAGTAGTCAAGGTGACATTTTTTAGTGTAACAGATTGCCCCCTAAAGTGCGAAGCCTGGAATAGATTAGGGTTTTGTAATTCTAGGAAGGGTGAAGCGCTTTATCATTTCAAGGATTGTCTTGTGGATGACCTGGTTGGAACCTGCAATTTTCAACACAAAATACATGTATAAGATTATATCATCACTGAGGTAGGCATTCCCATACTCAGATTCAAAACTTTAACTAATGGACTAACTATTCTGATACAGGAATGATCTTGCAGTACATCATTTTTATAGACTTTTGTAGACACAGTATGGACGCAGCCATCTGTTTATGATTAGTCTACATAGATAATGAATACAAAACTCCTCGCAGCCTGGATGGTAGAAACTAGATCCAGGGTCTTCACTTCTACTTCCCGAATTGGTACGATTCTAGCATGTGATTAAATGATTTGATGTCGAACATGTTAGAAACCACTTGATTACCAGTCGATGATGTGAACTGTTAACAAGCGTGAGAGAGACCACCAGTAATGTCAATGGTTCTCAAAGTACCAAGCACAACCCGTGAAATGTGAATAGATGTTTTGATGTCGAACACTTCACGGAATCCTTTGATCGAAAGTCAATGATGTAAACTGACGTCAAAGGCGAGAAACCTGCCATTGATGCATGCAGACTTCAAGGTACTGTCGATTCCTAAGTCATCTTTCTAGATAATGTGTCGATGTCGATAGAAAGCGACTCGTTGCAGGCAAGCCTGCAACACGAAATCATTGTTCAAGTTGAAGAAATGTTGCTGTAAGGACTGACTCAGGGATGGTCAAATGGATGACAAGTATTTTGCAGATGAAAGTTTTGCTTGCAGACCTCTTGAACACATAACGACACGACAGATGGTTTGGTGACGAATAACTCAAAGTTAATCCCTGGAACCCGGTTAAAGATTTTCAAAGTGATTTGGTCAACTGTGAGGTAAAAGATTTCCCAACCCAGGTGAATGAAAAAGTGTCGTGTTCAAGAGTGGTAATAAAGTTTCTTTTGAGATAAAGGTAACAAATAGGTTCATTCTTCTCTCTTTTCCCCCACCATTTCTGGCAAGTACCTCTTTATTTTTAACAAGCTTGAGGAGGATAACATATGCTTGATTATAAGCTCATCCTTCGGACGAGTCCAACCTAGTTTAAATTCGAACCCTAGGAAGGAGTGGTTCGTTCCTGTTTGTAATTGAACAGGTCCTTTACTGTAAAAGTTTAACGAGCCCAGTATAGGAGAAACTCGGTGTTTTTCAATTTTAGAGAGTCTGAAAAAACTTAAGGAAACTCCACGTTGAACTTTTTCGTAAATTTGTGTCCCTCAAGCCCGAAAAAGTATAAAATAATACCTGGGGGAACCGCTTGATCTTGCGACCAAGGAGTACTTTCATAATAGTGTCGTCGACCTGAAAAGTAAAAAGCGATCAAGGACACGTCGTTTTATTTCCTTATCGAGTTTGAAACGACAAAAACCCGGCAATCTTTTCCTGATTTTACGGTCAGAAAAGAGCTAAAAGGGGACCGTCTTTTAATTCCGTTTTAACGAGTGAAAAAGAAACACTCGGCGATCTTTTCATGTTTTAGGAGTCAGAAAAGGGCTTAAAAGATGACTCTGATATTTTGTTTGTGAAAAATTACAATTTCCCTCGAAATCCTTTTGTCCTGCACAAAAGCAACACATTACTCATACCTGTTTAAAATAGGCAAAAATACATCGAAAAACATCTTTTCATGGTAAAAAATGAACTAATTCATCCAAAAAACCTATAAAAAGACCTTTTACCATGTCATTTTTACCGTTTGACTTTGGAGGTTGAAAAAGGAGCTTTTGACAAGAAACTTCCCGTGGTCGCTGCGGAAAATCTGACCGTCGGAATCGAACGCCGTTTCATCCAGGTATTTTACACATCCTACTCTGCATTTCTATCCGTTTAGAATTAATTTTTAGGTCTTAGTTTCATTTTTTGGGGGGGTTTTGGGTTTGGAATGCGCCTCTCGGCGGACGCAGGTGCCCTTCGGATGACCTGCGTCCCCCGACTTTTTCTCATACGGGAAAACGGTCGAGGGACGCAGCCCGCCTTCAGGCCAGCTGCGTCCGGACGCCCTGTGCTACAAAGCTGGGGTGCGTCTTCCGAGAAGTGCGCATTTCAAAACCCCAACTCCCTCAAAAAACCACCAAAAATCTTCAAATCAATTTCTAATTGCCTTTTTTGATATGCAGGGCATTAATCATGTTAGACTGGAGAGAGAGAGAGAGCATGTAGAGGAAGATGAAGCTGCAATAAATCACCAACCTTCTCTGGATGCCCTAAGAGCATGCGGGTTATACAAATATTGGACCATACCGGGCATGAGGGGCCAGGTAAGATTCTTGGAATGGCTGGTTGAGCGATGGAACGTTCAAGAACAATGCTTTTACATAGGAGGGCACCAGCTCGAGATAGAGCCCTCGGATGTATACTTTCTCACTGGCTTGCCAAACAGAGGTGAGCAACTCAATCTTGCGGGGACTAGGCCGGGTGGCCAATCCCTTGATAGTCTCCGCGAGGATTGGTGCACACGTGGGGCTCACCATTCAAAAGGCATAGAGATAAAACACATCACTCTGCCTGAACTCAAAGTCATTGCGTTCACGGTCACCAGAATTTGCGGCGCGGCCGCTTTGCACATTGCTTCCGGATCCCAAATGCGGATGGCAATTGACTGTTACCAAGGCACCATTTTCAACTGGTGTGAAGCTGTGTCGGCTCATATGAAGAGCCAACTGACCAAGGCAAAGAACGGACGACTAAAGACTTTTGGATATGGGCCTATAGTCGTGAGCTTTGCCTTGGAGAGAGTTCCAATGCTGATCCCTCAGCAACTCACTGTTGATGACTTGGGTCCTCGGGAGCCAAAGCTGATACGATGGGTTGCGGTGATGGCCCGGCATCCTGACGAGGGTGCGGCAGTGGTTCGATTCTCAGATAGTTACTTTGACTGGTTAGAGGGCCAGCTTTTTGTGATACAGGACTTTCCGTATGCCGGAATGGATTTCAGAGGTGATCCGGACATGGTTCTTCCACAGGGAGAACAATGGGACGACAGAGGTACTTTTATTTTCACAAGTTTTCTAATTATGTATTTTTTGTATTTTTTATATATATCGTCTCAAAACTAATAGTAAAACTTTTCAAAATGCAGATGTTGGTCCACAGCGTCCAGCCAACCTCCGGCCTTATGATAGACTACATCCAGCTGCACCGGTACCGGCCCCACAGGACGCGGCTGCAGAACGTACTAGCTGAGTTGGAGCATGATCTAGAGCGTCTCACGGCAGATATACCTGAGACTACTATGGATGACATTCCTATCAGGCTTCAGCGCTTCGTAGTCGCGGTCCCTGGACCGTTTAGGAGATTTTTGCGTAAGGTAGCCCGCGCAGTGGTGTCGTACAGAGAGCACCACCAGTGATTGACTAGTCACTTTTGTAGTCACATGTGACATTTTTGACTTTTTGTACTATCATTTTGCCGATCATAAGGTGTTTTCAACCTATGATCGAAGACGATGTATATATTTTTTGACACACTTCTATCTATATATATCACTATTACCGGCTTATCTTGTTTAACATATATGATGAAATGTTTTTAAATTTACTTGCATGATTATTATAAATGTCTGTCCAACACTCGAGAAGCAATTGCATCTGCTAATGTATTCAAAGACCTTGGAATATGTTGATATTCAATGTAATCAAATTCACGTTCCAAGAGACGCACTCTCAAAAACAACCTTAATAACACAGGATTTCTAATGGCATAAACTCTATTAAGCTGTAATACAACAAGTTCAGAATCTAACCTCACTATCAAACGTCGAATTCCAAATGAAATAGATTCGGATAATAATTCAACCACTGCACTGTATTCTGCAATGTTATTCGTTGTTTGACCGAGGCTTACCCCATGCATAGAAACTAACTCGTCAGAGGGCGAATAGATAACCCAAGCTGCGGAAGAGATATTCCGTGTACTACGACAAGCACCATCAGCAAATCCAATGTATGTTTGGAGAGGCGTCGACATCTACAATATCAAGAGTAAAACCAAGATAAGCCAGAATAATGACGAAAAACCACACTCGCTAAGCTAAGCACACTGACTAAACTAACACACTTGCTAGCTAGAAAGAAAATCTAACCTATCTAAAATTTCTCCATACCCATCATTTTAAGCATAATACCTCTTTAGGTAAAGTCCATTTCTGGGTTTACCCAAAGAGTCCCCATCAAAATCAACTAACTCATAAGCCCCTTTTGCTAGCTTTCGCTTTACAATGTAGGGCCCATGCCACATGGGAACGAATTTTCCGGCACCTAGCTTATCGTTAGCTTGATCATATAATAGTACTAGGTCTCCTTCCGAAAAACTTCGAGGGGTTACATTTTTATCGTACTGAGCTTTCATTCGTTTCGCGTGAGTCTCGATAGCTAAAGTAGCGTCACGTCGAGTCTCATCTAATTTAGCCAAGTATAATAACCGTTTCTCCTCTTCGGAAGTAGCTGGAAGTAATTCGACAGCCATTTGAAGTGATGGGATTTCGCATTCAATAGGTAACACAGCTTCTAAGCCATAAACTAGCTGGAAAGGGGTGAAACCTGTTGAATTTTTCACTGAAGTTCGATATGCCCATAGCGCCGAAAATAACATGTTATGCCAATTCGTTCGATGGATACCAATGATCCGTCGAATCATGATGACTAGAACTTTGTTGATTGACTCAACCAAACCGTTGGCTTGCGGATAATAAGGAGTAGAGCTATCGTGGCGCAAACCAAGCTGGCTTGTAAGCTCAGTCATCATGACGTTTCGAAAATGGCTCCCATGGTCAGTAATGATTGCTTGTGGGACACCAAACCTAGTTATGATATGATTGAATACGAAAACTGCAGCTGTCTTGCCGCTTGCGTCGAATGTAGGCATCGCCTCGGCCCATTTAGTAAAATAATCAACCGCGAGGATGATATACGCATGCCCCCCGGCCGAGTGAGGGTTACAAGTAATAAAGTCAATACCCCATTTGGCGAATGGACCAGCGGCAATTATAGGGTGGAGAGGAGCAGGTGGAGCGCGCATCTTTCGATCAAACACTTGACAGTTGTGGCATTTTCTGACGGCAAGGATACAATCTTTAAACATAGACGGCCAGAAATAGCCAGCGCGCAACACCTTCTGAGCTGTGGCATACCCAGACATATGACCGCCACATGCTCCAGAGTGACAATCATTCAAAACTCTCTCAGCCTCTTCGTGAGTTAAACAACGTCGAAAAACTAAGTCTGCCCCCCGGCGATAAAGTGTATCTCCAATAATTCTGTATTGCTGGGATCGAAACCGAATTTTTCGACGGTCTTCCTTGGAAGCTTCAGGCCGAAAGGTTTGGGTTTGGAGATAGATGATTATATCCCCATACCACGGATCTAAAGTGCTAATAAGAAACAAAGATTCGTCCGCAATGGACTCCTCTGCCACAGTCTCTGTGTCAGCACTCGGGAAATCACACATCAATTCCGCAAAAACTAAAGATTTCTTAGACTTGGACTTCTCGAACTCCAAGTCGAACTCTTGCAGGATGACAATCCATTTAGAGTACTTGCCCCCTAGCAGTTGTTTTGTCAAAATATAAATCATAGGGTTGCAATCCGAAATAACCGTAGTTTTGCGGAGAAGAATGTAGTGACGAAAACGCTGGACAGCTTGAACGGCTGCCAGGGCCAATTTCTCCACATGCGAATATTTTAACTCAGTGGGATTTAAGGTTCTACTAAGATAATATATCACATGCTCTGCCTTGAATTCATCTTCTTGAACTAACACCATTCCAATGGTGGAATGCGAAGCTGCGAGGTATAAGAAGTAGTCCTGGTTGTAGTTGGGAGGATGCAATAACGGTGCATGGGTCAACGCGTGTTTTAATGCATCAAAAGATTGTTGGGCAATCTCGTCCCAAAAGAATTGTACGTTCTGTTTCAACAACCGTGTAAAACCTTTAGTGACCTCGGCGTAGTTTGGGATGAATCGGCGTAAAAAGTTCGCTTTCCCTTGCAAACTTTGGAGTTGGCGCAAACTCGAAGGAGGAGGCAATTTGATGATAGCCTCGACTTTCGAGGGATCGACGCGAATGCCGGCTTTTGAAACAACAAATCCCAGCAATCGACCTGTTTCTATACAGAAAACACACTTGTGGGGATTCAACCGAATTCGATAATGCCTACACCTCATAAAGATTGCTCGTAGGTGGACAAGGTGATCAGCTCGATGTAAAGAATGAGCAGGCAAATCATCGAGATAGGGTTGCACAATGTGCTTGATGTCATGAAATGCATAAGACATCGCCCGTTGAAAAGTAGCGCCGGCATTCTTAAGCCCAAAAGGTAATTTGCAATAAGCAAATGTCCCCCATGGACAAATGAATGCCGTTTTTGGTTGGTCGGCAGGTAGAATATTGATTTGATTATAGCCTGAGAAACCATCCATGAAGGAAAACATCTCACTTCCGGCACAATCATCAATAATTTGATCGATATAAGGCGTAGGATAGTTGTCTTTTGGACAAGCTCGATTGATATCCCTATAGTCGATACAGATTCTTATTGTTCCTTGTTTTTTATTGACGGGAACAATATTCGATACCCAATCCGTTAACGGGATCGGATAAATGAAACCTGCTTTCAACAGCTTTTCGACTTCTGCTTTAATCGCAGCCGCTTTTCGAGGGTGAATCTGACGCAACCGTTGCCGAATGGGTTTAGCATCCGGGTAGGTTTTGATTTCATGAACAACAATGGCAGGATCGATTCCTGGCATTTCCTCGTAAGACCAGGCAAACACGTCGCGGAATTCTTGGAATAGGGCCTTGTAAGTTTGGATTTCTTCTTCAGTACATGCGGCACCTATATGAATGTTTTCCTCGATTCCGGGCTTCACTGAAATATCAATGGGAATAGTACGAGAAATATTCCCTAAATTCAGCTCTGAATCAGAATGTTTCGTTGGATCCTGAGCGTCTTTGACATATTCAGCGGTAAAGATAGATGAAAAATCATTTTCAAATGCATCATCCTTAGGTAAAAACGAAGATCTGTGATGGAGATCTTCCCATGGTAGATCATCTACACTTAGGATTTCGCGAAGTTGTTCGTCAGATGACACTTCTTCGGGAAACGTTATCCGTTCTAAGGGTGAGGTGAAAAGTGACTCTTCACTGACCACATTCATTTGGTCGGTTTCGGTTGAATGAAAATCGGTAAAAGACATAAGAGCTTCATAAGCAATTTCATACGGACTCAACGGCATAACATCACCGAGTGAGTCTAGCTCAGAGTCAGAGGGAACATACCAAGGATCATCATAAATAATGTTTTCTGACGTGATCATATGAATTGTTGCAAACGAAGGGTCTGCATTGAGTGGAGGGAGAGGAAAAGTTCCCAGTAAACCGGAATCCTTAACTAAACCTACACCAATGTCCCTATAAGGGATTGTCGTTTTACCAACATGCTGGATAGTTTCTGAAGAGGTTGGGTCGGATGAAAAGTATGTCAGCTGATCAATAGTCACGATCTTACCGTTATGTGGAAACTTAATGACTCTGAAGACCGATGAAACGACCGCTGTCATAGCATATGACCAACTTCGACCCAAAAGAAGGTTGTAGTCTAGAGGGGCATCAACCACTTCCACATCCAGACTAACGGTTTTACCTTCGACCCCTATAGGCAATTCTTGTAGAATACCAAACGGACGGAACCCACGGCCATCAAAGGCCTTAAGGATGGTGGGGGATTGGTTCAACGAAGGAGAACCAAGCGATCTCCAACATTGAATCGACATAATACACGTAGAAGCTCCCTCATCAATCACAGTCCGATGAATAGGCCTGTTTTTGACTATCACTGGGATTTGGAAAGCCATTTGATGGGGGAGACGTGGTGTACTATTTTCTAGATCAAAGATCATTAGGTTCGGGTCCTGAACATCGACAGCTCCAATAGCCGACAAAAGCAATTTTCGTTGCGCTGGACATGATTGCAGCACTTCGAGTGCCGACATTGCTGAAGGTGAAACAGCTAAGTCTTCAACAATGTTGTAATTCTGGGCTGCTCTCGCATGTGGATTGAAAGCAGACCTTCGAAGTACACCCTTGGCGGGCGGCTTAATCACTAAGTCTGGGTTAGGTTTTTCGATCTGTAGTGGATCGGAACCAGGAGCTGAGGTTGATGGGTTAGAGTGAGAAGATTCTGCTTCCTTACCATCAACAGGAGCCTTACTACCATAATCTTGCGATCGAGTCGCAATCCTGACATGAGACATCATCAAAATGGGTTCTTCACTGGCATTCGAAGAAGAACCTATCATCTTATTCTCCTGCTCTGGAAATGGATTTTTTAACACAGCAGGAGTGGGAGAACCTTTGACTATTTTCACTACCTCGGCCCGATGAGGGCAGTCTCTCGTAAAATGATCTTCTTCACAAATGAGACAAGGATATCGAGGTTTGCGCTTTTCGTCATTGGTTTCCGACTTTTCCGTTTTCTCCTTTGGAGCCTTGTCTGCTTTAGCCTTCTTCTTTCCTTTCTTCTTTCCACCGTTTTTTGGTTTGGCCGTAGATGACTCTACAGCGTGAATGTCGGCGGTAAGTTCAGGAGAAGACTCTCCTGTCGGAGAATCAGGCAAAGTGATAATTGGAGTAGTTGAAGCCTTGGAAGACTTCTTCTTGCTCTTCGTAGTCACGATACCAATCATACCATCAGCGGCATGAGATCCCGAAGGAGCAGCAGCGATTTGGTTTGACTTTGGAAGATCCGGAATTTTCTCGTGTAACGTACCCGACTGAGTGTAAACTAAGTCAAGGTATTGTGCCTGAGCAATGACTTGCTCCTCAGTAACTACTCCGGCCTTAGCTACATCTTCAGTAATTCTTGGTAATAATGATTTGACAAACCATTCAGCTAAGATTTGGTCCGGGATAAAAACTTTCACTAATCTTCTTCGACGTCTCCACTCATGGATGTGATCAGAAATGTACGTGGATGTCGATTGTTTTAGCGAAGTTAATAATTCTGTACCATTATCGTATCTGACTGGTAACTGAAAATGAGTTAAGAACGAGGTAGCTAACTGGCTAAAGTTGTAAAAAGAGGCCCGTGGTAACTCAATGTACCACTTGGCTGCGAGACCAATGAGTGTACGCTGGAAAAGACGTAAGCGGATGGAATCATCTGAGATGGAATTTGATGCACACCAGAGGTGGTAAGTCATCACGTGATTAGACGGATCCTCTCCAGACTTACCTTCGAACTTGGGTATATCGCTGGGCAACTTATTTGGCATTGGCGGCCAGAACTGAAGATATTGAATTGGATCGTTCGTTAGGCGCGTCAAGTCGGGTAAATCTAAAGTCGCAATAAACGGTAACTGCCGGTTAGGATCTCTAAAACTCTGAGTCACAATACCAGCCCCAGGAGGAGGATATCCAGGATAACTAGGAACAGGAGTCGCATTTGGGATATTATATCCTCCTGGAAAACCAGGATTAACCGGACCGTACTGGGGTTGCTGAGGTTGTTGATAAGTGTACCCAGGATACGGTTGATACTGGTAAACCGGTTGTTGGGCAGCTTGCCCAGGTTGATACTGTCCCTGGTACGGAGGTTGAACAAATTGAGGTTGAGTAGTAACAACCGTACTTGTACCAGGTTGGCCTGCAGGCATCTGGACTGTGGTTTGAACCGTAGATCCAGACAACGGTACAGATGTCTGAGGAGTGGTTACAGGGACAGTAGAAACCGGAGCTGCCGATACTCCAGAAGTAAGCATGGTAGATGAAGCGGTAGTTGCTGCAGCCGTGTGAGGTGGAGTACCAGGTGCAATTGGCGGCTGAGTAACTACTGAAGTTACAGGGGTCTGAACACTTGACTGGACAGGTTGCGGTTGCTGGGGTGGACCAGGAACTACAGGTTGTCCTGCTTGAGGTACCGACTGTATACTTGGTTGCGACATCTGTTGACCCTGTGACGGATCCCATGTTAACATTCCAGGGTATTGACTCGTAACAGGTTGAGGATACTGAGATCCATAGCCGTATTGAGGATAGGGTTGATAATTGTAAGGTGCAGTCCCATATGATTGCCCTTGAGGTGGTTGATAACTTTGACCAGGGTATTGACCCGTAGGTTGATAACCTTGAGGTAAATACGAGTACTGGGGTTGACCTTGACCTTGGGGTTGGTATCCTTGAGGTTGATACCCTTGGGGTTGATACCCTTGGGGTTGCCATCCTTGAGGTTGCCATCCTTGAGGTTGATATTGATACTGAGGTTGACTTTGGGGTACATATTGAGGCTGGGGTTGATACCCTTGAGGTTGCCCCCCAGACACGAATGAAGTACCTTGAGGTTGCCCCCCAGGCATTAACGAAGGTTGCCCCCCAGGCGGTAATTGGCCACCTTGAGGTTGGTTAACGGGAGTTGAACCTGACATCATATAAACATCACCTATACTCAATGGTACATTACCACTGTTTCCAACTAATAACCCATGATCAATGGGTTGAGGAGATGCTCCCGCAAAGGTACCAGAAAGTGATTGATACCCAGTAGGAACAGAAGGACCGCCATGTAAAAATGATTCAGGACTTTGCGTAAACACAGATGACTGACCAGACATATTTACAGGAGTATGAATTCCTCCAGGTGGAAAAGGAGTACGAGGTGTAGAAAAACCTACTGAGTTGTCTAAAAAATTGGTTAATGCAAGGTACCAAGGTTCACTTCTAGGAGGACTGTAAAAGATGGATTCACGCTCCCTTAGATCAAGGGTAATTAGATCTTCAGAATCAGAAACGCCTATTTCTTCCTCTGGAACAAGTTCTTCTATAGCAATTAATCCAACAGGAAGATTTTCGGTGATAATTCTTTCTATTCTTGGTGAATCAGGAACACTAGGAGTTGGAGTAACAGGTTCGGAAATTTCAGGTTCTTCGCCTGTTTCACTGGCAGATGAAAAACTACCAGCAAGCTCGGAAACTGTAACAGCTTCGGGATTGTAACCTGTTTCTAAACTTTGGTAATCTGGATGGACTACCAAGGAAGATTCTCCTTCTTCAGGTGAACCTACTCTACTGTCCCTAGGAGGAGTTACAAGGACCTTTAAACCTTCTAAATTACTGGGGTCGTCTCGAGGAGGTGAACCCCTAAGTTCACGGGATCTTCTCAACAATTCGGCCACAGAAACAACTTCAGGAGATTGGCCCGCAATTCGACGGGACCGTCTCGGTAATTCCGCCACAATTAATGATTTTTACTACAACACACGAAAACAAAGTAAAAAATTTCAAATCAAACCACCTAAAGTCTTCTAAAGAACCAAACAAATTTGAAGCACACGCCTAAAGAATCTAGAGCGTCAAAGCACACACAAACAGTATCTTCCGGACCAAAAGCGCTAGTTGGTGATTAGGTCCAACCTCGCAGGATTCAGTACAGAAATGGCGGGTGGAACAGTTATGCCGACAACCTGCTTAATGAATAGACTGGACCAAGTTCCTCCACTTTAACCGTCTCGAAGTGAAGCGAACCCCCCAGAAAATCCAAGTGAGTATAGCCGACGTCTGCTCCAGGTACAGTGGGACCTTCCCTCCACCGTCACCTTGGGTAGAATCCTAGAGATTATGGCCACTAAGGTTACCAATCACAACAATTACACCTGGGGGAACAGTCTAAACTCCGACAGCACGCAAGGGCAGAGTAACAAGCTCAATCCCCTTACCGGCTCCTTGACAGTAATCCAAGGTTTACCGATAAGTGACCCCTGGCTCCTCGACAATGGTTAATCCGAGGTTTACCGTTTGTAATACGTACTGTCTGGCGTCGTTCCCAACGAGGGAGGAATGATCCCCTCACTGGTTCGGACACGAGCTCGTGCTTCTCCTTTAAGAGGAGCTTTCCCAGAATGTAACTGAAACAATTGGATTTGTTCTACTCAAGATAGACTATCTGTTTGGTTTTGTAGTCTTGGAGAGTTAAGTACTCACCTACTCCAAGACCCTAGCCTAAGCTATGTTGGTGCTTCAGAGCCCTAAAAAATAAAAGTTACTAGTTCAATTTTACTTTAAGCGTTACTTTTAAGGTTGTTTCTTAAGTCAAAAGGTGATGGAAGTGAAACCAGTGGTGTGTTGACTCGACTCAAAACCACTACAAAATGCACCTAGGATGATTTACCCACTACTTTACTTTTTCGATGAATTGTTTTAACTAAAAAGTTGAGAGAATGCAATCTTTATAAAAGCAACTTCTTAATTGAAGACAATCAAAGAAACAATTCGTTTTTCTTTTCCAAGCATAAAAACATAACCTCTCTTTACATGCACGAAAAAACTCTTTTCTTCTTTCAAAAACAAAAAGCTACTTGAAACAAGACTTTTTAAAGAAGATGTTTTTGTATTTTTCTTTTAATAAAGCAAATAAATCTAATATAACCAAAAATCAATCTTAACAACTATTAAAATCTACGAAAATCCACTCATAAGCAAACTAAAGGAAAATTTATTCTAAGCAATTTTAACGAGGCCAAAACTAACAATGATTATTCTAAGGTGTTTTACTTGATCACAATCAAATCAAGGACTAGCTTGTTGCAGAACCAAAAACTAGCCAAAACAAAACTCTAATCTTTTTGTTCTTTTTGTAAAATGGAAATCAATACTTTATAAACAAGCAATTCGAAATTTGACCGAAAACAACTTAAATGGCAAGCTGCTCACACAAGGAGACTTTATGACAGGCCCGACTTCTAAGAAGGTTGACTAACCAGAGAGATCTAAGGCTGGACAACTTTCTACTATCAAAGTCACTACAGAACCTATCCAAAAATCAAACCCTAGGTCTAAACTTCGTTGAAATCCACTAAAACACTCAAAGCTCACAAAACAAGTTTAGGTGAAAATTTTTGACAGGGTACTAAAGGATCTGGGCAGAAAACACTAAGGAAAAACAAAATCTAAAAGCAATTTAAAGCAAAAATGGAATTTTCTTAAGTTTTACAGGAAGACGCAGGCCACCCGTTATCACAGGTGCGGGCCCGCTCTGTGCAAACGGCAACAGCGCGTCCAAAGACGCACTGTGCAGTACTCAGAGGGTGCGTCCTTCTGGAAAAAGGAAGAAAAACCAAATCTAACTAAATCTAAAGCTAAGCCACCCAAATACTAATTCTCACAGTCAAAAACCAGAAAATAAAAATGATTTTCTCAAAGCAAAGTTCATATAAAGGAAAAAACTCTCTCATTAATGGATCCCCAGCGGAGTCGCCAATTTGTCACACGGAATTGGTCAAGGGTGCGGACACGGCTGACCTTCCTAGAAGTCTAAGACATTCTAATGACAAACAAGACAAAATGGAGTGATCTTTCTCTAAATACACCTTTTACAACATGAAAACTACAAGTGTTTAGGCTTACCTTATTCCAAAACGCTGTTGTTGAAGTCCGTTCTTGGCGATCCGGATGAGCTCCTCCTTCATGTCAATTCCTGCAACCACAAACAATCAAACAATTACCAAGCACTTGTATTTCATATAATAAAACATATATTCAACATGCAGACCAAGGAACACATGAAATAACTCATTAACATAAGCTATTGAGAAAAATAAACCAGTTTGTATTAATAACGAAACAAAGAAACTCTTACAACCTGGCCTTGGTGTTGTGCAAGTTCCTCCCAGGGTCCATCAAGGGTTTTCCTCTACTTTGACAAAGCTCACCCACTTCCAAGTAGAATCAAGTAAAGACAATCTCTCCTCACAAAGGTTCTAATGGAAGACCTAAATCCTGCAGCATTTACCCAAAGAAAATGTATAGCTCCAACCTCCCCTCCCTCTGGCTCAATGTCTTTATTTATAGTGCTGTAAAGAGGTTATTCAGGTCCACCATCAATGGGATAATCCCCCTCTTTGGGTGGGATAGCTCCCTTATTGATGGGATAAGTTCCCTCTTAATAGAGATACATGAACCAACTGGAGGCGCATCCATTTCATCAAACCGACCTCTAGAATGTTCTAGAAGTAACCACAAGTAACTTTTTCAAGATAAAACTTGCGCATTTTGCCTTTTACAGAAGGACGCACCTGTCCTTTAACATACAGAGCGTCCATAGACGCAGTTTTTGTGAACATGGTCAGCGTCCCCGCAGGTAAGGCTAGAGAGAACCTGCGACCCCAGAGATAAACATAGTTTTTACAAGACTTTCTCTCTTCTTTGAGTTTGAGATGGATAACAGAGGCATAGACTTGCCTAAGAGGGTAGCATGACTGTTGATTTGAGCCATACTAACTGTAAGTAGTCAAGGTGACATTTTTTAGTGTAACAGTAGTTAAAAGAACATGATGCAACAAGTCATTCTGCTTGGGCTTGCTATTAAAACATTGAATTATACCCATTTTATAAGCGGTAATGGAAGATGGTTGGGAGGGTCCAAAGGTGTTCTAATTATTATGTCAAGTCCCACTCGATACTTTCAAACACGAGATTTTCATGCAAATAAGTACAAACACCATTCTTTTTCTCTATATACAAGTTCATTCCAAAAATCGAACCAAGGTTTTCTTTAAAAGAAAAACATTTTAGGACAGATAAATATTTAATCAAATCCAATCAATTTTTCAAAAAGATTTGTTATTATAATGCTATCGCAATGCCTCACGTAATAAAATCGCTAGAAACCAACAAAAAATAAATAAAACTTCGAATTACTTACGATCTTCCAGAGATTCATCCTCAGTTCCTTTGATTGCTTGACTGATAAAACTGACTAAAACATGGAAATGAAAGGCCAAAAATAAAGTTACAAGGAGAAATAATAACAATATCAGTTTACATGAAGATATTATAACGATGACTGTCACGGGAGTTAATAGTAGTATAGATTACTAGCAAGAAACCAGGAGAAACCAAGCCAAGAATAATCAAAGCATGCAAACAAATTTTTCAACAGCTGGGATGCAATAGAGAAAAATGAGACAGAATTTCCTCAAGACACAATGTGTACCTGCTACTGTACAGATTTCAAATATGACATTTAAATGAGAAAATACAAACAAAAAATTGTTGTGTTCACCTGTGACCTCTTGTTGACATAAACGACAACCTGTTTCCAGCGAATTTCACCTGACATCAGGAAATATAACTAATCAATTAAAACCCAAATTTATTGAAACTTCCCAAACAGACATTATCTTGAATAATAAAACTACCTTTTCTTGTGCGCTTTAGAAGTTCTGCTCCTCTTTCGAGAAAATCCTGGGAGCAGATCTCTGATTCATTATCCTCAGAAGCTAACACTTCACTGAACCCAACTACTGGATTGGGCCCCTTTTCATATGGAATAATAGTTGCATGGTTCCATATTTGTCTCTGTGCTCTTGCTTTCAGAGTTGCCACTCCATGCAGTGCTGGTTGGACAGGATAAGGGTTTATGAGATATTCCAGAAACATGTGAAATATCTATCTCTTAAAGTCCCAAGTTCCTCACTCCATACAAAAAGTCCCAGTGTCAAGTCATCTACCCCTTTGAAGTTTATCAGATATTGATTACATGAAGGAAAATAAAATTTAATGAAAGGATTTGGCACAGCAACCCACAAACTTGTAAGAATATTGTGTACAAGATCGAACAGGATATTATTGAAGTCAACTTTTGGCTGGAAATAACATATTCTAATTTCTTCATGCAAACATAAACTCAAAAGAGATAGTGGAAGCAATGATCAATGTAATCAATGAAAGCTACTCTATTTAGTTTTCTGAAATGGATGCCAATTGCTACTCTATTTAGGTTCGTTCTTCAGGAAGAATTGAGTACATGTGGCTGCCCCGGCAATTAGTGTCATAATATCTCCAGGCTTTTTGACTTTGACAACAGAGCTTACCACGGATGCCATTTGTTCCCTATTTTCTCCCATACACTCTGCAATCTCAACACATTATGCTGCTACAAGTGCAGCTACGGATGCAACTGCCATACTTGTCTTTGATTGACTACTCTCACCACTACCAGAAGATGTAGCAGTTACAACTGCAACTGCAGCAACCGCAAAAGCTACACCAGCAACTAAAATAGCAGCATGAACTTGTGCATTATGAATGCGGGTCTCTTATTTTTCTTCTCTTTTGTATCTTTCAGCCACCATCCTACTGTTTTTCCCCCAAAATGTGTTTTTGTTGAGTTGACAGTCTTACAGAACTGCCAATAAATTAAAATTTGCAAGGTTAGAGTCTTCAAGCAAACACTAGGTATCCTAGTACCATAGCACACTCTAGATGAGCTACCCAACAGGTGGCATGACTAGAAAAAGAGAAGGGGGCTGTAATAATCCCTCCCCCACTCGAGATAAAAACTCTTGACATTAGTTGTTTCAATGAAATTTTATATAAATTTTAAACTCCCAGTGTTAGACCCCTATACTACTAGTGTAACCCCTTATTGTTATTAGTACAACCCCCTTATTATATTGTTGTACCCATGTAGTCCCCATATTGTTACTATTGTATCCCATAGAAGCCCACTATTGCTATTATTATGCCCTTACATTATTATTGTTATGTCGGCTCTGATTATATTATGACCCCTTTGACTCCTATATATAGACAGGAGGTGTTTTCATTTGTATCATCCAAGAATTGTTCATTTGTGTAATGTAAAGGAGGTTGCCCCCTCGAAGAGGCTGAATTATAAGGTGTTGATCTATCTTTTCTATCTTTTTGTGAGCTGGTTTCACAACATTTGGTATCAGAGCTTTGGATTCTAGGGTTTCGCTGCTCCTAATAGTTCATCGTGGAATTTTCTCTATAAATTGTTTTCTACGACGTTTCAGAAGTGAAACAAAAAACCCATTTGAGATGAAATCGCACTGAACCTCAGTTCCCAATTTCAAAGCTTTTCGTGCTATATTTGCATAGATATGATATAAGGAAGTTGGTATTTTTGCAGAGTCCTGAATTACATTCCAAACAGGTGACCTGGGGAAAATCATCATAACTTTCTCTCTGAGCATCGAATTGAACTTTCGTAAAAAGGTACAAAAAGAGGATGGACTGTAGTTTTTTGTATATATTTTTCAGATCCAAAGGTCAAAACAGTGACACGTGGAACATCGTAGAAGTTTTCTCTACTGAACTAGTCTATAATTAGGTCACTGTGGGAGATTTGGCATAACTCTTCCTTGGAGAATCAAATTGGGAACAGACTTGTGGCATTGGAAAGAGGACGCAGAGGGATACTGCAAGTCACAATTTCAGAACTTAAAGATCCGAAAGTACAGAGTTACAATCGTTTCAATATCGAGCTCCTAAAATCAAGAAAAAGCAAGATGAGGAAGTTTGATGGCAAGGATCTGGTAAATTGGATACTTTAGATGGAGCAATATTTTGATCTACATGGTGTACCACTGTTACAAAAGGTATGTATTGCATCTTCATATTTAGAACCGGATCAATTTTTATGGTATAAAGGGCTTTGTTCTCATAAACAACTTGTTACGTGGTCAATTTTCACAGAGGAAATGATAGCGCATTATGAGGATACAAAGAGCAACACCTTCTTTAGAGCAACACCACAACAATTGGAAAGAGTAAAAGGGCTTTGTTACATAGTGGAAAGTAAAATTATGGCAACAAGGAAGTCTACCCCTCACAACTATAAAGATGGAAGTGTTGTTTCTTCTAGCCTTCCACAACCTACAAGGGTTACACCACAACAATTGAAAGAAAAAAGAGAAAAAGGGCTTTGTTACAATTGTGATAGAAAATGCACTAAAGGTCATAAGTGTGCTGAGAAAAAATTATTTTTCATAGCGTATGAAGAGGAGGAAGAAAAGGATCAAGAAACATCAAAAGAAGAGGATATAAGCCAGGACCCAACCCCAGAGAAAGAAGAAATAAATGATTGGATAAACGAAGCAAGGGATGAATGGAAGAAGGATGAAGAAGTATGGCCACTTATTCAAAAGTTGCAAAAGATCCCAATTCAAACAATATTGTCAGAACTTGAAGAGGAAGGAAAAATCATATTGGAACCTGGAGCAGTCACAAAAACAAGAACCCGGCAGCTAGGAAATCGATTAATTTCAGAGTATCTCATCAAGTGGAAGAACTTACCCGCTGAAGATTCCACATGGGGGGACAAAATTTTTATACAGAAACATCAAAAACTACTCAAGCGTTGAGGACAAAACTTTTTGAAGGAGAGGGGCATGTTAGGCCCCTATACTACTAGTGTAACCCCTTATTGTTATTAGTACAACCCGCTTATTATATTGTTGTACCCATGTAGTCCCCATATTGTTACTATTGTGCCCCATAGAAGCCCACTATTGTTATTATTATGCCCTTACATTATCATTGTTATGTCAGCTCTGATTATATTATGACCCCTTAGACTCCTATATAAGAAAGGAGGTATTTTCATTTGTATCATCCAAGAATTGTTCATTTGTGTAATGTAAAGTAGGCTGCCCCCTCAAAGAGGCTGAATTATAAGGCGTTGATCTATCTTTTTTATCTTTTTGTGAGCTAGTTTCATAACACCCAGAATGAAGATGGAATGTGACCCATATAGTGAAAATAATATTAAAACATTCAAGAGTCCCAATAGCAAAGTTGTTCTTATGTTTAATGGCAAAGTTGACCTATTGTGGTGGATAACAGCTACTCCATTCAACACAAATAACCTTCATGGCTTTCATTGGAATGTTGAATATCTAACGCATACTAGTCTTTGAATCAAAAGCTTATATTTTTATCTTCCAGCTATTTTTATAAAGAGATCAAACATTCATAAAAAGGGTAAAATATCTTCATTGTGCTCAAATGAAAACACCAATGCGTTCCAAGATTGAAGCAATGATAGAGGTAAGGCTCTCCATTGTAAATGTATTATACTTTTCATTCAAATGTATAAGAACCAGAATGATTGTAAAGGAAGCTGAATGTAAATACCACAACTGTACCCAGTAGCAGAATACAAAAATTGAAACAAAGAACCATATAGTGAAAATAAACTTACACATCAGAATTGAAAGCTTGTTGCAGTAAACCAGGCTTAAAGAAGATAATGTCAACCACATAACATATCTAAAATTCTCTTGCACAATTGATGTCTAGGTGTGGCAACACAGAGGTGATAGACTCATTGTTGAATACATTCAAGAAACATGATTTATTAGGTTTCATGATCTGTTCCAGAAAAAATAGCAAAATAACATACCTTGAAATCATTAGATCCCCTTGGTGAAACTGAAGGACTCCCATTAAATGAGCCAACACTTCGGATACTCAGTGGACCATTGCTATGCAGACTCTTTCTCGATGTCAAATGGCATTGTTCCTGTGAAGGAAATTAATTCATGAGATTCCAACAAACAACTATACAAAAGATAATGAAAATCTTGACATCAAAGGATCTGACAAAAACCTAGAAAGCTATGTAAAAACAGCAGAAGATTGGAATATTGAATAGTGTCAGCCAAACTTTAAAGTTAAAGACGCCACATAGGCTTTAATACACCGCCCTAGCCTTTAATACATCAGCGGAGAAGAATAAAGGTTAAAGAAAAAAGATAGCCAATGGATGGCTTAGAAGGCACCAAAATGCATTAAACATATTCCAGTAGCCTTATTAAATACTTGAGCAGGATGAGCTTCAATATGCCTTCTGTTAAACACTTTGATGACGGTATTAGCGACACATGTCCAAAATAACTATCCGCTGCAAGGAATTGTCATACAATTGTTTCTTTAGTAACGGCAAAATATTTTCTTACACTTTCACATCCCTGGAATGCATAAAACGATCTCATTTTACCAGATCCAAGCCATAAAATGAAAAGGAAAACATCATATCCAGCATCGCTTTCAAACGACAGTTCCGACTATAGAATTGAAGATAACCTCCAGGTTTTCCTGGTTTTCTTTAATCATCACATATAAATTATTTGTCTGACTGTCAACTTGTCTGACCGTGTGTTTTTGGCATAATATAGAGTAAACAGTAACATAGTTGCAACTTAAAACAGCTCAGCTCAACATAACCCTAACTTTAAAAGTATTAATTGATAACTTTATAGTGGTCCTGCCACACAACCATATAATGTGACACGTTCTCTTTGCATGCACCACCCACGTAACCAATTTCTGGCTGGCATGTGAGAGAAGATACAAGATCTCTTTGCATGCACTGCCCACGTAACCAATTTCTAGCTAGCATGTGACAGATGATATCCACCACGTATTAGGGATATGCTTCTAGCTTTGCAAACTAATATTTATCATTATCACATAGAATTGGACAAGATGATAACTCTCACAGAAACTTTGAATCTACCCTATTCCATAAACAAAGTAAAGGAATTTAGGGCGAGCAGAGTGCCTTGCAAGGTGGGTATTCTATAGCCATGGATTGTATCTATTGATTCGAACAGGTAGTTTTCTTTTATTTAAAATGTGTTGGCCAGATAAATCGATCTTGCGAACAAGTTCGATCTCTCTAGTATCAGAAGATAGTCTAGCAACAAACAGACAAACAAATCTATCTTTCTCTAGACATATGCGATTTATAAATAAATACTACAAAGGTGTTAAGATCCTACCTTAGATCCAATGCTTGTTCGTAGTAGTCATCCTTCAATCGTTCAAAAGAGTTAACCTCCAATCGTTCGAAAGAGTTACCTTTAAAGACCTGCAATCACAAACAAGAAAACATTAAATAGCACCTGCATAGCAAATATTATAAATCATGCCTATTATGGTGATCAAGGAATCCATAAAATAAACCATGAATCAACAGCTTATTGAGAAAAACAAATTTATTTGTATTAACTTTGAAGTAGAAGAACCTTACAACCTTTTCAGCCTTGATGTTGAACAAGCTCTTCCTGGGGTCTGAAACAGGAATTTCCTTTACTTTGACAAGCCTTGCACTCCTCCAAATGAGATCTTAGAGATATGTAATCTATCCTCATAAAAACTCAACTAAAGAAGACTAAGTTCCAGCAGCATTTCACCTCAAAAATATTCAGCTTCTAACCTCCCTAGTAACCAGCCCAATGCTTATTTTTATAGTGCAGAGGAGGAGGTTACAGGTCCACCTATGAAGGGATAGAATCCTCCTTCAAAGGGATAAGCTCCTCACATCAAGGGGTTAGCTCCTTAAGGTATGGGATGCATGAACCTTAAGAGAGCGAACTTGCCACCTTAAGATTCCTTCCAAAAGCTTCTAGAAATGACTGAAAGTGAGTTTTTCATAATATACTCGTGCCTTTTTAACTTTTACAAGGGTCCGCACCTTTAACACAGAGAGAGTGTGGTCAGGTGCACAGGAGACTTGACCATTAGATGCAGGACCGCAGGTAACAAAGAGAAAGTGTGGAACCAGAGTTTTAAAGACTTTTGAGGGCTTTTCTCTTACTTTCAAGACTTGATATGAGGAACTGATGCTTCATACTTGTAGAGGGGGAAGTATGAGTGGTAATGAACTCACACAGATAGCAGAATGTCAAGGTGACAATTTTTAATGCAACAGATTGCCCCCTAAAGTGCGAAGTTTGTAATAGATGAAGATAGAGTCTGTCATTTATGAAGATTGAAGTACTTTATCATTTCAAGGATCATTCTGTGGACACCCCAGTTGGAAACTATAAAAACATTCAATGCAAAATATATATATGTAGACATATCATCGTTGAGGTAGGCATTCCCATACTCAGATTAAAACAAACTAGAAAACTGACTAAATTGTTCTGATACAGGAATGATTTTGTAATACATCAAGAGTATAGACATGTGTAGACGCAGTATGGGCGCATCCATCTGTTTATGAATAGTCCACTATATAATGAATAACAAATTCCTCACAACTTGGATGGTAGAAACTAGATCCAGGGTCTTGATTTCCGCTTCCCGAACTAGTACGATTCTATCCATGTGAATGAATGTGTTGAAGTCGAACATGGTAGAAACCACTTGATTACCAGTCAATGATGTGAACTGTTAACAAGTGTGGGAGAAACAACCAGTAATGTCAATGGCTCTCAAAGTACCCAGTACAATCCATGATTTGTGAATAAATGAGTTGAAGTCAAACATGTCATAGAATCATTCGATCGAAGGTCAATGATGCAACCTATCGTCGAAGGCGAGAAAATTGCCATTAGGGCATGCGGTTTTCAAGGTACTGACGATTTCTAGATTAACTTCCTAGATAATGAACTGAAGTCGATAGAAAACGATCCATAGTAGGCAAGCCCACAACACGAAATCATAGATCAAGTTTTGAAGAAATATATTGGCAAGGACTGACTCAGGGATGGTCAAAATGGATGACAAATATCTCGCAGATGAATGGTTAGTTTTAACTATTCTCTTGAACACATAACACCACTGAGATGGCTTGGTGACAATTGACCCAAAGCTAATACCCAGAAACCCACTGAATTCTTTCAATATGGTTTGATTAACTGTTAGGAAAAGGATTTCCCAACCCAGGTGAACAAAAATTGTCGTGTTCAAAAGTGGTTAATGGCTTTTCTTAAAAAAAAACAAAGTGTAACAAACAGGCTCATTTTTCTCTCTTTTCCCCCACTATTTCTGGCAAGTACCTCTTTATTTTTGACAAGCTTGAGGAGGATAACATTTGCTTATTTATAAGCTCATCCTTCAGATGAGTCCAACTTAATTTAAAATTTGAACCCTACGAAGGAGTGGTTCGTTCCTATTTAAAAATTGAACAGGTCCTTTACTGTTAAATTTTAACAAGTCCAGTATAGGAAAAACTTGGTGTTTTTCAATTTTAGGGAGTCAGAAGAAAAACTTAAGAAAAATCCATGGGGTGCTTTTTCGTAAAATAATCCCTCAGGTCCCAAAAATGATAAAATAATACAGGAGGGATGACATTTCCAATACTTTAATGAGCTGGAAAATACAAGCGCTCGACAATCTTTTCATATTTAACGAGTCTGAAAAGGGTTTAAAGAGGACTCTAGTATCGTCATAGTGACGAGTCCAATGTCGTCAGGGTTTAACGAGTCCGACATAGGTAAAACTCAGAGTCTTTTTCATGTTTAGAGAGTTTGAAAAAGACACGGAAAAGAAAACTCCAGGGGGGTCCTTTTTCGTAAATTTTTGTCCCTCATGCCCGAAAAAGTATAAAATAATACTCAAGAGAACTGCTTGACCATTACGATCAAGGAGTACTTTTCATAATTAGTGGCCTCGATTGGAAAAAGTAAAAAATTTATCAAAGACGCATCGTTTCATAACTAGTATCGAACCTAAAACAACAAAATTTTGGTGATCTTTTCATGTTTATATGGTCAAAAAAGAGCAGAAGGTGGACCGCCTTTTTAATTCCGTTTAATGAGTTAAAAGGGGAAAAACTTAGCAATCTTTTCATATTTTACGAGTCAGAAAAGAGTTTAAAGAACAACCAAGTGAAAGCATATGATCGGCCACAGAGATGGTGGCGATGGAATGAAAACAACCAAGGCTCATCTAACAGAATTTAGCGGATAAAAAGGGCGATCACGAGATGTAAAACGTGTATGGGTTCATTTTTACACAAGCTTGAACCATAGAGAACTCTACTTGGATTTGGTTTCATGTTTACACAAGCTTGAAATGAAAAACTATGCTTGTAATAAGTTCGCATGCCCCCAGCATAATGACTCAAATCGAGGTACATGCCCCCCAAGCTTCATTTCATTCAACAAGGTGGATGGAATGAAAGTTCACTTTCGAGATCTTGGAAAGACTCGACTTGGAAAGGGAGTTGTTTCATTTTTTTAATGAGGTTGACATAGGAAAAGAACTATCCTCATAACCCTTGTTTCATTTTTTAAACGAGGTTGACTCAAGATCAAGAACTTTCCTCATGACTCCTTTTTCATTTTTTAACGAGCTTGACACAAGACAAGGAACTATGCTCCAAACCCTTGATTCATTTTTTAACGAGCTTGACACAAGACAAGGAACTATGCTCACGACTCCTTGTTTCATTTTTTAACGAGCTTGACACAAGACAAGGAACTATGCTCTAAAACCCTTGATTCATATTTTAATGAGTTTGACACAAGACAAGGAACTATGCTCCATAATCCTTGTTTCATTTTTTAACGAGGTTGACATAGGAACAAACTATCCTTGAAACTCTCGGTTTCATTTTTTTAACGAGGTTGACACAGGAACAAACTATCCTCGACACACCCGTTTTCATTTTTTAAAGAGGTTGACACAGGAACAAACTATCCTCGAAACACCCGGTTTCATTTTTTAACGAGGTTGACACAGGAACAAACTATCCGCGAGACACCCAGTTTCATTTTTAACGAGGTTGACACAGGAACAAACTATCCTCGAAACCTGGTTTCATGTTTTAATGAGTTTGACACAGGAACAAACTATCCTCAAAACACCCAGTTTCATTTTTTAACGAGGTTTACACAGGAACAAACTATCCTTGAGACAACCAGTTTCATTTTTTAACGAGGTTGACACATGAACAAACTATCCTCGAAACCTGGTTTCATTTTTTAACAAGGTTGACATAGGAAAAAACTATCCTCGACCCACCCGGTTTCATTTTTTAATGAGGTTGATACAGGAAAAAACTATCCTCGAGATACCCAGTTTCATTTTTTAACGAGGTTGATATAGGAACAAACTATCCTCGAGACACCCAATTTCATTTTTTAACGAGGTTGACAGAGGAACAAACTATCCTCGAAACCCGGTTTCATTTTTTAACGAGGTTGACATAGGAAAAAACTATCCTCGACCCACCTGATTTCATTTTCTAACGAGGTTGATACAGGAAAAAAACTATCCTCGAGACACCCAGTTTCATTTTTTAACGAGGTTGATACAAGAACAAACTATCCTCAAGATTGGTCAGGAATCAGAAAACGACTGTACAACCTGATATGCAATTTCAAAGGGACTCAAAGGCATCATGCCATCAAATGAATCCACCTCAGAATCGAAAGGTACGATCTGAGGATCATCAAAAGTAACATTATTCGATGAAATCATATGAATATTTGCAATAGAAGGCAATACGTTTGGAGGAGGGAAGGAAAAAGTTCCCAACAAACCAGAATCTTTAATCAAACCTACGCCAACATCCTTGTAAGGGATAGTCGTTTTACCAATGTGCTGAACACTATCTGTAGAGGCTAGGTCGGACGAGAAATAAGTCAGCTGGTCTATTGTAACAATCTGTCCGTTATGAGGAAACTTTATAAGCCGAAAGACTGATGAAACAATAACAGTCATAGCATAAGACTAATTGCGACCCAAGAGAAGGTTGTAATCTAGAGGGGCATCAACCACTTCCACATCTAGATTTACAGTTTTTCCTTCGAACCCTATAGGTAAATCCTGCAAAATACCAAAATGATGGAACCCTCGACCATCAAAAGCCTTTAGAATTGTCGGAGACTGATTGAGTGTGGGAGAACCAAGCGATTTCCAACACTGGATCGACATAATACACGTAGAAGCCCCCTCATCAATCACAGTTCGAAAGCAAGGTCTATTTTTTACTAACACTGGAATCTGGAAAGCCATTTGATGAGGTAGGTGGGGTGTACTATTCTCTAAATCAAAGATTATTAGGTTTCAATCCTGAATATCAACGGCTCCTATAGCAGAAAATAGTAATTTACGTTGTGTTGGGCATGATTGCAGCACTTCCAAAGCCAAAATTGCTAAAGGGTAAATAGCTAAGTCTTCAACAATGTTATAATTCTGAGCAGTTCTCGCATGTGGATTGAAAGTTGATTTCCAAAATATACCTTTAGCAGGCGGTTTGATTACTAAGTCGCGGTTGGGTTTCTCGATCTGTAATGGATCAGAACTAGGAGGAGGTGTCGTTGATGTGTTTGAATTAGAAGATTTTGCTTCTTTACCATCAACGGGATTTTTACTACCATAATATTTTGATTGCGTCGCAATCCTAACATTAGACATCATCATAATGGGTTCTTCTGAGGCATTCGAGGAAGAAGCAACCATCTTACTATCTTGAGTAGGAGAAGGATCCTTCAAGATAGCAAGTGTTTGAGAACCTTTAACGAATTTTGAAACCTCTGCTCGATGTGGCATTCTTTATTAAAATGATCCTCGTCGCAAATGAAACAAGGATAGCGAGGTTTACGTGTTTCGTCAGTAGTGTTATCACTCAGGTTGTTCCCCAAAGTTGTAAGAAAGGGAATACGACTGAGGTAACCATAGACCAATCTTTTAGATGCAGGTTCTAGCCCATCTGCATCCGGAGAGGGCTCTCTCTTTATGATTTATCTTTGTTTTAAAGTGTGTTAAGCTAGTTATGAAGTACAAGGGTTTTGTTTCAAGTTTGGTTGGAAGGATTCAATAGAACAGTGAGGTAAAACGGAAAATTTTCAGTCCATTGGGCATGATGGAGTCAAAGAAGGATAGCTTCCTGGATTAGGTTTCTCAACAGAGGAGGTATCATAGAGTAAGGTACTCAAATATGGAACAACTTATAGGCTTAAATCAGATGGAATGGAGTCAATTGGGTGAAGGGCAGTTAAGAATCCTTCATCATATTTAACAGAGGGAAAATGGATGATTACTATTAAGGAGCAATTAAGAATTCATTGTTTATTCTAATTCTAAAGAAAACATAGAAAACAACAAAGATTGAAGACAGAGTGCAGTCAAGAAAATTTTGAATTATTCTTTTTCTTTATTATTGAGATCATGAAACATAGATGATATAATAAACATAGAAACTGTAAAACACAAGTTAGAAGGGACTTATTGATCCATAAGATGATTCAAGAATTCTGTAACATGGTCCTCAGCGTCAATTCCTCATTCAGTAAGTCAGACAAGAATCGTTCCAACAACCTTTTATTCTAGAAACCTTCAGTATTACAGTCAGAAACTATGAACACCCACCAAACTTTTCTTCAATTTAAGGTCTTCCCCTAATATCTTATCAACATCTTCCCATGCCTCCCTCTTATGGATGATAAAAGGGCCTAATTGGTTTTTTATTCTCAACTGAGCCTTTTTATTTGCATTGCAAAAGTGGGTTAAATTTGCATTGATAAGCTGCCTGAAATACTCCAGTGCAAATAGTATCATGGGCACATATTTGGGCAGCTTTAAAGGGCACAGTTCACAGCCATATATTTTGATTTCCATATGATTTTGGTAGAGGTACCAGTCACCTATCTTGTATTGTCTGGAAAGCTGTAAAATCTTCTTTATATCATCAGAGAGCCTAGGAGGAGGAGCTCCTATCAATAGAGTGGAGGTTGGATGCACAAACAAGTTAATGAATTCACAATAGGTATAAGGGGATTCACAAACATTGTGGAAGATTGAGGTCCAAAAGATCACAGACCTCCGCTCTCCTTTGGAATCCAATTTCCTGATGGGAAATGAAAAGTTGTTTGGCTGATAATATAGCAGAAGGTGGTATATGAATGAGGTGTACTTGAAGACTCCTTCTCTATCCAGATTTATGAATTTCTCATTGATTTTGTTGGCAATGAAAGAGGCATAATCATATTTGACGGGGGGGGGGGTTGTCCTGGAGTAAACATTGACAACATAACTAAGATGGTCGCATCAACAAATTCACTGGTTTTGAATCCCAAGATAAAGGATATCATTTCAAGAATAACTCTGCCTGTTTCAGTGAACCAGGAATGCATATAGGGAGGTGGGCCTTGGGGCTGGCAATATGGTTTCATGAATAATTGAGCAATCTGGGTTATTTTTGAATTGGGCAATTGAGAACCTTTCTCAAGCAAAAATCCCATGGAAAGAGGAGCAAGGGGCTGAGTGGGATGGAATTGTAACATCTCATTGATAGATTCAACAGTTATGTAAAAGAGAACAGTTTGGGATGGGGTCATAACTGCTTTACTGACAGGGTCATAGTTGGCACAGCAATGGTGAATAATATCTGGCAACACATTGACAGAGGGAAGGTAATACCCGGGAAGATTAGATTCCCATATTCCATAGATATCAAAGTTGCTCAGATGACTATTCCTAATTCGGAAAAATGCCTGGAGATGGTTCATATCACAAGACAACTCTTTTATTTGAAAATCTCCGTCAGCCAAGGGTAACCAATCCAGGTCTTTATGAGGTGCATTGAGGGGCACGACATTCAGGGCTACGGGAGCATCCATGTTTGGTTCTTGTGTTTTCAAACTGGAGGTCGGGCTTCTGTAGGAAAATGGGAAAAACAGCAGTTCTGGGTGTCTTTCTCTGAGAGCTACGGACCGAATTTACTGGAATTTGGCTTTGTTGGGTAAAATTGACCGAGGAAAAATGAAATTACAGGTTCGGGAGGCAAGTTTGGTAAATACATGTGTTCAGAAGGAAAAACAATGCAAGTTGCAGGTTGACCGACGAGCTGCAGAGCACGACGTTGAAATTTGTTGGCTAGGTGGTGGACTGGACGCTCAAGCAATCAACCAGACGTGTTTTGCATGTAAACAGTTCACAGAGAAAATGAATGAAAATGACATTTTTCCCGACGATTTAACAAAATTTGGCTTTGGCAGGTGATTTTGGCATTAATTAGTGGTATGACATCATCGGGATGGGACGTCCTGTTGTTTAGCGCAAGAGTGGTAAGTGGTTTCCTCCCACACAACTTATGGGATCAAGCAGTTTCGGGCGGGGAGGCAGCGAGCGAGGCGGGAGGTCGACACGCGTCTTGGGTACGGGTGCAATACCACCCTTTCCCTGGGCGGTAAACTTCGGCGGCGGAGGGGGTCGCGATATAGATCTCAGCTGTCGGATGCGAGGGCCGAGATCTGACGGTTGGCGGTCAATGGAGGTGGAGGGGGGTTAATGTGCGGGGGGGCCGCTCGTATTAACGTTACATTAACGATATCGGGCGCGATTTTATTGGTTATCAGGGTTGTGGTTTAAGTTATTAATTAACCAGATGTTAATTAATTCTTGCAGGCATGGCGGGTTAGGTTATTTAAAGGTTTCAAAATAAACCTTTAAATCTCAATAAGTGGATATATGGTTGTATATTAACCGAGGGTAGGAATATTAGAATATAGGGATTTTAATATATTAATAATATAGGAATGGGCAACTTATACAAGGGATTTATATAATAAATGTTAGTTTTTTAACATGAAACCTTTTTTGCAAGTAAATGGGCGCTAAGTATAATGTTGGAAAACTTAGGCGAAAAGGGAAAATAGGGATTTACACAAGAAATGTGGCTCTTTGCCTAAAGTAAGAATGTGGTTTTACTTAGGCTTTTTATGAAATGAGATGGAGTGATTTAGTTATATTAAACAGATCTTAATATCCTTAGGGGGAGATTAGTAAGTGATTGGGGAGAAGTGTGAAGGGAAGTTAGTCATGCCTCACTTGAGTTGTACTTGTGATAATAGTAAGATGAACCTTTTGAGAGACAAAATCAATCATAATTTTCTTTCTGCAACATCAAAACTGCCTACCCAGCCTACTGTGCCTAACATTTTTTCTTCTTTTTCTTTGGGTGCACTTGGACTGGCAAACCCTCATAAATTTTCTTTTCTTTGCATGATAAGCCTATCTAAGTCTGCACTTATTTCTTCCAAGGGCTCAGATTTAGCAGTTGAGCTCCTTTGTTTCTCTACCTATCTATTTATCTGCCAAGTTTAAACAGTTTGGACAGAGTTTTATTCTCTATTTCTAAAACAGGAAATTGAAACATGAACTAGCCAAGATTAATATGTTTGGCCATTCATCATCAGTGGCATAAATCAACAAGCTGCACACCATCAGATTATTGCAAAAATAGAATAGTAGTGGCGTTTTGGACTTGCACACTTTCCTGGTCTATTTGATTTGGGGTTCATTTCTTTCATCTTTTGACCATTTCATTCTTTTTTGCCCTTTGATCTTTCTTTTAGGGCATACCCTCTTTACATTTTTTAAATTTTCTGATTTTTTGACAATATGGAAAACCTTTGCAATAAGAAAAGGTATGTATATATTGCAGAGCTAATCAAGTCAATCATGAAATATGACACCTATTGGTATAGGAGCATAACAAGTAGATTCATTTTTATCCGTTTTATCTTTTGAATTTTTTTTTTTCCTTCTTCCCTTTCTCTTTACTACCGGATTTGGTTGTAGATGATTCTACGACATGGACGTTGGCAGAAATTTCAGCGGAAGAATCTCCTTTTAGGGAATCAGGTAAAGTTATTATAGGAGAAGAATTATTTGAAGATTTCTTCTTGCTTTTAGTACTAACTGAACCAATCATACCATCAAAGGCATGAGACCCTGAAGGAGCTGTAGTTGTTTGACCGTGTTTTGGAAGATCAAGGATTTTTTCATGTAAAGTACCTGACTGCATATAGACAAGGTCAAGGTATTGAGCCTGAGAAATGACTTTCTCTTCAGTGACAACTCCTCCCTTAGCTACATCTTCAGTGATTTTAGGTAACATTGATTTAATGAACCATTTCACTAAAATTTGATCCGGAATGAAAACTTTCACTAAATGCCTTCTACGTCACCATTCATGAATATGATCAGAAATATATGTGGACGTGGATTTTTTTAGTGAAGTTAATAGTTTTGTGCCATTGTCGTATCTGACAGGCAACTGAAAATGAGTTAAGAAAGCAGTGGCTAACTAATTGAAATTATAAAAAGAGGCTCATGGTAACTCAATGTACCATTTGGCGGCAAGACTAGTAAGAGTTCGTTGAAAAAGATGTAATCGAATTGAATCATCAATGATTGAATTAGATGCACACCGGAGGTGATAAGTCATAACGTGATTTGACAGATCCTCTCCTAACTTACCCTCGAATTTTGGGATATCACTGGGAAACTTACTAGGCATTGGCAGCCAATACAAAAGATAGCATATCGGATCGTTCATAAGGCGCGACAAATCAGGTAAATCCAAGGTTGCAATAAATGGTAACTTACAGTTAGGGTCACGAAAACCTTGAGTAATGAGACCAGTTCCAGGAGGAGGATATCCAGGATAACCTGGAATCGGATTTGCATTAAGAATGTTATAACCTCCTGGAAAACCAGGATTAACTGGACCCAACTGAGGTTGTTGAGGCTATTGATAAGTATAGCTAGGATACAATTGATAATGATAAACTGGGTTTTTTACAGTAGGACCGGATTGATATTGTCCTTGGTACGGTTGATAGGTGAATTGCGGTTGACTTGTAGCAATCGTACTTGGACCATCTTGTCCTACAGGCATCTGGACCGAAGTCTAAACTGTAGGTCCTGACTGTGGCACAGGGACTTGAGGAGTTTGCACTGATGTAGGAATAGTGGAAATTGGAGCTACAGATACTCCAGAAACAGGTGTGGTAGGTTGAACAGAAGTTGTAGTAGTTGCAGCAGTTTGAGGCGAAGTCTAAGGTGTACTAGGCCCAGGCTATTGAACTAAACCAGGTGTAGGGGTTTGAACAGTAGGTTGGACAGGTTGCTGGATTGGACCAGAAACCAAAGGCTATCCAGGTTGATTAGGTAACTGTACATTAGGTTGCATAGTCTGTTGAGTTTGAGACGGATCCCACACCATGTTCATTCTGGAGTATGGACCCATAAAAGGTTGTGCATATGGAGGACCATAACCTGGTTGAACGTAGGGCTGATAATTAAGTGGTACATTTCCATCTCCTTGTAAAAATGATTGACTAGAAGGTGGTTGGAAACCTTGAGTTGGGTACTGACCTTGAGGTTGATAACCTTGAGGCACGTACTGATTCTGGGGTTGATAAGCATCTTGAGGAGTATACTGAGTCTGGGATTGACCTTGGGGTATGTAATATCCTTGAGGTTTCCCCCCAGGCGGTAACTGACTACCATGAGGTTGCCCCCGAGGTGGTAACTAACTACCTTGAGCTTGCCCCCAGGCGGTAACTGACTACCATGAGGTTGCCCCCAAGGTGGTAACTGACTACCTTGAGCTTGCCCCCCAGGTGGTAACTGACTACCTTGAGGTTGCCCCCCAGGCGGTAACTGACTACCTTGAGGTTGAGGATTTGGAATACTACCAGACATCGTAAGAATCTGCTTTGCATTCAACGTTTGAGTTCCATTACTACCAGGTGATAACTGATGTTCAGTGGGTCGAGGAGTTGCTCCTGAAAAAGTACCAGTGAGTGACTAGTACCCCGAAGGAATAGAAGGACCGCCATATAAAAAAGTTTCTGGTGATTGGGAAAACATAGATGATTGTCTTGACATGGTCGATGAAGGATAATAACCTCTTGGTGTAGGATGAAAATAATCACATGTAAACAAAGAAAATTTCAATAAAATCACCTAAAGTCTCTAAAGAAACAAACAATTGAATCACATGCCTAAAAAATCTAAGAGTTCAAACCATGCACAAACAGTAACTTCTCGTACTAAAAACACTAGTTGGTGATGAAATCCAACTTAGTAGAATTTTAATACAGAAAGGGCGGTTGGAACAATTACCCCGACAACCTCCTTAATGAAACAAACTGGCACAAGTTTCTTTACAAAACCATCTCGAGTGAAGAGAACCCCCTAGAGATTCTAAGTGAGTCTAGTCGACGACTGATCGAGGTACATTGAGATCCTTCCTTCACTGTCACCTTAGGAAATAATCTTAAGTTTGTGGACACTAAGGTTACCAACAACAACAAATACAACTGGGGGAACAGTCTACGATCCGATCTACGCACAAGGGCAGAGTAACAAAGCTCAATCCCCTTGAAGGCTCCTCGACATGTTCAATCTGAGGTTTACCAACAAGTGACCCTAGGCTCCTCAACAATGGTTAATCTGAGGTTTACCGTTTATAATACGTGCAAATCTTCTATCTTTCCCAATGAAACAGAATTGATTGTCTCAAAGGTTCGGACATGATCTCGTGATTGACTCCTTTAAGAGAAGCTTCCCAAAATGTATCAATTACAATTGGATTTATTTCCTATCACAAGATGTATCTACTTGTTTGTTTTAACTATCTTGGAGAGTTAATTACTCCCTACTCCAAGATACTAGCCTAAGCTATATTGGTGATAAGAGCCCTAGAAATAGAAAAGATTACTAGATCAATTTTAATTAAGCGTTGCTTTTATGGGTTTTTCTTTAAGTCAATAGGTATGGAAATGAAACTTTGATGGTGTGAAGACTCGACTCCAAAAACACTAAAAAATGCACCTAAAATGATAAGCAATTCGTTTTTCTTTCAATGAAATTCTAGCTAAAAGAAATAGTTTGAGAATGCAATTCTTTAAAAAACAATTCTTTCTTTCTACATGGAAATGGAAAAAAAATATTTTTGTCTTTTTCAATAAGAACTCAAATGAGACTAATAATTAATGCTTACAATAAATCCCTTTCCCTTTTCAAAAACTCGAAACTACAAAAAACAATTTGCTTCAAAAGAGATCTACAAATTCTAGAAAAACACTCAAAACTACAAAAATTAATTTTGAGATCTAAAAACTTTAAAAATCTAATTGAATAAAAGCTTCAATTCTTTTTTAGGACATTTTTCTTAGTTTTTCAGTAACCAAGGATTCATTTGTTCAGAATAACAAACCAATCAAAAAACATCCAGATATGTTTTCTTTTGTAAAAATGAAATTGAAAACTTATAACAAAGTTTTTTCAAAGATTTGCAAGGAGAAAACTAAATCTATTTCTCACAAAGGATAGATTTCACAACCAAGTCAGACTCATCAAGAAGACAAAAAGACACCAGGGTGATCTAAAGTTTCTCAAGATTTTGATCTTTGAGTCACTACAGAGACAAAGTGAAAACCACTCCAAGCATGAAAAACTTTTAGAAAATCATCCAAAACAAAAATACTATCGGAACTCACTCACAAGAGATTTTTGACAGGAAAAATAAAGATCTGGGTAGACACTAAAAATCCTAAATGAAACCTAAACTTAACTGGAAGAAGATATTTGTTTTTCAAAAAAATATACAGGGTCCACAGGCTCCAGAAGTAACAGGTGCAGTTACGCTCTGTTTACCAAAGGAAAAGTGCGGAGATGCCCGCACTGTCTGTAAAGAGAAAGTGCAGTCCCCTGAAAACTTTGAAAAAAAAAAACAAAAAATAATCCAGATTCTAAAAACTACCCAAGCCAGTATACATCAATCAAAAACCAGAAACGAAAACAATTTTCTCAAGTCAAAACAAAGGAAATCAAAAACCAAATTCATTCCCCAGCGGATTTTCCAATTTGTTGGCCGGATAAATTGAGCTTGCGCACAAGGCCGATCTCCCTAGTATCAGAAGATATTCTAGCAACAAACAGACAAACAAATCTATCTTTCTCTAGACATATGCGATTTATAAATAAATACTACAAAGGTGTTAAGATCCTACCTTAGATCCAATGCTTGTTCGTAGTAGTCATCCTTCAATCATTCGAAAGAGTTAACCTCCAATCATTTGAAAGAGTTACCTTTAAATACATGCAATCACAAACAATCAAACATTAAATAACACCTGCATAGCAAATATTATAAATAATGCCTATTATGGTGATCAAGAAATCCATAAAATAAACCATGAATCAACAGCTTATTGAGAAAAACAAATTTATTTGTATTAACTTTGAAGTAGAAGAACCTTACAACCTTTTTAGCCTTGATGTTGAACAAGCTCTTCCTGGGGTCCGAAACAGGAATTTCCTTTACTTTGACAAGCCTTGCACTCCTCCAAATGAGATCTTAGAGGTATGTAATCTCTCCTCATAAAAACTCAACTAAAGAAGACTAAGTTCCAGCAGCATTTCACCTCAAAAATATTCAGCTTCTAACCTCCCCAGTAACTAGCCCAATGCTTCTTTTTATAGTGCAGAGGAGGAGGTTATAGGTCCACCTATGAAGGGATAGAATCCTCCTTCAAAGGGATAAGCTCCTCACATCAAGGGGTTAGCTCCTTAAGGTATGGGATGCATGAACCTTAAGAGAGCGAACTTGCCACCTCAAGATTCCTTCCAAAAGCTTCTAGAAATGACTGAAAGTGAGTTTTTCAAAATATACTCGCACCTTTTTAACTTTTGCAGGGGTCCGCACCTTTAACACAGAGCGAGTGTGGTCAGGTGCGCAGGAGACTTGACCATTAGGTGCGGGACCGTCGGTAATACAAAGAGAAAGTGCGGAACCATAGTTTTAAAGACTTTTGAGGGCTTTTCTCTTACTTTCAAGGCTCGATATGAGGAACTGATGCTTCAGACTTGCAGAGGGGGAAAGTATGAGTGGTAATGAACTCACACAGGTAGCAGAATGTCAAGGTGACAATTTTTAATGCAACAAAACATTGGATCTATATCACTACATGGACAAGGCGGTGAAGTTGAATATTGATCTCAATATCCTTGCACAAGGCCGATGTCATTAGTAGCATTTTGCTCTGCTATAAATGTATATTTCGTAGATGAATTTTACTACAGTTTTTGTAGTGCCCTTGGTTTTTGCAGTGCCCTTGAATATCCATGCTAAGAGCCAATAATCAGTGGTCCCTTGCTGAGAGCTAATAATCTAGTGTATCCTGATTTGTGCAGTAGAGATTACAAAAATGAATGACCCCAACAATATATAGAATGAACAATTTTCTGGAAAGTGATTGCTTGGAAGTTGAGTACAACAACGAGATGTTAAATTGAAGGAAAGAAATTGTACTTCAAATTTACGACTTTTACTATATACATTGATTGAATAATTGTTGAAATTACTCTCACTCTTTTACTATATACATTGACTGAATAATTGGTGAAATTTGAAATTTGAAAATACATTTCACTGTGTTTGTTTTTACATTGATTGAATAATTTCTTAAATTTGAAATTTGAAAATACCTTTCACTTGTGTTGGTTTTTTGGTTTTTGTTTTTCCAACGCTATTGAGCTTGCTCTAAACGTTATTAAGCTTGCTCTGAACACTATTGACCATTTTGGGACTTCTAATTTGTACCTTGCAGGTAATTTGTACCTTACTATTCAGAGAGAATTAGGGTTCTAATGCTCAGGGAGATTTGGGTTTCTACTGCTATGGCATACATAATAGTATTCTTAGTATTCTTTTCATCCGACAGAGGAGGAAATGGGCTTTTTGAACTTTCGGGACTTCTAATTTTTACCTTGCAGGTAATTTGTACTTTACTATTTAGAGAGAATTGGGGTTCTACTGCTAAGCGAGATTTGGGGTTCTACTGCTATGGCATACATAATAGTATTATTTTCATCCGACAGAGGAGGAAATGCACTTTGAAAACGTTAAGTAAGTATAGTAGCTTAGCTTCATTTCTAGATTGGGTTTTGAGTTTTAATTCATTCCATTCGAAAATAAAAAAACATTGCAACAAATATAAAAACGTGAATCATTAACAAGTATTACCGACTAAATGTACCTGTGTACTGTACTTGCAGCACTTGCAACAATGAGCTCTCTTTGATTATTGCATGTCTACCTTTGTGTATTGTACTTGCAGCACTAGCAACGATGAGCTCTCTCTGATTGTTGCATGTCTGTACAAGCACATACCAACATAACTGCTACAAATGCCAACGAACCTATCCTCTACAAGGGTCGAGGTTTACAAGCGAGGGAAAGCGCCTCCCCTTCGTGGAAATACATAGTAGGGAAAGATGGCCGGCTCATTCTCCACCGCAGGCAGGATGAGGATTTCTTTCTTCTATACCTATCCACTCACAGATGAACCAACGTCTTTGCAGTGGCAAGTGGCTAGAGTTGTTGGCTTTGCGGTGGCAACCAGAGGTGGCAGATGGCTAGCTTTTCTTTATTCCCATGCACTCTACCATGAGCCATCCAAACTTTGCTTAAAATTCACAAAGCTGAGCCACCGAAACTTTGCTTAAAATTCACAAAGCTAAATAGCAAGTAAATCCAGACTTTGGTTAAAACCTTTTTCTGGATCTGGAAATTCAACAACCCGGAAATAAGACCTCCAATATAAAACTTTGGATAAAAGAAAAAAAAATCAAAGCTCGAAAATAAAACTTTTGATAAAAGTGAAAAACAGCAGTTAAATGCTCTAATCAACTCAAATTAATAAAGAGTCAACGCTGATGCGAATGCTATAGTCCTTGCCATGTCGAAGGCAAGGACTAACAATAATATTAACACTATCACCTTACCATTAGGAGCCATTCTAGGATATGAATGTCAAATTTTGAATAATTTCTCAAGCTAGACGAGGACATCGTCGCCATTGGAGGAGCAATCAAATTATACATCGTTTTTTTATATTTTTATAACATATGTTATATTTATTAATGACACCTTCATGTGAGGCAAATAAATCCACTTAGTTGCCTAAATTCAAAAGTGTTGAATATAAATCGACTTGGTTTATATTTACATGTTACAATGGATTATGAGGCGTATGTACACTTGACCCCCTTGAATGCGCACATAAAGTTATAAGGTCGATTGACTTATGATAGAAAAGTTTCAAGGTGGTGAAAATTTTATTTATTGATTAAATTCATAAATTTGAGTGAGTTAATGAATAGAAGGTTTCGATTGATCTTGGTGGAACAGAGAGCGCAACGACTGGAACTGATTCTGGAAAACCCTGATCGAGCGATAGCCATGGCGTTCCCTCCTCAGCACCAGGAGACACAACCAGGCTTAGAGCACTTGATGGAGCCGAGGCCCGTATCAGTGGCTCCGCATTACAAACCTGCAGAAACACTGAAAGGAAAAGTGGCTGTGGTGACGGGCGGGGATTCGGGCATTAGGAGAGTGGTGTGTTACCATTTTGCTTTGGAGGGCGCCACAGTTGCCTTCGTCTACCTTTCACCCGCCGAAGAAGTAGACGCAGAAGAAACTCTGCAGAAACTCAGAGAATACAAGACTGCCGATGCCAAAGGCCCCATGAAAATCCCAGTTGCAGATTTGGGATACGACGAGGCTTGCAAGAAGAACGGTAGCCTGGACCAGCTGCCATACGGTAGAAGTTCCGATAAGCCGCCGCTGGATTGGCCTTCCAAACTGAAGATTGCGTTCGGCGCAGCTCAGGGCCCGGCATTTCTGCACGAAATTTCACCTGTTCAGATCGCAAGCGAACTGTTTGACGAAAGGCTTAAACGAGATGTCAAGAAAATTTTGCTTGCGGAGGAAAACTCTCCTCCCTACGCGCGACAAGTGTTTGACGAAATACCCCTGGCAAATACAGCACTCCTCCACATGCAGCAGCAGTATTGCCAGGATCTGGAGCTGGCTCTACAGTCCCGCAATCTCACTGTTTCAACCTCGACTCCTCATTCAGGCAGCCGAGATCCTATTCATCTCCAGCAAGTGAATTTTCAGATTCAAATAATTCTTTTGACAGGAAAAACCCTGCTCCTTGGGGTCCAGCCGTCTTTCACAGTGCGCCATCTCTTAAAGATACTTGAACAGAGGCTGGGGATCCCTTCCTCCCTTCTGCGACTCCTCTTTGCAGGTAAGCAGCTTGATAACAATATGCCTCTTTCTTTTTATAATATTGAAAGAAATGCCACAATGATCCTATCACTTCGACTAAGGGGAGGTGCAGCTGGGCAAACCTCTGCCTCCAAAGGTTTTTCCTACAAAGATGCAGTACATGCACAGCCTGCCAAGAAGTCTACGCAATCTGCCGAGGCTCCCAAGCCTTTCTTGGTGGACAAAATGGAGGAAACCCCTGCCATTGAAATCTCTCATCCATCTCTGGATGATAATTACCAGACATTTGCAGAAACAGCCCTCATCTGCAGATTTAATGGCCTATGGCCCCGCACGGCTGATCTATACCAGTGGATCCATTCCAATTGGACCAACAATTGCAAAGTCTTCCTCTGCTCGAAAGGCTTCTTTATTGTAGCCTTAGCCTTCAACGAAGATTACCAGAAAGCCTTAACGGGAGGCCCCTGGTTCTGGGGATCAGCCGGACTCTTCCTCTCCCCCTGGTTCCCAGACTTTGACCCCTCCACTGCGATCATCACCAAACTTCCTATCTGGGTCAGGCTTCCAAATCTCCCTGCGCATCTATGGCATTTTGCTGTCTTTCAAGGAATCGGGGACACTCTAGGCCGCTTCCTGGCTACAGATACCTCAAGAGCGGAGAAAGGATTATACACCTTTGGCAGAATTTGTGCAGAAATAGACATTAGTAAAGGGTTGCCAGATCAGATCATCCTCAAAGTCGGGGACTTCCATTGGACGCAAACTTTGGACTATGAGAACACAGCCTTCAGGTGTCGCCATTGCCATCAGACGGGGCATCTCCAGAACTCATGTGCATCGTTCTTGGACAAAAAGAAGAATATCAATCGCAAATCCAAATCCAAGAGTTGGAAACCTTGTGATATACCCCCTATGGATGACATCGAGTCCTCTAGCTCTGATGAGGAGGACATTGAAGTGGAAGAGGAGAACTTGGAGATACCGAAGGACGCGCCCTCAGCCTGCGCCGAGGTTCATTCTGCGCCTCTGTTCTCGCAGAAACGTTCACATGCGTCTTCGCCATCTGATTCAGACAAGGAGTCTCCTCCTTTAGCACAGAACAATCTGCAAGTAGTTTCGGTCCAGCCAGATCAAAATGGTTGGGTCAAAGTCAGCAAAAAGAAAGGTAAAAAATGTAGATTGGAAGATTCTGCCCATGCTGGGTAGACTCCCTAGATCAGCTCGTTCCTTTTGTTTATGCCGTGGTTGCTCTTTGGGACCGAGGTTGATATCATATCATTTCCGGCTCCCTTGCTCTTTAGCTTCGCTTCTCTAGAAGCTCTGATTGTACCATATTTCTTTTATTAATAGAATTAGTTTTTATCGAGAAAAAAAAAATGAATAGAAGTTTCGTATTTATTTTTAAATAAAAAGTGATTTAAAATTATTAAAATTTATTAAAATGATATACTAAGTTATATATATATATATATATATATATATATATATATATATATATATATATATATATATATATATATATATATATATATATATATATATATATATATATATATATATATATATATATATATCTATTAAAATTGGGATAAAGAGATGTTGGTGCCATAAAGATGATAAATTTCTAGAATCTATGATGTTTTTGAAATAGTTTAACATTATGTTTCATTAAAAAATTCTTAATAATAATAATATAATTGTTAATGTTATAGACAAATCAAACACCGTGTTGATGTATAAGAACCCTATGATACATACATAAAAATCCAAGGGAATATAAATCTTAGGATTTTTAGTATTAATCTCTTGGGTTTATTATCCCTTGGATTAATATTATTCCCTTGGGTTTATAATCCCTTGGGGTTTTAGTATTAACCCCTTAGGTTTATTATTCCCTGGGTTTATAATATCAATTCCTTGGGTTTATTAATCGAAGGTCTCATGTTCCCAGGGTATAATATTATTCATAGGGTTTGTAATTAATATTAATCTCTAAAGTTTAATATTATTCCCTATGGTTTATAATTCTTTGGGTTTTTCGTTTGAAACCTAAGGGGTTATAAACCCAAAAGAATAATATTAAAACCAAGGAATTAATATTATAAACCCAATGTATATAAACCCTAAGATAAATATTTATCTTAGGGTTTATATACCTTGGGTTTATAATATTAGTCCCTTGGGTTTAATATTATTCCCTTAGGTTCATAATCCCTTGGGGTTTTAGTATTAATCCATTGGGTTTATTATTCCTTTAGGTTTATAATATCAATCCCTTGGGTTTATAATATCAATCATGGTTAACCATGGTCAATCATAGCCAATCATAGTCAACCATGGTTAATCATAGCCAATGATGGTCAACCATGGTCGAATGTTGCATTGTGACAATGATTGTCTCAATATGGAAATCAACCATGGTCAACGATTGTCCAATGTCACATTGTGACGAATATTGTCTCGATATGAAAATCAATAATAGTCAAGCATGGTCAATCATGGTCCAACGTGACATTGTGACAAGGATTGTCTCAATATGGAAATAAACCATGGTCAACCATGGTTAACCATGTATATTTTAGGGTTTATATACCTTGGGTTTATAATTTTTATCCCTTGGTTTTATAATATTAATCTCTTGGATTTATTAATCTAAGGGTTCATATTCTTAGGGTTTAATATTATTCCCTTAGGTTTATAATCCCTTGGGTTTTTAGTATTAATCCTTTGGGTTTATAATATCAATCATGGTTGATCATGTTTTATAACTTCAATCATGGTCAACCATGGTCCAACGCCGCATTGTGATAAATATTCTCTCAATATAATAATCAACCATGGTCCAATGTCACATATGAAAAACAACGGTGGCCCAACGTTGACCTTAAGGATAAAGATTCTCTTAATATGAAGCCTACTAAAGTTGCATTGTGACAAGGATTGTCTCAAAATGAAAATCAACAATGATCAACCATGTTCCAATGTCACATTGTGTCAAAGAATGTCTCAATATGTAAATCAACCATGGAAACCCTGGTCACATTGTGCCAAAAATTATCTCTTGGTCCAACGTCACATTGTGACAATGATGTTCAACCATGGTCCAACTATTATGGTTCATCCCTAGGACAAATATGAAAAAATCCATTAATCCTAAAGAATAAATAGAAAATATGCATCAGGGTCCCGAGTTAGCGATTAAGAATTAGTTATTGAATTAATAAAAATAATATTTATTAATTATTAGTTATAGACTAGATGTTATAGTCGTTATATGAAATAATATATTTATTTATAAATGAAATAGAGACCAGAAGAAGAACAAAACCATAAGGGAGATTAAAACATATCATGATTAAATAATTGATTGATGATTAAATTATTAATTATTTAATTAATAACTAAATATTTAAAAATTAATAATTTATTAATAATAATAATAATAATATGAATTAATAATTAATAATTAAAAAATTTATAATCATTTCAACATTATTATTGTTATTAATAAATTTTATGTTATTAAGATTATTATTATTTATTAATATTATCATTATTATCCAATAGATATTATTATTAAATATTTAATTTATATTACATAATTTAAAATTAAATTGAACGACAATTGGAGACGATGGCGAGGGTTTACGCGAGGGTTTTTGCGGCAGAGCTCTGCGGAGGTGCTAGCTCGTGCAACAATGGAGGAGGCGGAAGGGTCAAACGTAGTCCCTGCCAAAGGAATGGAGGAGCTATGAAATTTCTTGCAGGCCAGAATTCAGATCTGCAGTTCTGCGACGCAGATCATGAAAACCAGTGGTCCAAGCAACCGCCATCGAGTCCTGATCAGGCACCATTCCCCTTGATCTGAGGCCTGGTGCATAGATCCAGCCTAAGGCACATCCCTACAGCCAGCCGGTTGACAGATCGACCTCTATTTTGGTCAGATCTAGAAAGTTTTTTTCGGGGAGATCGAAATCTTGGAGCAGCAGACAGTGCAGTATATGGGATCGATGTCGATGCCCTGAAAACGGAACTCCGCTTCCAAAAACGTGCCATCAATCTGATGGATCTCCAGATGAGAGATAGATTTAACAGGTGGCCCGATCTGGGAAACGGATCATCAGATGGTGCCAAACTTGGTAGATTCGGGGTGGATCTACCATATCTGGCCAGATCTAGGCAGAAGCAAAATGAAATTTCGCTAGATCCATAATACAAACCCGAAAATCGGGATCTGATCAAGGCAGACATAGCGGATCTGAAACAAATCTTCATCAGATCAACAGAAGGCAGACACGTTTGTGTGCAGATCTGGGAACGGATGAGTGTTTTGGAGCTAAAAAAAGAGATCCAGGACAAACTGGGAATTCCAGTTGCATTTCAAATCCTAATATTTTCTGGGATATGTCTGCACGATCAACACACACTCCAGCATTACAAAGTTGCAAAGGACTCAACTACTATACTCAATCACCGATTGCGAGGTGGATTTAAGGGATCTACCTCAAGACCTACAGGCACCTATCGCGATGCAGCCAAAGGGAAAGAACCTCCAAAGGGGAAAGAATCCACAGCTGTTAATACACCTCCAGGGCAGTATATCGTGGATCAAGTGCCAGAGAGTCCCTCCATCTTGCTGGATACTCCAGAGGTAAAGTGCATATTCTCAGATCTACAAAAAAATGCTCTTATTTGTAGATTTAACGGTTTCTGGCCTAGAACGGATGCTTTGTACCAATGGATTCACACGGTCTGGACAAAAAACTGCCAGATCCACCTATGCTCGAAGGGTTTCTTCATAGTAATCTTCCTCGTAGAAGGAGAAAGGGAAAAAATTCTCAATGAAGGACCATGGTTCTGGGGCAGTGCGGGATTGTTTGTTACCCAATGGTTCTCGGAGTTTGATGCCAATACTATTGTGGTATCAAGGATGCCAGTATGGGTAAGGTTGCATAACCTTCCGATACACTTTTGGCACTACAAGACCTTATCAGCCATAGGGAATACCCTTGGAAGAATGTTAAAGATTGATTCAGAGAGACACTTAAAAGGAATCTTTACTTTTGCTAGGATATGTGTCGAGGTAGATCTTAGCCAAGGATTACCGGAAAGCATCATTCTGAACTTTAACAATTCTCAGTGGAAACAACTTTGGACTATGAGAATACAGCATTCAGATGCAGGGGATGTCAACAAACAGGCCATTTGTTCAATGCATGCAAAAGCCTCAGCAAGATCAAGCCACAACAAAGGAAACCCAAAGGATGGCAGAACATAGATGATGTCGTAAAGAAGAGAGCCGCGGAAAAGAAAGCCCCTTCGGTAACAGAAGACGAAGAAACAGAAGCAGAAGAGGATGATACCACCATAGAGGAAGTTGAAATAGAGAACCAGAAGGAAAATGTAGCAGACAACAAGGCTTCACAGACCCAGCAAAAGCAGGCAGAGATGATAAGCGTGGATCAAAGCATGGGAGGCATCAAACGGCATCATCACTCAGATACTTCAGACTCAGACAAAGAAACAGGGTCGTCGAATGCAACAACACAGTTAGTCATTGCTTCGATCGAGCCCACTCAAGGAGAGTGGCGCAAGGTCGAAAAGAAAAAGGGGAGAAAAACTTGAAGCGTGAGGTTTACTCACAGCCGGAATTCAGGTTTTCACCCCTTTTTTCTTTCTCTTTTCTCTTTTCCTTTCTTATTCTTTGTGCAAGTTAGTCCTCTAATGTTGCGTGGGGTGCGAAAGCACTCGAGCCCATGTCGCAATTTACTGAATGCTTCATTGCATCTGCTAGTGTAACTTTTCATTAATTTTTTAATAAAAGGTTACCGTTTTTTTTCCTTGGAAAAAAATTTAAAATTAAATTATAATAGATTATATTTCATATTAATAATTAATATAAATTATTAATTATAATGATAATAATAGTTTTTTGGTAATATTATTTTTATTATCATATATTTGTCAATGGTAGTTATAAATAAAAATTTGGTTATATCAACCACATTAATATTTTTAATGTGGTTGTACTAGTTTAATATAATGTCTAGTATTAAAAGCCTACTCTGAGTTTGTAAGATAATTTTGCAACGAAATAATATTATGGAATTTGAATTAGGACTGTTAAATGATCGCAAATCTAAACAGAATCACTTATAATCACCCTGATTGCAGTATGGATGCATAATAATGATATGATTGATTTGCTTTGGCAACGAAACTAAACAATAGTTGAACTACTGCAGTATGGATGCATAATAATGATATGATTGATTTGCTTTGGCAACAAAACCAAACAATAGCTAAACTATTGTGTAATTTAGTTTTGGGGTGTAATTCAGTTTTGAGATCAATATTGTGAGAAGATTTGAACTATCTTAATATACATACACATATATGGATAGATGATATGGGTGTTTCCATGTAAAAAGGGAAATAATGGTAATGTTTACCTGACACATAGAAATTAGAAACCAAACCAAAAACAAATCATATAAATTCTATAAGTATTAACTTCATACTTATAAATGTGTATAATTTTCTAAATATCATTTATAGTTTTTACTTGATAATGGATAATCTTTACCAAATTTTTTATAACTGTAATATATATATATATATATATATATATATATATATATATATATATATATATTATTAATTAAATATATATTATTTATATCTAATTTTAAATTAAATTAAATTACTAATTTTAATTTTTTAATTCTTTAATATTTATGTCCTAAGGCATTTTTCTCTGAGAAGAACTCTCCTAATTGTCACCTTGCTCCTATGCACCATTAGATATATTGTTAGACAATTGAGATTTCTTCCTTAGATCCCATTGTTTTAACTGTTGACTAGATCTTGATTTGTATAACCGTTCAACTTGTTGATCTTCACAATAATTATAACCCATGAATCAAGTATCCCAATGAGTTTGGAAAGACTTATGATGGAGACGCTGACAAGTATTGCTCGTCAACAGGACATCAGTGAGATCAAAATCGAGGATACAATTGGCATTGAAGTTGAGCATTCTGATGATCCGAATTTACAAGCGGTTAATAGTAAGGTTTATATTTCTCTACTTTTGAATTAAAGAAAATAAAATAATGTAATGAAGTAGATCCTACTGTAATTAGGAAATCTTCCACTAACTTGAATTTCTAGACAAGTTATAGTCATAATTAAAAAATTTACATGAATAGTTCTCTATTTTATAATGGGGTCAATTAGTTACAGTACACGTATGCATTTTTCAATAGTGAAAACAAGACATTGTAATCACCAAGTTTATGGCATTGTGGTTGTGGTTCTGGATTTAGTATTACATCCAATTTCATTGTATTGCATTTTGGAGTAACAATGTTTGGTTAAGAAAATACCATTCTCGATTTAGTATTAGATTGATTTTCTTTGCATTGCATTTTGGAGTAACAAAGTTGTGTTAAGAAAGTATCGTTGTTCGATGCACACTAAATGAGACTCATCTGATTATCATATGTTATGTCTAAACAAGTGAAGTGCAAGAAGAATGGTTTATGTTCCCAAATGATGGTGATTTTGGTAATTACGAATGAATGTCTTAGTGGAATCTACTCAGGTTCTGGAAAAAAGCATTTCGATCTCAACAGTACTTCCTTCACTGACATGGCTTCTCCTGGTGCATCTTCGAATCTGCTTAACACTGGAGTTGTCTCTGTTTTGTTTCATCGGTAGTTATCTACTCCTACACCTCAATCAAGTAAATCAAAGGATTTTTGCAGATTTTATGCCTTTATGATGTGGTTTTTTTGTTCATTTTATTGAATGTGTCTTCTTATTTTATGTTATATTATAGTGTGCCTTGCGAATATCCGGGCAAGAATATTGCATTCAACGTTAACGGAGGTGCCAGTGACTACTGGTTCGCTATCCTTATCGAATACGAAGACGGAGATGGCGATCTTCGAGCAGTGTATATAAAGCAGGTGTGTTATTATACAGATAATGAGTTAAATTTTGGACATGGAGATCATGTTGTTGAATTTATTTTGTTTGACCTTTCTCCTGACTATGAGATTCCTACATATTCTCAAAATCTGGGATTGACATAAAGATGCTAGATTCCAAAATATTCTTAAAATCTAAAATGAACATAAAGATTCCCATTTCATGTAAATTTGTGTATCAATTCATGAAAATTAATATTTACATTCTCATGTATGCAGGCAAACTCTAATACATGGGAAGGAATGGAAGAGACTTGGGGTGCAAATTGGTGTTTGAATAGCGGCCCTTTACAAGCTCCATTCTCTATTCGCTTGCAGTCTCTTTCAACTGGAAGAACACTCACTGCAAACAATGTTATTCCTCAGAATTGGCAACTCGGTGCTACTTACAGATCACTTGTCAATTATCACTAATCGCCAGTTGAGCTCTTGTGATGCACCATATTGTCCATTGCATTTGTAAAGTGTTTTCATGTGGATAAAAATAAGAGTGTAGCAAGCGTTTCAGTTTTTATGATGGTTGACATCATATATCCAGCGTTAACACAAAATTGAGATTTTTCTACCCGTGGATATAACCAAGAAGTCGTAGTTTTTCTAACTATTCCAAGTTTGGGAGTTGGTTATTCTTGATATAGGTTTTTGTTTAGAAAACATAAATTGGAAATTGTTATTGATGTGATTCAAAGAAGAAAGAAATAGAGAATAGGTCTCTGTAGTAAAATATTGAGATTGACAATGTTTTACTCAATAAAATAGAGGAATTCTAAAGCAAATGTAACTATTTTTTATCTTAAAAACAAAAGAGTGAGTTGGTTTTCTCAAGGCATTGTATTTTCTTTTTTCAAAATTAAATAAGTCATGGTGAAATTAATTTGATAATGTATTTTTATTGTTTAAATTTATTTTCCAACTAATAAAAAAAACTAATATTTTAAAATTTGATATATTTTAATTATCTAAAATTTATAAATTAAATTTTTTATTTCAACTATTATTCAAAATTTCAATTAAATAAAAAAATATAATAAAAAATACCCTCAAAATGTAAAACAATTAAACTGCAACAACTCAATTAGAAATTCGAAGCAAATTCCTTTCGAATTTCAAACAAATTTAATGAGGAAATATAGTCCCAAAAAGAAATACACTTTCACATTTTAATGGTTCCAAAATAATTAGATGTCACTCGACTTATATCGTTGCAATTTATCTTATTAAGAAAATAAAATAAATTTATTTTACATCGTACGTGTTTTGCAATAGTGAAAACACTTTATGGCGTTGTGGTTCTGAATTTAGTATTATATGTAATTTTATTGTATTGCATTTTGGAGTAACCATGTTTGGTTAAGAAAATATTATTTTGGATTTAATATTAGATCGATTTGTTTTGCATTACATTTTGGAGTAACAAAGTTGTGTTAAGAAAATATGGTTGTTCGATGTACACTCAAAGAACCTTGTCTTGTTATCACATTTATCTCAGTTGTGAGATGTAATTTTTCATTTTTATTTTTGGAATGTATTTTATTATTTTAGGAGATAATTATAAGGAAAAATTTAGTAGTTAAGTTTTAGGAATGCTAATTTAATTTTTCAAGTTTTTTTTTTTTAAATTTGTTAATTTTATTTTGAAAAAATAATTTATAATTTGCTCAAAGTTTATAAAATAAAATTATCTTATCTTAGAAACTGCCAATTTTTTTAAACAATATATCATTAAAAGTGTCACAAGTAAAAAAAAAACATCACAACTATTTTAAAAGGTACAAAGCCAAAAATTTTACATTTTAAAATAAATTTCTATTCTTAAAATCTTCCTTAAAAAATTATATAGTTTATAAGCACATAAATTATTTTTTATTTTTATTCAACCCTATAACTTTTCATAATATATAATCAAAAATCATATAAAAGTTACTAAATTTAATTAACAAACATATAATTAAAATAAGCATATTTCTATATGTGGAAATGTTAAATATATATGTATATATAATATAAATATTAGCTAAAAATAAATTTCAATTTTATGATATAAATTGAATTTACCAATTCAAGCACACAAGAAGAGCTCAATTGGTCATGTAAATCATTAGATTCAAAGTTCAAATCGCCACTTGGTTCAAGGCAACATAAAAAAAAAATGAAGAAAAAAATTTGGGTGATTGATATTAGTAACCATTATATTTCATAACTTGATATTTAAATTATGTAACTATATACATACATATATGAAACTTGCACCAAGAGGAGCATTATGACTATATGAGAGAAATCGGTAACTTGGAGTTGACACATGTTCCTTTAATTATAGTAACTTGATAACTTTTAATTATAGTATAATGTCAATGATACCACTCTTATTCTTGTTAGTGGTTGATATTGCAACCCAATATGAAGGATATGTTTTACTCTCAATCTCAACCATAAATAATATATTTGTATGTCCATGTGAAGCAACATAATTTTATATTAGCTTTCTATAAAAACAAAGTAAATAAAATAAAAAATAATCTTATTTTTTTACTTTTGAGAGGAAGATGTGTCATTCTTTACTTTTCAAAAACATTTCAATACATGAATAAACTAAACTATTTAAATATCGATGTTAATTAATTTATTTCAATATCAATTTCATATACATGTATAGAGGGAAAAATATATTTTAATGTTGACAATGTAATAAAACATTCCAATGTTCAAAGACAAAAAATAATTGAAAGTAAAAAATTCCTTGGGAAATGTGTAATTAATTCAATTCTTGATATAAATTTAATAAGTGGCATTTAAAAAATATTAATAATGATAAAAAATTTCATTGTGAATTATAAATAAAATATTTCACTATGTAGTGTTAAGTAATTTTTCATTATTGAAGTGTATTTAAAAATATATGAATAACAAAAAAACATTTCAAAGTGGACAATGTGGTCCATAAATAAAATATTTCTATGTCAACTATGTATATATTTATGCATAAAGGCATGTATATTTTGAAATAGGGCTTCTACAATTTTAATTTAATCATTAGTAATTATTGGGTGGATGGTAGCTACGGCCATGGAATATTCTATAATATTTTTAGTAGTAGTCACATATCAAAAGTTGAGATCTATGTCAAAAGTAGTTATGCCCTTTCTTCCATTTTACTTAAATTGATACATTAAAAAAATGTCATATCAAAAGTTTTATTGCATGTTTTCAAAAGATTATATATGTTTAAGTTAAATTTTATTTCTTTTTACAATTAATAATTACGCCATAAGACATTCCCTCTAAAAAGAACTCCCCTCCCATGCCACTTGTACCTTTGTGTGCCTTTGATTTAGGTGTTAGACGATGGAAATAACCTTTGCCATCCGATTGAAAACCAATATTAGTTAGTAGCAATTCATTGTGTGATAGTTACAGTTCATGATATGATATTGTGATAGAATTAGAGTACCAAGATTCATCCACACGAACCAGTTTTCGTCGGGCATCCACGGATAAACGATAAGCTCTCACAGTTTGGAAAAAAAATCTCTTGTTTTTAGCAACAATAACTATATTGTTTTCAACTCGAACACCAACCTTGTTTTTAGAGTGGACAAAGTCATTATCATGGATGTTGCAAGAGTGGCGATCCTCATAATGTTGTAAAGGTATACAAACATATATATCCTCACGATGTTGTAAAGGTATACAAACATATATTACATGGGCACTTTTTTTAATATCATAATGCTAAGAGAAATCTAGGCTTAATGGCGTCCATAGAGAGTTAGAGGTTGAGATCTGCATTTTTTGCTTTTGATTAATGCCAAGGAGCAATAATTGTGAGAATGGTGCGCAGTTGCAAGTTGTTGTAATGTTTTTTTTTATGGTTTGTGAGTTTCAGATCGAGGTGGTGTTGGAAATGGGTTCTATGGCTTCTTTAGCAACTTTTTATGGAGAAAATGGAATGGCTCCATGTGATGTGAGTGTCGACAGATCTGAACTCATTACCTACTTTCGAATTGATGTGGTTAGTGTCTATGGAGCTCTAATGAGGATAGGGTTCCAGGGTTTGACAACTGGTGATGAATTTGTTTGTTTGATTTCCAAATTTTGCTAGTATAAGGTTAACTTCAATCATACCATCATTACTATTTATATTTACATTGTGCTCTAATGGAATAGATATAAGGCAATAATTTTTCAGGTTGGACTTTTTCAACAACTTATTTTCATATTTTGTTTGAGGAATCATTATAGCATATTTCTTTCCAAATTTCTATTCCTAAACAATAATTCAAATGCAATTTGAGTTCCAAAACCTATATATTCAATCAACCACGTAGCAAATCCCCCAACAGATTATCTAGTAGTAGATCTAATTCCATTAATAGGAGAAGTAAGGAATGACATCGAATTATGCTTCTGGCATAACCCTGAACTTTAATGTCATGATCAATCAATTGGCTCCCTCATTAACACATTAAATGGGTGGCGTTTTGATGAGTTCCATCGCCAATTTGATTCTCCAAATTCATGTTATGTGTGGTCATGGCTACTAAATGGAATTACCAGTTTCACTTTTGTATGCTTTGCTCCTGCCTCTAATACCTTTGGTACTAGTGCAAAGTGTATTGTCGTTTCAGGTATCTAAAAAACCAATTGATGTTGCAAGAAAGGGGAACAACACTCGGACAGATTTTTGGGTAATGTCAGGGTTGTTAGGTTGCCTGCTCTTTTTATTTGTGAGAGCTCCATAAGACCAAGGTCCAACTGGCAACGAACGAAGGACGAAGCTCGACCCTATTCTTTTCTTTCTACTCGGATCTAGATTTTTACAATGGAAAATTATCTGAAGGTTGGTTCAAAAACTCTACGTAGAGAAGGAACGAATCCTTCTAACTTATATTACTCCACTTGAAAACATTTCCATGACTCCAAGTCGTAATCATTCAAATATTATAGTGGGAAGATTTTTTGGGGGGAGGGGAACCCCCGAAAACCCCCCAACGTACAGTGTCTAATGTCTTCTATTGGCATCATATATGACCGTGACACTTCAATAGGGGCATACTATATTGCACAGGGGGTACTCCTCCTACTGGGGTTTCAATTATTTTTGAATATAATATTTTATTATTATTATTATTATTATATATAAAAAATGACATTTTAATGAGTGATCACTGAGAAAAGAGGATATAAACAAGTAGGAACTGGTATGAACTTGATTGGGAGGAGGGGAAATCCAACCAGATCGAGGAAAGCCATTATGAAAGGTCATCTATAAACCAAACCGATGGGAGCATTTGACAAATAAACTTTTATATTTTCAATAAAAAACTTTGAATTTCTGGTGATTGCTAGTTCATCAACATATACAATACATTTTATAGCTAAGGTTCAATTTCTGTAAAATCCTCTTTTATTAGGAAATGATCAATTGTGATCACTAGATGGTTACCTCTTTGGTGTGATTGTCACGCGGAGGATATTTTCAGGACAGTTTTAGTTATCAGGAAGGTTTTACATACACAACTATTCTCTTCCAAAAAAAAAAGGCCTTACGTTACCCCAACCAATCAAATGTAAATGTGAAGCAAAAACTCCAATCTATTTTTGATATAACAAAAAATAATACCAAAAACTCCAATCTATTTACAATCTAACAAAAAAATATACCTTAGTCAAGGTTGAGTATTGGGATTGATTGTTGGATCGTTTAGCTTTGATGGTCCCATCACTTGAAGGAAATTTCCATTGGAGCAATCACAATTGGACCCAATAGTTTAAAATTAAAAGAACAACATATAACTCAAGATAAAAAAAAAATTGGAGCAATCACAATTGGACCCAATAGTTTAAAATTAAAAGAACAACATATAACTCAAGATAAAAAAAAAATAAGTTACTTTAAAAACATATTACTACATATTAGATAGTTGAATATAAAAAATTATTAAGAACATATCAATACATATAGAGTCATAAGATACCAAGTTGAATTGACAAAATCAAAACATGGGCTTACCCAACTAAGAACATGTCAGTACATATAAAGTCATATACAAAATAAAAACATGGGCTTACCCAACTCCTCGTATAGGAAAAAAATTGGTGGAGGAAGAGGAAGGTCACTTTTTCTGCATGAATTACATGAATTCTAAGTGACAAATGGAGGAGGTTGTTTAAATATTCATTGAAATCACATATTTTGGTTTATTCCCATATAACTCTGGAAAATTAGGCTTTATGGATAATGTTATGAATATGATCAATGGTATACATATAACACTAAATTGGAGTTGAAAATGGTACAATCCATTTTATCGCTTAGATTCAGTTCCTCCAAAAACCTCTTTTTCCAAGAAATCATCAGTTAGGACATATTAGAGACTTCAAAAGATCATTACCTCTTTGGTGTGATATTGATGGTCAAGATAGTTTCATTCACAAAAGAACCAAGTCGGTTTCACATACCTAACTATCCTCTTACTAGAAACAAGCCTTATTTTTTCAAACTCTAATCTATTTACAATCTAACAAAAAAAATACCTTAGTTGAGGTTGAGTATTGGTATTGATTGTTGGATCGTTTAGATTTGATGGTTCCTTCACTTGAAGGAAATTTCCATTGAAGCATACACAAATGGACCCAACAGTCTAAAATATAATCATCATTTCCAAATTAAAAGAACAACATATAATTCAATATAAACAAAAATAAGTTACTTCAAAAGCATATTACTACATATCAGACAATTGAATATAAACAAATATTAAGAACATGTCAGTACGTATCAAGTCATAAGATACAAAGTTGAATTGACAAAATCAAAACATAGCCTTACCTAGCTCCTCGTATAAAAAAACAATTGGTGGAGGAAGAGGTAGGTCACTTTTCTTCATGAATTCTAAGTGAAAAATGGAGGAGATTCTTTAATCTTCATGAATTACATGAATTCTAAGTGAAAAATGGGGGAGGTTGTTTAAAAATTCATTGAAAGCACAAATTTTGGGTTATGCTAATATAGCTTTGTCAAATCAGTCCTCAAAGAAAATGCTATGAATATGATCAATGGTATACATATACCACTAACTTGGATTCAATTTCTACAAAAGCCTCTTTTTCCAAGAAAGCATTAGTTTCGACATATTAGAGACTTCACAAGATGGTTACCTCTTTGGTGTGATCCTGATGGTCAAGATAGTTGCATGCAAAAAATAAATTTATTTATTGGGTAGGTTTCACATACCTAACTATCCTCTTACCAGAAATAGGCCTTCCTTTTTCTACTTTCCCAAATCCTCCAAGTCATTTCCAATAAAAATACTACCATGACTAATCAAATGTAAATAAGGAGTGAAAACTCAAATCCATTTATGATCTAACAATAAGGAACTACGTTTTTCAAGGTTAAGGTTTGAGATTAATTATTGTATCGTTTTAGGGTTGATTGTGCAAGCACTTCGAGACCGATATCCATTGTTGGAGTCACAAATGGACCCAAAGGTATGAAAATATTCATTATTTCCAAATCTAAACAACAATGTATAGGTGAATATAAATGATTTAATTAAAAATCATATTATCACAAGTGAAAATAAACAATTTATTTTAAGAACGTGTTAAAATACATAGTCTTACCCAGCTCCTAACATATGTGAAAACACTGGTTGTGGAGGAATAGGTAGGTATATTTTCTACATGACTTACATGATTGATGAATCATAAATGCATAAGGTTCTTTAAAAATTCACCAAAGGAGCAATTTTTGGATTATTCTCTCACAACTCCTGCAAATCAGTCTTCTGTAAAGTATCAGGGGATTTGTAACATGCACAATGCTAATGATTGTTGTGGTCACAAAACTAGAGGACACAGTCACAACCCCACCATCTCTAGTGATATTCAAATTGTATTTCCCCCCATTGTTGTTAGTTACCATTGTGTTGGCATGGTTGTTAAAGTCCTGGAAATTGTCAATGTGTAGAACTTGGAAATGCAATGGGCCAACAACAATTCTTTCTTCTCATCAATTGTCAAATTGGTGAGCATTTTCTTTGGGAGAGAAGAAAATGCAGTATCATATTTTTCAAATATTGTAATACCTTTATATGTGTTTTTTTTCTTTTGATTGCAAAACCATAAGTAGGTCGTTGGATTCCAAGAGACAAGAAATTCTTGAATGACCGAGCTAATGATATCAAATTTGTCATATTGGAGAAGATCGGTTCCAGTGTCAATGCTGGTGTTGAGGTTGGGTTCAATGTGGATGTTACTTCAGCCATCATAACTACAGTGCATCCATTCTCATTACAATGGCTACCTCCAAATTACCATGTTTAAGGATGGTATTACAAGTGTTGCTTCAACCTTGTGAACAACTCCAATGACGTTGTCGCATAGGTCCATATCATCCCATATGTATTTTTACACTAAATATGTATGCTCAGAGTAATTCATTGGAATGCAGTCATGCCAAGTTCTGAAAATATTTGTTGTTTTGTAGGTGAAGCCAAAGCAGGTCACATTAGATATAAGCATGGGAGGAGATGTGTTCAATATGATAGTGAGGCATGGTTACAGCCAAGATTTCGTTATGGGATTGATTATCGCTCTAGATTAGATCATGTTATCTATCTAAATGCCCATCCTTTATAAGGGGTACCCAAATGAAATAAAGAGAAGGGATATTTTTAGGCATTCCTCCTCTCTCATGGTATTAGAAATTCCAAATCCCAGTGAAGATGAATTCAACGTGCATAATCCCACTTCAGAATATGTGAAAATTATGGAATCGAATGTTTTTTTGGACTACGGTGCCATGTGTAGAGTGTGTTAGCTTATCCTTTTTGCATGTGTTTTTACGACACAAAGTGGAGTTTGTAGACTCCTTTCAGCCTAGGATAAGAATTCTTAACCCTAAATATTTACAACGTGTCTTCATTGATCACACAAGCATAACCCTATTTTACCAAAGACAACAAACATGGTGGCCCATTCCCATGTGCATATTGTGAATTGAAGAACTTGGTGGTTCATTCCCATGTCATTTGCAGTTGAATTTTACGAAGTTACTCATAGAATTATAGTGGCGATGTTGAATGCACTCCAAACTAATGTCCCAAATGATAGTAGCCAGTAAAAATCCAATAGTTTATCTCTACATGCCTTAAAAAGGAAAACCCTACCTTATGTGTAGTTGACAATTTGAGAAAAACTCAATAGTGACCATCCCCTGTTTTATGGCTTAGTAATTAATAATGTTGGCAAGATTAATTCATTAATGAAAGTTGGATCAGTTTGAATTTAGAGTTCCTATGAAATCAGTGTAATGTGGTGAATTGTGTTTTGTTGCATTTACCTAGAATGTGATTTGTACATATTCATAGTTTCTGGCTGAGAGGACTCTCAATTGTTGTGTCACAAAGATGACACTATTGTCTCTTTCCCTACACGTTCTTGTGACTGCCACAACAATCTCACTTCTCCTAGAGCTTGTATTGAGTATACCAACCCTATCCACTTTGGCAAAGTCCTCTTAATTTTGTTTTTTTTAATTGAATCAATTGATAGGATACACATATCATGCATTTTCAATTCATTACACGAGATATTACCCACATCTGATGAGTTTGGGTGTACAAACACCCACTAATAACAATACATCTCCTCTCGTACAATGCACTTTTCACATGTGCCCAATTATAATACATTGTCATGTCAAGCTCAACTACAAAGAGTATTGGGGAGTGAAAGTCCTATCACAAACTTCAATTACATGATGAATTGCAATGATTGAAATATTTTTTCTCAACATCCAAACTTCAACAACTTTACCCAAAATTTGCAACTTCAACTACAAGCCACTCGATCCATATGCATCTCTGAGTAAGTAACTCAATCCTTTTACCCTATTTTTTACAACGCCTTATCAATTTTTTCATTTAAATGCTAATAAGTTAAGATATCCCCAGTATTGTTTATGTCTTTGATGATGCCTTTACATATGAAAATGCATTGTTTTGGGGAATCAAATACTACAATGATATTCTTTTGGAAGTTGAACCAATGGGGAATGTCTAGTCTGAATTGTTGCTTCAGAAGGATACACAAACATTCACTCTAAAACAGAGGTGGGTGTTCCCTCGAAGAATCTACTTCTATGGCGAGAAATCACTCTTCATCTATGCTCTTTTTTCATATGTTACTGACTTACCATGTTTCCATTGCAACATTTGGTGCAATTGCTAGTTTATAATTACATAAATAAACCTGTCTATTTTAGAATAAAATTTGTAGAATTATAATTTAATTATCAACAATCTACATCCTAAGAATATATCGATATATGTAAAATAATAAATTTAATCGGAAAATGCAACAAGTATAGTAATAGTATAAATTGGAAAATAATTGACATAAATATATTTTATTTTATAATATTTAAAAATGGTGTAGTCTAACTTATAGACGAAATAACCTTTTTCACCGCAATACATTAATACAATTTCAAGCAAGAATGTGATTTTTTGTTGTTTAGAATACATTTTTGAATGCATAAATCGATCCAACACCCTAAGAAACCCTTGGGGCACTCGAATTCTATAGATTAAAAAACTTAAACTCAAGTTTTTAAAAATCTATGCCATATTTTGGTTAAAATTAACGAGAAAAAATGTCGTAAAAAAGTCATTTCGTCTATAAGTTAGACTATACCTTTAAAAACTAAAAAATTTACATATAAATTTTTTGATTTTTTAATAATTAATAAAATTAAAGTTGAATTAGTTTTACATTAATTAATTATAATCAAACTAATAATTTTAAATTTAGAAATTTAAATAAAAAACTATAATCCAATATTATAGAGTGTATTAAACAATCTCTCTTTCTCATGTAATGAGATTCATTATTGCTCTTCTTGTCGGTGATTATAAAGATTAATGCCCCTTCAATCGTAACATTTGGAATGGACTTCCATAATGATGATCATGGTGAAGAAGTTACACATGAAGATAGGTTGAGCATTGTGTCATTCCAAATTGTGTTAATACTAAACCATATGACATTTTAGGGCATCACTTTTAAGTGACTTACACAACTTTTGCATCAAGAGAAGCAAAGTACTCTTATGGAGAGTGAGATTTTTTTATAAATATGTATGCATATAAGTGTATAAGAAATTAAAATGAATTGGAAAATGTTTATAGTGAGTCAATTTACTCTAGGAATATGTTATGTTAAAATATTTAGAACATAAATTATAAATATTATTTAAAATTAAGAAAAAGGGCAATATTTACAATTTATAATAGATAAATAAAAATCATAATATTATATTTTTATTAATTGAGAACAATGTTTGTTTGCCTTTTTTTGGGGAAACTTTCAATCGAATTGAGCTTTGATTGCAAATAACTTCATAAGAAATCTTTTACATTGCTTCTATATTTTTATATAGTATTTTCTACTTTTTAAGAACGTTCTAGAAAAGGAATTTCTAGTAAGCCCTTTTACATTTATTGCTTTCACACCACTACATGGGCCTTCTTTACTAGTTATGGCCTCTATAAATAAAAATACATAATCACATATCTAATACTTAGGGGGTTAAAGAGGTTAGGACCCTAATGCTCCTTTTTGCCTCTTTTGATGTTACATTTATTGGTTCTAGACTTGGCCACTCAATTTCCATTACATCATCAAGTGGGTGTATTATTTCTTACTCATTCAACCTCCCATAATTTGAGTTGATGGATTGAACCGGGTTTGATGCCCCTGAATGATCTCCCTTGCTCATGCTAATCACCATGGTTTGAAACATATTACACTTCACTTCCAAGGCTACCATTTGACAGTTCTATCATATAAGTGTGCCCATAATTGTGGCAACCTAAGTAACTGCTTATTTTTCATTCTCACGAATCTTTGTAATGGTTGTAAAAATTGATGACCTATTGGCAAGAATAACTTCTTCTCAGTTTCTAAAAGCCCTCCTAATTTTCCTCAGTTCCTGATAATCCATTATGAGACAAGAAATATAACATTAGCACACCTACAGAAATATTACAAAATGAGAAACAATACATAACTAGACCCAATCAAGAGAGTGGTGCGAAAGAGAGGAAACATAAATCAAAAGCACTAAACCAAAATAAATTAGAAACATTCACTACATGCCTATAGAACAAGCCTCCTCGTGATTTATAACATGAAAACCTTTGAAAAACAAAATGGAAATAACATTTCCCAAATCCAGGAAACCAAATACAAGCCTATGCCTTCCCAGAACCATGAACTAATCTCAAATATTCCACCTTTATATAACCAAGCAATAAATCACTAGATTTGAAGTGTAATTAAACCAACATAACTTCCCAGTAAAGAACCAAACTCAGAAATTAAGATCTCTCTAAACAAAAGAGCCATAGAAACACTAGAAATCTATAGCAATAAATCAAGAAAGGAAACCCACAACAAAAAATCATACCTGGTTATGAAGCATGTGAACCTATGCTTCTTTATTAGCAATGACATTTGGTATGCCTTAATCCCATTTTAATGAAGGAATAATGCACTCCCAAATTCATAACTGTGAAACTACATAACTAATGGTATGTGACAAGGATCCCCCCATCTCATCTCATAAATACCTTTGTGATATGATTTGATGACTACATGTTGAGCCATTGGACATTTTAGAACTTAGAGAAGTGACTTAAACCTCATACTATTGAATGGGTAGATCAAGCTAGTTTTTGTTGATGTTTAATAATCCCCTCTTTTAGGAAGGAAACTTTATTGGCAAAATGATCCACAACTTGATTGTTCTATTTGAGTACATCAAAGAGAATGATACGAGAAAAGTTGAGAACCTACTTTTAACTGCAATTTAAGACTGAATGAAAAGTATGATCAATAACAACATCATTTGAAATAATTTTTCCTATGAAAAGTTTTGAGTCGGGCCATCTAGGATTAAAATTATATATTAGCATTAATAGCTAACATTAACCCTTGCATTAATGCATTAATATTGTTAATAATATCAATATTAATGATAATGAAAAATATAATAATAATAGTTACACTATTAATAATAATAAGAATAATAATCCTTCACATAAAAATAAGGTAGTCAATCTTTCTAAATTTTCCTTTCCCTTTTTTGTCTATAGTCTTCTTGAAAAGGGATTAAATTTTTCCCTCGTGCCTAGAAAAATCCCTGTGGAAGACATTATGTGTGACGCGGAGTTTGGGATTAGGCCTTACCTGATAATATCAAGGACATAATCAGACAAGACTGTGATGTCGTCCTCAGGAAGGAAAAGCCCCCTAAGGATAATATTAGCAAGGATGAATTTGATGCCCTCAAATCCTTGAACCTGAACAAGGACATCATTGTTCTTAAAGTCGACAAAGGTGGGGCTATTGTTATCCTTGAAAAAGAGGATTATCGTAGGAAGATGTTGGATCACCTGTGTAATAGTGGAAGCTATTAAAAGCTTATTAAGAATCCCCTTAAAAGGATCTCTAGAACAATCGCTCTAGCTATTAAGTCTAGTAACATTGTGGGTTCCTTCTGCCACAAACTTAATAAGAGTAGCCCCATCACTCTGAGGATCTATGGGCTTCCAAAGATCCACAAGGACTGGCCCTCCCTGAGATCCATTGTCAACAACATAGGAGGTCCAACTTACCTCCTAGCTAAATACCTGGCCTTGAAGCTTAAACCCCTTATTGGCCTTATAGAGTCTTTCGTCAAAGACTCTTCTTCATTTATCAATGAGTTAAAGGGCATAGAGTTCGACCCTAGGGAAATTCTTGTTAGTTTCGATGTGGTTTCCATTTACACTTGCATCCCTATTAAGGAAGCCATTAAGGTCAATAATCGCCTCACCGACACTGATACCGCTCGATTAGCAGATATTTGTCTTACGTCTACTTTTTTCTGCTTTGAAGGGCAATTCTATTAGTAGACCTGTGAGGTTGCCTGTCCCTGGTTGTTGTTAATATTTTTATGGAAGAATTTGAATCCAAGGCTTTGGCTTCAACTCGTCTCCTGCCCAAGCTATGGAAAAGATTTGTAGATGACATTGGTGTCATCTTGTTAAATTATGGTATGTTCTATGCTTAAATCAGTTTACTTATTTTTCTTCTTATTAGCCACAGATTAGTAACCACATATACATTAAGTAAAGTGCAAATAGAACATTAAATGATCAACAGAAAACAAGCCAAGACAAGAGACACAAGATGTGGCGGCTAGCCAGGGACAAGCCCCAATGCGGGGCAACCCTTTGATCAAATCTTCTTTTATCTTCAATAGTTCAGCGGAGAGAAATAATACAAAATCTGAATTCTGTAATTTTATATCAGCAGTAACAAACCCTAGATCAGCAAAGTCAAACTAGCTGAAATTGACCTCTAAAATACTTGGTCAATTTCCGGTCAACTTGTCCTCGAATAGCCTAAAGAAACAACCCTTGAACAACCCCAAAAGATCAGTCAATTTGCAGATTTCTGAAGTCAACTTGCAGCCCTAAACTAGGGCAGTCAACACTAGTTAGACCAGAGGTCTGATCACCTCGATTTTCATGCCAAAAATTGCGGCCTGCCTAGGAGAGGAAACCACACCCAATCCGCACTTCAGGAAGGTCAACGCTTGGTCAACGATGGTCAAAGAGATGACTTGCTGCCCTAGCGTCCTTCTTTCTGCATCTTCCTTGCCCTAGGATGTCTTCCTTTCAGCCACACGTGAGAGAGAGAGAGAGAGGCTCCTTTTATGCGTAGGAGAGAGAGAGAAGATGAGTGAATTGAATTGTCCAAATAAGGAGAATGCTCCTTGTATTTATATGCAAATGTTGAGGTTGAATAGACATGATTGTTGGGCTTCTGAGCCTACATAAGTTTGTTGGCCGACCTTGACAATTTGTCCATAATCAAAATAAATTCATATCTCCATAAATACTTATCGGAATCAGATGATATTTAGATCAATCCTACACCTCTCGATGAGAGGAATCTAGGAAAAATATCAAAAGCCATAAATAAGGTGATTCACATGGATTTTTTTCCCTAGTTTCCAATTTTAACACTCCCTCTCAACTAGGGAGAACTTCATCTGCAATCCGTCAGACCATCGCTGCTATCCATCCATCAAATGCACTATCCTTTACAGCTTGACTCCACTCAGCACTGCTTTGCTCTGCTCGAACTACGAAGAAGAAGAAATGATCGAGGATGTATCATACCATCCTCCACTGACCCAAAGTCAGTCTCAGAGTGTAAACCACTCCCACTGATCCCAGATCAGTATCATTGATCCCAGATCAATGGAGGTCATCCTAGCATAGGGAGTATGGTAGATACAGTGATGCGTCCATCGATAGTACTACTATGGTCCCTATCCTCATTTCCCTACTCATTGATCAGATGAGAGGTACTTCCCATGAGTCCTAGACTGCATGGGTAGGATGTCTCGACAGGAGAAATAATCATCATGTCCACAGGAGAACGAATCATCTTGTCTAGTGGATGCCACGGAGAACTAATCATCCTGGCCTACAGGAGAACTAATCATCTTGTTGCACAGTTTCCATGGAGAACGAATCATCCTAGCCCACAGGAGAACTAATCATCATGTTCCACAGTCGCCACGAGGTGTCACAGGGGAAGGTTGAACCTTTACCCTATACATAGTGCACCACCAGGGGACGGTGAGTTTCCCTGTGGTCAAATGTCGCTCCAAGAAGTACCCCGTGCCCCCCTAGAGCTCCCAGAGCTCAATACATCATACTCGACCCTCATAAGAGGGTCTCTGAATGACACCAAGTCGTTCTCGGAAAGTCAGGAATTTGACCTTTCCTAAGGGTTTTATCAAAATGTCGGCGACCTGTTCATTTATACCGATATGTTGGAGCCTTATTGCTCCTAGCTACACCATATCTCGAATATAGTGGTACCTGATATCAATATGCTTGGAGCGATCATGAAATACGGTATTTTCTGATAAACGGATCCCACTCTGGTTTGTCACACAAAATCACGGTGGTATCCAATGTAAATCCAAACAGCTCACTGAAGATCTTTCGCGACCATACTGCCTCACAGGAGGCCATGCTTAGCAGCAATGTACTCTACCTCAGCAGTGCTCAAAGCCACTGACTTCTGCTTCCTACTCATCCAGGATATCAAGGCAAATCCCAAAGAGAAACAACACCCGAAGTGCTTTTTTGGTCCATCACATTGCCTGCCCAATCAGCATCAGTATACCTAAGTAGTCTCACATCTCTAGCAGTGTATCTCAACCCATGAGTGATTGTGCCATGAAGATATCTCAATAGATTCTTGGCACCAATCCAATGTGAGTGATGAGGCTCAACCATATGTTGACTCAATGTGTTGACTGCAAAGCATATATCCGGATGGGAGTTCACCAAGAACATTAATGCTCCGACAAGTTGACGATACTCGGTAGCATTTCGTAAAATAGGTATAGCAGCACTACCGCTTATCTTCTTGAAGTCAAGCTCCATCGGGGTAGTTGCGGGCTTGCAATCCACCATGCCGAATCTCTACAATATCTTCACCACATATTTTCCTTGAGATAGGAAAATCTCCCCTGGTTTCTGCCAGACTTCCAGTCCTAGAAAATAGTGCATAAGTCTTAGGTCTTTCATCTCGAACTCAGAAAATAGCTCCCTCTTACATTCGTGAATGACAGGGTCTGCACCTGTTAGAAAGAGGTCGTCAACATATAGCACCAGTATGAGAGGCTTGTCATCTATAATCTTAAAGTAAAGGTTAGGGTTGGCTTCACTCCTAGTGAATCCCAGCTTCATCAAGTAGCTATCGATCCTCTCATACCATTCTCGGGGTGCTTGCTTTAGCCCATAGAGGGCCTTCTTCAACCTGCACACATGAGATTCTCAATCATAAATCTCAAATCCTTCGGGTTCCTCCACATAGACCTCTTCTTTAATCGAACCATGTAAGAAAGCAGTCTTGACATCCATCTGATGTAGGTTCCATCCTTGCAAAGCAGCAAGGGCTATGATCGAGCGGATGGTGGTATATTGGGCAACAAGTGCAAATATCTCGTCATAGTCTATACCTTCCTTCTAGGAGAAGCCACGAGCGACAAAACGAGCCTTATACTTTTCCGCACTTCCATCAACTGCATGCTTTATCTTGTAAAGCCATTTTGAAGTGACAACTACTTTGTCCTGGGGTGTGGGTACCACATCCCAGACATCGTTTTTCATAATGGACTCATATTCCTCAGTCATAGAATCTTTCCATACTTGATGCTTGATGACATTTGTGAATGACGAAGGCTCATTTTGGATGATCGTGCTCATGATGGTCAAGTATCCTTGATACCTGTTCGGCTTCTTACTTTCACAGAAGGTTCCTCGGGGTGCAATGTGTCCTTCAGCATCATCAAGTGTCCCCCTAAGCCATGAAGGCCTCTTCCTAGAAGAGGAAGGCTCTTGCAGAGGAGGATCAATAGGATCCATAGGTTCTTCCACATCGGGCATCGTCTCATCTTCTTTTTCCTTTGGTTCCCTAGTGTCAACTTCTTTAGATCCCCTTAAAGTAGGAAGATTGCCTACCTTGCTAAGAGCCATATCTTCATCAAAGGTGACATCATGACTAATCTCGACTTCCCTTTGACCAGCTACATAGATTCTATAGCCCTTAGTATTTTCGCTATAGCCCACGAAGATTCCTTTCTTACCAGATGCACCCAATTTATTCCTTTTTTCTTTTGGCACATGAAAATATACAAGGCTTCCAAAAATTCTAAAATGAGATACGTCAGGTTTCTTATTGGAAAATATTTCTTTGGGAGTCTTGGAACCCAATGCTTGATGAGGGCATCGGTTTTGTACATATACGGCGGTATTTGCAGTTTCGACCCATAGATACTTCGGAAGTCTTTAATCATGGAGCATAGCATGGTGTTGAAGCCCTGAAAATCGGGTCTACAACAAGGGCGATACCCACCTAGTCTGGACCTTGAAAGCAGCTCCTTTTCCATTGGGGATGGTGGGTCCAACTGGGGATAATGGGACCAGTTTCCCAATTTATGTGTGTTGATAAGAATTGATATTTCCTTTTTCTAAAGATTTCTAAGTAAAATGCTTTTAATCTAATGTCTAATTTAAAACATGCAATTGTATTCTAATGAACAAAAATATCTAATTCTTAAACTAACATGGGATTCAACTTTTCACTTATGCGATCTAAAATAATTTCTAACATCGATTGGTAATAAAGATCATTCAATTGCTACAAGAAAAGAATTCGATAAAAATGAATTGTTTCGTATAAGAAATTAGCTGAAACAATTGTGAGAAGCATATCACATAATAAGTCATTCATACATTAAGAATAAATAGAATAGGTATCATCGTACAAAAGTGCCAAATGATAACTCAAACATTCAAGCTTTCATATATAAATAACTAAGCATAAAATATTACTTTGACACATAAGCAGAAATCATTAAGAGATAAAAGTACCATTGATAACAAGTTCTACTCATGAGCTTCAGCAATATAGATTTATCTCTTCCTAATTCAATATCTACTAAGAATACAAAAGTGCATTTTAGTAGAAGACATTGAACAACAGATATCAATAAATTTCGTTCCATTCATTCATCAAAACCTCCTCCGAGGGTGCAGAAGTGCATGTTCTAAGGAAACATTTTTGAAAAATTTCAGGACCCCTCTCTAAATGCAAGAGAGGTTAAAATACTACTTCCTAAATACTAAAAATAGTTTATTACAAAAATATAGGAGGAGGTTTAAATGACCATCTTCATCTAAGGCAAAAAATAAATCAAAACTAAAACTAAAATTGAATCTGGAATTAACTATCTATGTATATGTTCTCTGAGATCGCAAGCATTCAGCATCGGCTTGAGGAGTGTCGGTTGGCTGACCTTCGACTTTAGTTTCCCTGCGAAAACAGAATTGGCGAGTGTTGACGCTATATTCTCGGCACAGTTCGTAAGGCATTTGAGAGTCATACATTGATTGTGCGGTTTAACCAAGTACTACCAATAAGTATCCCAATTCAACTTGGTTAACTTCTTGATGGACTCTGCCCTTTCCTCAGATTTTTGTCTCCAGCTTGTCTGCAATTGTTGTGCCTTTGGGAGGAATCCCAAAGCAGTCTCTGATATGAGGTTTTCTCTGTGCAGGTTTTCATTGACATAGTCAATGACATTGTTTGTCGTTGTAGCTACTTCTTCTATTGCTTGTTCTGCCTTTCTAATCTATGCGTCGCACTTATGAAAAAGAATTTCTTTGTGGGCTTCATTGATTCTGAGTGCGCTTGCTTTCTTTCCTTCTTCTGATGCCTACCAAGCCAAATAATCAGAAATTATTTTATCAATTAAATCATAATCATGTCGCAAGTCCACGACTTGATTTGTAATTTTATTGCTCATCTCGCAATGGGAACTCCATTGCAATATTCTTTGGCATAATGCCTCTTGCTGTTGCAAGAGTTGGTCGTTTAAGGCAAGGGCTTTTGAGACAAACTCTGTAAGCTTGGGATCATCTCTATGCATTTCTAGCATAGCCTGCAACTGATTTTTTTTTTTCGGCCAAATTGTTCTGGTATCCCAACTGCATCTGTTGAAAATCTTGTTGTAGTTTTTCTAACTTCTCCTCTGCTTCACGGTTGGCACTGGCTTGCTGTAGTTGTTGCTGCAAAACTTGTATTTATTCCTCTCTATCCTTCAGTAATTGTTGTACCTTGGATGCTTTATCAATTGTAGCAGAAGCATAGGCTCCTGCGATCTGAAATAACTTAGTGAGATTTCCAGTAGGGTTAGTGGTAGGGTCTTGCCAAAAGACGTCTAGCTACTTTGCCTCAGGTGAGAGCATGTTATCCAATTTCCCTTTTTTTCTTTGCCTTCTTACCACTGCCTTATGCTGCGGAATATAAAATACATTTAGAGGAGGAATCTCCTCTATCTTGAGCATGATTTCATATGATGGGGTAATGGGAATATGCTCCATTTTTGGAGCATTGCTGACTATTCCAATGACCATATCAGTCATTGTTTGCATTGTACTCTCAGGTGTCTTTGTGTTCTACTCCTCAGTATTAATCAATTCATTGAATGTTTCCCACTCCTTATCCAGCTCAGTTCTCATTGGCTTTGGTGGCTAGATGGTGGGAGGGGGAACTTTTACCTGTGGTGTAGTCAAAACCTGTTGCTTTGGGTGCTCTTTAGACTGGGCAGTATCTCTAACTGACCCTTCACTTTTATTATGGTCACTCTCGGACCGTTTAGAGCATTCTGGTGATTCTTTCCCAGACTTACATATGGACTTATATGTATCTGAGCTTCCACTCAAACTGATACTGGGAGTAGGTTCCCTTATTGGTTCCAAGCGTAACTTATCCAAGGGGATATTAGCTAGTCTCCTTTCTTTGTACAATTTGAATTCTGCTGGGGGAAATTGAATTTGAGCCATATGCAAAACTTCTTTCAGTGTGTTTTTCTATTGGAAGGTATCATCAAAAAGATCATCTTCTTTAGAAAACACTTTTATCTTGACAGCAGTAGTGAAATTCTTAATGACATCATAGGGGTCGAATTGTCTCCTTAGAAACTTGAACAGTCGTAGACACAACATATTGTCTACTTCTTTGAATGCATGACCTAAATCAAATAGTGAAAAGGCCCCACAGGCCACAGGAAATTGCGGCCAAGTGGCCTTCTTCTTGTCTTTTAGCTCTTTTCTCATACCTCCCACCCTGCAGGTTTGGTAGGTAATTTCTCGAGCCAATAACTTATCATGGACATATAAGGGTAGGACATGAGAGGAAAAAATGATTTTGAATACTCTAACATAGGTGAAAAGCTCTTCTCCAAACCATCTTGCGGAAGGGAGAATGTCAACTTCCGCTTCGGGGGAAAATCTTGGGGCATCCCTACTATACAACATTCTGTGCAGATGTAACATGACTCCATGACAAATTCTGTAAAAATACGGGATAAACTTGGAATCCCACAATTCCTTATGATACATGTGAATGGGCAAGGGATTCTATGTAGTCCACTTCCAACCCTTTAGAGGAAATTTGGAAATATAACAGATTGCGTCCATAACATAAGCAGTTAAATAGAAAGGAGGATAAATCCTCTGAGTGGTAGTTCTTTTGGACCAGTAGTTCCAAATAGCCGAAGCTAAATTATCAGACAATATCTAAGCCCAATCCATAATAGTGGCATTAGTGGCTGCATCTAATAGGGGTAGCCACTCAGATGAAAATTTGTTGACGTCGGGCCTTCCAAATAGTCTACATAGCATAGCAGCAGCAAAGCAATATGGGGAGGAGAGGGAACCAGTACTGTACATACCATGTTTGTCCTTTTTCAATGGTTCTTCCCTCGCTGACCAGTTCTTGGTGCACTCCGCCAAATCTTCATTTTCTTTGGCGAACTTCTCCACGAACTGCTTGTTGTAGGTTGCCTGTGGCTCTGGTAGATGATACATAAGCCTTAAATCTTGTGGAGTGAATGACCCAATGAGGTCTTGGCCTCGAGACTTGAATTGTCTGTCTGTTATATCGGCACTGTCCAATACCCACTTGACCATGTCTGTGTATGGAAGTATCTTAGGTCTTGCCGCTATTTGGTGTAAGAATGAACATGCAAGTTTAGTGATTGATGCCTCAGATGACCCACGTGAGTCTGTTGTTTCTTTAACTTCCATAACTCTGGGATTTCTTCCTCAAGCAAACTGTACATGCCTTCCCAATTGGTTATGTTGGCATCTCTGTTACAGGTGGTGTCGATGTATAAGGGTGTCATCTCTTTGTCCTCTGAAACTGGAGCTTTTCCCTTCTTTCCCATTACGTTCTACACACTGCCGCGTATATTATTCTACTTGTCGCTCCTACAAATTTACAATTAAGGAAAGAATAATGGTAAGAGATAAGGTGATGGGAAAGCTCTTTAATTCTAAAATCATATCAAATATATCACCCTACTTGAAATAACCTTTCGATCAAATCTAAATCTTATCCCATAAATGACCAGAAACTAACCATTAAATTGACATTAATGCCCATAACTTGGTATCGAATTATGAGAAATACTTTATTGAAAGATGAGCCTTGCAGATCTGTGATAAAGCGATTTTGTGATTTGCTTTGCAATATCACAGATCACAATATCGCTAATCTGTTTTGTTAACAATCATTTATCACCTTATGTGTCAGCAAGATGCTATTTGCGAGATGCCCTATCACATATCGTTGGATCGGGATATTTTACCTTAGGTGATACTTGCGACGTATGAAATCCACGATGTGCGATGAGTCTTTAAGGCACGTGATCTCGCATCGCGTTTTCGCAATTTCTAAGGCTTGTTTATATAATGTCTTGCATTACCATTTGCGATGCGATGTTTTATTTTTAAGAGAACCATTTTATTCCAAACTTATCATAAAACTTAAGTTTCTTAGGTTTTGCGGGTGTTTTCCTAAGTTTATGATAGCATGTTTTATTCAAAGGGAAATATAAGTGCTACCTTTTATTTTTTAGAAGGGTCCCCATTTATTTAGTATTAGTAGTAAAACTAAATAAAAAGGGGGGTTGTTGCTGGCCACAACAATTGGTGATTCACTAGGAAGAACCAGTTATCTCTGATTATCTTTTGAATTTTCTAAACTTTCAAAACAGAAAAGTTTTCTAGAAAATCAAACTTTATTATAGAAATATAAAGTACATCATGCTTTCAGTCGTTAATGGTAGTTTGTTTCTTCTGTGTTAACTCTGATTATTTACTTCCCAAAGCTAGTCATTGTATTTACATCAGCCACTACTTAGTTTATAAATATAAAAACAAAAGCTTCTTTGCAGATCAGTTTTAAGTATGCTCATTTGTCGTAGGTAAAGCATCTACTGCTAGCAAGCGTTCATAGCCTCGACAATGTTACTTGTTACCCAGCAATGATCATGTATCCTACTTGGAGAAATGTACAATTTTCAAAGATAAATCCATATCCACACTTGTTGTTTTTTATTTTCTTTTAATTCTTAAAGAACAATGTCTTGGTTTGGTAGCCAAATTATGACAGTGCCATTCACTTCATTTATAACTTTGTTGAACAAGTTGGCTCATGATGAGACCACTTGTCTTTTGATTGCAACAATCTTGAGTCGTTGCCCTGTTTTGGTATGCAGTTTTGGCAATGTCAGCGAGTTATAATATCTATGATTATGATAATTCGGCTCGTGATGAGACCTCTTATTATTTAAGCTTATAGTGTATCATTGGATTACACTTTGAAACTCGTAATTCCCTAGGTGGGAAGGAAGTCATTGGTTCCTTAAGAATAGCTTTGGATGACAATCATAGAGTTTTTTGGAAACAGCTTTTCTACAGAGAACCCTTGTTTTGTTATTGATGCTTTTCATTGACTAATATAAAACAAATTCCGACTAAAGGTTGCTTTTCATCAAAATTCGTAAGGCTGAAACTAGTAGCATTTTCAGGCTTATAGCTTTTAACTGTATCTTTCAATAATACTGATCGATTTTCCAAATCAGGGTTATTTATACAAGCGAAAAAACAAAATCTAAAAGAAACACTAATCTTTTTCACGAATTCCCAAAGTTTAACCATTTACAACCTATTTTATTATCAAAATAAAGCTATAAACAATAGTTTACAAAAATAGAAGAGGTCATCTTTTATGGAAAGTATTTTTTAAGGATTTGGCCATTAACAGGTAAAAATTCTCTTTTCCCTGCTAAATATTGCAACATGAAAGTGGATGGACCTATGATTTCAACAATTTGGAATGGGCCAAGCCACATTCGTTGGAATTTAGAATTTTTGCCTTTTTCTTCGTGAGCCTTATCCCATTTCAAAACTAAATCTCCAATTTGAAAAGCCTTCCTAGATACCATGCTTGAATCAAATGAAGCCTTTACTAATGCTTGGTGATGAGCATGTGTGATTTTAGCCTGTTCTCGTTGCTCTTCTAGCTTAAGGATCTGCAATTGTCTTAGTTGTAAAGATGAAGTTGGTGTTTCATCAATAAATTGAACTAAGGCCAAAGAAGGAATTGCTAGATGAGTTGGGAGAACTAGTTCTTTCCCATAAACTAAATTTAAGGGCGAAGTGCCATTGGAAGCCTTTTGGGTTATTCGATCTGCCCACAGAGCATACATCAAATATTTGTGCCAATTTTTATGATTCTGATCAATGGTTTGCTTAATGATTCTGATTAAGTTTTTATTTGTTGATTCGGCCAATCCATTCCCTTGTGGGTAATAATTGGAAAAATACTTAAGCTTAAAACCTCTTTTAAGTGAAAATTCAGTCATAGCATTGCCAGAAAAATATGATGCATTATCAAACATTAAAGCAGAGGGTAAACCAAACCTGGTGATTATGAAGTGATCTATGAAATCAATGATGTGTTCAACATTAGCTATCTTGAGAGGAATTGCTTCTACCCATTTAGTAAAATAGTTTGTAGCTGTAAGGATATACCTATGCTATTTAGAAGAGTGAGGAATGATCTCACCTATTATATCCAATCCCCATTGATCAAAAGGTTGATCGATATTGATTGGTTGCAAAGGCAATGATGGTTTCTTTTGTCTCTCGGCAACAATTTGACAAACTTGACATTTCCTTACATAACTATGCACATCTTTAAATAGTGTAGGCCAATAGTATCCTGCGCACAAAATTTTATGTGTTGTAGCATCTCCCGCATAATGTCCACCTACTGGTCCATCACGGAGTTCCTGCAACACCTTTTTAGCTTCAAATTTCTCAAGACATCGAAGGAGAAGAATCATAATTCATCCTAAAAAGTACATCGTTTACGAGTTGATACTGCTTAGCCTTCAATCTTAGGGCTCTTTTCTTTGTATAATTCAAATTTGAAGGAGCATATCTGTTCTTTAGATAAAATATGATATCAACATATCTTGATTCAATATCGTTTAGGCTTACCTCATGAATTTGTACCTCTTGATTTGGAGATGGTATTTCAGAAATAAGTGATGCTCCAGCCAACATCTTGCAAAAGCCTTGACCTTTTACAATATTTGTTGGCCTGATCTCAACGTCGTATTCTTGTAAGGCAGTGACCCAATTTGCTCTCTTTTCACCCACATCTTTCTGTACTAAGATATTTCTTACCGCTGGAAATGACACTATGATATTTGTATGGGTTTTAAGAAGAAAGGGTCTAAAATATTTGATTTCTTTGAAAACAGCATAATCCTGTTTCTCAACGTCAGAATAATTTAATTCAGCCCCTTGCAGATTTGAACTGAAAAAGGCAATTGGGACTTCCACCTTGTCCTGATTGGCTTGAGTGAGTATCACAGCATATGATTTATTAGAGGCAAATGTATATAAAATAAAAGGATCGGAAAAATTTGGAGTCGCTAGGGATGGGGAATTAATAATTGCTTGTTTAATTAAATTGAACGCTTCATATTCCTTTTGGCCCCATTTGAAGAGTGAATTCTTCTTGATCATTGCTTGTAATGGTGACACAATCCTTGAGAAGTCTGGAACAAATCTTTTAACAAAATTAATCTGACCAAGGAAGGATTGCATGGCTTTCTTATTATGTGGTAAGGATATTTCGGAAATCTCCTTAATTCTATCGGGATCAATATGGATTCCAGATTTTGACACTATAAATCCAAGAAGTTTTCCTTCACTTAATGCAAAAAATGACTTTTTTGGATTAAGTGAAATCCCATACCTTTGGCAACGTTGGAAGATCTGCTTTAAGTCTCTGAGGTGATTACCGCGTTTTTTAGAATATATTGTTATGTCATCCAAGTAAATCACCACTGATTTGTTTACTAATCCCTTAAATGTGATATCCATGGCCCTTTGAAATGTGGCGCCAGCGTTGATCAGACCAAAAGGCATCTTTTGATATGCGTAAGTACCCCATTTGGTTCTGAATGTGGTTTTTAGTTGATCGTGAGGATGGACCAGAACCTAGTTGTAGCCGGAGAAACCATCTAAAAAGGACATTAATTCTAATCCTGCAACTGCTTGCAATATTTGTTCCATAGGAGGCAGGGGAAAGTTATCCTTTTGGCAAGCTTTGTTAAGATTTTGAAAGTCAATACAAATTCTAATGTCTCTGTTTTTCTTTCTAACAAGAACCAAGTTGGAAACCCATCTAGAATGTCGAACAAGGAAAATAATTTTGGCTTTCAATAATTTATTTAGCTTGGACTTAATTTGACTTTCCAGATTATGATGGATCTTCCTTAGCTTTTGTTGGACATGTTTTTCATCAGCTATCATTGGGATAGTATGCTAAATGATTGAAGTGTCGTAAGTTTTAAGGTCATCGTAGTTGCAGGCAAAGACACTTTTGTACTGTTTCGGGAGCCGAACATAGGCTAATTTTTCTTCTGGGGCTAGGCCAAGACCTAGGTTGATATTCTGTGGCTTGGTATCTGTTTCTAGATTTACTAATTCATATTTTAGAGTTGAACTCTGAATTTTTGAATTGGTAGATCTCTTAAATCAGTCTTTCAAATCATAAAGGTCTTCCAACTTGACTACAGATTTTGGTATAGCATTATTAGTGCTCTCTTGTTGTAACTGCTTATCATGTTGGTCCTCATCAATTATCTGATTAGTGTAAGATCCTTTCGATGTCAGGAAACTTACAATATCAGGATCATCGTTAAAAATTCTTCAATTTGTAACATTATCAGGGATGGAGGGCCTAAAGATCAATTCGATTGAGAATCTGTCTGGGCTATAGTCTTCTGAGGGAATGAGCTTGGAGGCTAGGTTAGCCAGGAGGTTAGCACTAGCATTTTGGAGTCTGGGAATAGGTGAAATAATAAATGCTATAAAATATTCATTCAGATTTTTCACTAAAGATTGATAATGCTTTAAATGACCTGATAGACAATGTATAGTATTTCGTACTTGTTTAATAACAATATCAGAATCTCCGAAGACTTGTAGATACTTGATATCTAATATGATTGCCTTGTACAATCCTTGGACTAGAGCTTTGTATTTTGCAGTGTTGTTTGTACAATCGAACTCGAGTCTACATGTTAGCATATTTTTGTTTCCCCCTGGACTAACTAATACACATCCTGCTCCTACTCCATCATTAGACTTAGAACCATCAAAAAATATTTTCCTAAATAAAGATTTATTTACAGGACTATCTATAAAATTAACACATTTAGAACTATCTGTTCAATGAGAAAAGTTTTCTACTTGAGACAGAACAGAATGTTCTAAATAAGGTGAAGTATGAGCATTAAAGTTTCCTAAGAAAAATTCAACAGAATAGTTGCCAATTATATTATTATTGCATGCTACAGGTTCATTTTCTCCTTCCAATTCCGTCACTATGTATTTTTGGTGTCTTTCTCACTCAACCTTTATCTGATTCGGTTTACCATTGTAAGGGAGCCACATATGTGACCAGTCGATCGCAAAGTATCCATGAAGCTTTTCAGACCAATCCCTACTAAGAATTAAGCCATAAAATTTGGGAATGTCTGCAACTAGAATATCGATAACTTGACATACCTTTGGATTACATGACAGCCTTATGGTAACTTGATTTAGTTCACTGATTACTTCAACCTGCGATCGGTCCAACTGAACTATGTGTATTGTAGATTTTTGAGGTTGGATGTTTAACTTTGCACATATTGTTTTAGGTAGAATATTAGATGAAGCTCCTGAATCTACCAAACAATTATGTAAGTTTCTATTGAAAATTTCGTAAGTAAGAAGGAATTGAGGGGTATGGGATTTTGACCTACCTCCAATTAAAGCAATATCATTCGGATCAACTTTATTTGCCATATTAGTTGGAGGTCCTCCCATCTCATGAGAATCTTACGAGATCACAGCGGCAGGAAGAGGTGCAACGAGAATTGCATGTAACTCTTTCAAAAGTAGCTTTTGTTGATGTTTCAATTTTCTCAATTCATGAAAAGTAATGTTAGCCCTAGTCGTCTTCATATATTCAACGATATTATATTCCATCTCATCAGAAACGATCAGTGTTTTAGATGGAGTTGTTGAATCATATTGGACTGGGATTGTTTGAGTCGCTTTTGGTGATGATTTCTTACTTGTGACTTTATCTTTGGATGTCGAGCTTGTGCTCTTCTGTTTAGGACTAGGTTGTGGAGGATCAAGTTGATTTCTACTTCTGGTACTGACTGGTGATGCCTCTTGATCCTCTTTGTCTGGAAGGATGAAGTCCCATATTCCCTGTACTTCTACAACTTCATCTTCATCAGTAGGTTCCTCTTTTCAGAAACTTCCTCTTCTTTTCCTTCTGATTCTGCATTTGTTATAGCATTGGGCAGCTTTGAATCAGTCGAAGGATTTTTTCTATAAGGATTGTAGGGATTTTTAGAAGAAGTCTCTGTTACTTGTCTCATAATGTCAACCATTTCGTTAGACATGGTTTTTAAGACTTTCTGCAATCCTTCTAAATCAAATGGGTCTTTTGATTGCTTTTTCTTAGGATCATATCTAAAAGTAACCTTCTTAGATTTTCTTTCATCGACAACGTTTTTCTTTTCTAAAGCTAATATACGTTTCTCTACCGCTATTGCTTCTTCATATTTTCAGCCAATGTTGTCTTTGCAGCCCTGTCAACAAATATCGCTATGTTTGATGGTAAAGCAGATATGTACCATTCACTTCAAACTTCTTCACCAGGCTTGGAAGCGGTCGGAATTTTATTCAAAATCTTGTTGAAACGCGAGTTAAAATATTTGATAGGCTCTCTTGATTCAGCCTTTAGATTTGATAGATCATTGATCAGTGTTGTTGTAGATCTATCATCGCCGAACTTAGTCAAGAATTGCTCTTGGAACATGTCCTAACTAGTAATGGACCCTGATGGTAATGAAAAATACCAGGATCCAGCTGCTCCTTGTAAAGTGTAAGGAAAGAGCCAAACAACAGCATCTTCACTAGTAACACCATTTAAATTAGTGGATAACATAAAGTTGTTTATGTGTTCTTCTGCTAGCACGCCTACTTCAAGATTAAACTTGGGCAGCCATTTTTCAGGATGGGCCAGTATTTGACTGAAGGGTGCAGGCATTGAGACTGCCCCTGGATTGTTCCATGGGTTTTGGGCCATCGTTGAACTACTAATAGAGGAAAGTGCAGATGAAGTTCCTTGTGGAAGGGATGAGGATGTTAAAGTTCCAGTACTCTGATAGACAACAACTTGAAGTGGAGGGGTGGATGGTTGAATTTGCAATGGAGAAGTTGGAATGGATGTCGATGATGAAAGAGTCTCACTATCAGACCCTTGAGGTGACTTCCTTGCTCCTTTCCTTTTTGGTAGAGGTAATTCAGTCGGTTCAAAATTTTCACTCTGAAATCTAGTTAAAGGATGAAAAGGATTGTATTGCGAAGTCACACTACCTTGAGATATTTCAGAATTTTGCAGTGATATGGAAAATCCTTGAATTTTATGAATCAAAGATTCAACTTCAGGAGGCTCGATAGTAGATTTCTCTGAAATGTTTGGGTTTGTGGTAGTGGTTGTTGTTTTCTCAACTTCTCGCTTAGGATTTAAAGATTCGAGTTGCGATGAATAAGTCGAGAGAGATGTTGAGGGTGATTTACTCTCATAATGGTATTTAGATTTGGATTTACTAACCATTCACAGTTTGAGGCCCTCCTTCTAGCGCCAGATATGTTGATGCCCTGAAAATCGAGTCTAAAACAAGGGGGATACCCACCCGGTCCGGACCTTGAAAGAAACTCCTCCTCCGTTTGGAATGGTGGGTCCGACTGGGGATAATGGGACCAATTTCCCAATTTATGTGTGTTGATAAGAATTGATATTTCTTTTTTATAAAGATTTCTAAGTAAAATGCTTTTAATCTAATGTCTAATTTAAAACATGCAATTGTATTCTAATGAACAAAAATATCTAATTCTTAAACTAAACCAGGATTCAACTTTTCACTTATGCGATCTAAAATAATTTCTAACAGCGATTGGTAATAAGGATCATTCAATCACTACAAGAAAAGAATTCGATAGAAATAAATTGTTTCATATAAGAAATTAACTGAAACAATTGTGAGAAGCATATCTCATAATAAGTCATTCATACATTAAGTATAAACATAATAGGTATCACCATACAAAAGTGCCAAATGATAACTCAAACATTCAAGCTTTCATATATAAATAACTGAGCATAAAATATTACTTTGACACATAAGCAAAAATCATTAAGAGATAAAAGTACCATTGATAACAAGTTCTAATCATGAGCTTCAGCAATATAGATTTATCTCTTCCTAATTCAATATCTACTAAGAGTACAAAAGTTCATTTCAATAACAGACATTAAATAACAGATATCAATAAATCTCATTCCATTCATTCATCAAAACCTCCTCTGAGGGTGCAGAAGTGCATGTTCTGAGGAAACGTTTTTGACAAATTTTAGGACTCCTCTCTAAATGCATGAGAGGGGTTAAAATACTACTTCCTAAATACTAAAAATAGTTTATTACAAAACTATAGGAGGAGGTTTAAATGACCGTCCTCATCTAAGGCAAAAAATAAATCAAAACTAAAACTAAAATTGAATTTGGAATTAACTATCTATGTATATGTTCTCTGAGATCGCAAGCATTCAGCATCGGCTTGAGGAGTGTCGGTTGGCCGACCTCCGACTTTAGTTGCCCTGCGAAAACGTAATCGGCGAGTGCTGGCGCTATCTTCTCGGCAAAGTTCATAAGGCATTTGAGAGTCATAGATTTACTGTGCAGTTTAACCAAGTACTACCAATAAGTATCCCAATTAAACTTGGTTAACTTCTTGATAGACTCTACCCTTTCCTCAGCTTTTTGTCTCCAGCTTGTCTGCAATTGTTGTGCCTTTGGGAGGAATCCCGGAGCAGTCTCTGATATGAGGTTTGCTCTGTGCAGGTTTTCATTTACACAATCAATGACATTGTTTGTCGTTGTAGCTGCTTCTTTTGCTGCTTGTTTTGTCTTTCTAATTGGTGCGTCCCACTTATGAAAAAACATTTCTTTGTGGGCTTCATTGATTCTGAGCGTGCCTGCTTTCTTTCCTTCCTCCAGTTCCTGCCAAGCCAAATAATCAGAAATTCTTTTATCAATTAAATCATAATCATGTTGCAATTCCATGACATGATTTGTAATTTTATCACTCATCTCGCAATGGGAACTCCATTGTGATATTCTTTGGCATAATGCCTCTTGCTGTTGCAAGAGTTGGTCGTTTAAGGCAAGGGCTTCTGAGACAAACTCTGTAAGCTTGGGATCATCTCTATGCATTTCTAGCATAGCCTGCAACTGATTTTATTTTTTGGCCAAATTGTTCTGGTATCCCAGCTACATCTGTTGAAAATCTTGTTGTAGTTTTTCTAACTTCTCCTCTGCTTCGCGGTTGGCACTGGCTTGCTGTGGTTGTTGCTGCAAAACTTATATTTGTTCCTCTCTATCTTTCAGTAATTGTTGTACCTCGGATGCTTTATCAATTGTAGCAGAAGCATAGGCTCCTACGATCTGAGATAACTTAGTGAGATTTTCAGTAGGGTCAGTGGTAGGGTTTCGCCAAAGGACTTCTAGCTACTTTGCCTCAAGTGAGAGCATGCTGTCCAATTTCCTTTTCTTTTTTTTCCTTCTTAACACTGCCTTATGTTGTGGACTATAAAATACATCTAGAGGAGGAATCTCCTCTATCTTGAGCATGATTTCAGATGATGGGGTAATGTGAATATGCTCCATTTCTGGAGCATTGCTGATTGTTCCAATGACCATATCAGTCACTGTCTGCACTGTACTCTCAAGTGTCGTTGTGTTCTGCTCCTCAGTATTAATCAATTCATTGAATGTTTCCCACTCCTTATCCAGCTCAGTTCTCACTGGCTTTGGTGGCTGGATGGTGGGAGGGGGAAATTTTACCTGTGGTCTAGTCAAAACCTGTTGCTTTGGGCACTCTTTAGACTGGGCAGTATCTCTAACTGACCCTTCACTTTTATTATGGTCACTCTTGGACCATTTAGAGCATTCTGGTGATTCTTTCCCAGACTTACATCTGGACTTATCTGTATCTGAGCTTCCACTCAAACTGATACTGGGAGTAGGTTCCCTTATTGGTTCCAAGCGTAACTTATCTAAGGGGATATTAGCTAGTCCATAACATAAGCAGTTAAATAGAAAGGAGGATAAATCCTCTAAGTGGTAGTTCTTTTGGACCGGTAGTTCCAAATAGCCGAAGCTAAATTATCAGACAATATCTGAGCCCAATCCATAATAGTGGCATTAATGGTTGCATCTAATAGGGGTAGCCACTCAGATGAAAATTTGTTGACATCGGGCCTTCCAAATAGTCTACATAGCATAGCAGTAGCAAAGCAATATGGGGAGGAGAGGGAACCAGTACTGTACATACCGTGTTTGTCTTTTTTCAATGGTTCTTCCCTCACTGACCAGTTCTTGGTGCACTCCACCAAATCTTCATTTTCTTTGGCGAACTTCTCCATGAACTGCTTGTTGTAGGTTGCATGCGGCTCTAGTAGATGATACATAAGCCTTAAATCTTGTGGAGTGAATGACCCAATGAGGTCTTGGCCTCGAGACTTGAATTGTCTGTCTGTTATATCAACACTGTCCAGTACCCACTTGACCATGTCTATGTATGGAAGTATCTTAGGTCTTGCCGCTATTCGGTGTAAGAATGAACATGCAAGTTCAGTGATTGATACCTCAGACGACCCGCGTGAGTCTGTTGTTGCTTTAACCTCCATAACTCTAGGATTTTCTTCCTCAAGCAGACTGTACATGCCTTCCCAAGTGGTTATGCCGGCATCTCTATTACAGGTGGTGTTGGTGTATAAAGGCGTCATCTCTTTGTCCTCTGAAACCAGAGTTTTTCCCTTCTTTCCCATTACGTTCTGCACACTGCCGCGTATATTATTCTGCTTGTCGCTCCTGCAAATTTACAATTAAGGAAAGAATAATGGTAAGAGATAAGGTGACAAGAAAGCTCTTTAATTCTGAAATCATATCAAATATATCACCCTACGTGAAATAACCTTTCGATCAGATCTAAATCCTATCCCATAAATGGCCATCAACTAACCATTAAATTGACATTAATGCCCATAACTTGGTATCGGATTACGAGAAATACTTTATTGAAAGATGAGCCTTGCAAATCTGCGATAAAGTGATGTTGTGATTTGCTTCGCAATATCACAGATCGCAATATCGCTAATCCGTTTCATTAACAATCATTTATCACCTTATGTGTCAGCGAGATGCGATTTGCGAGATGCCCTGTCACATATCGCTAGATTGAGATATTTTACCTTAGGTGATACTTGCGGCGTATGAAATCCATGATGTGCGATGAGTCTTTAAGGCGCACGATCTCACATCACGTTTTCACAATTTCTAAAGCTTGTTTATATAATGTCTTGCATTACCCTTTGCGATGCGATGTTTTATTGTTAAGAGAACAATTTTTTTCGGAACTTATCATAAAACTTAAGTTTCTCGGGTTTTGCGGGTGTTTTCCTAAGTTTATAATAGCATGTTTTATTCAAAGGGAAATATAAGTGCTACCTTTTATTTTTTAGAAGGGTCCCCATTTATTTAGTATTAGTAGTAAAACTAAATAAAAAGGGGGGTTGTTCCTGGCCACAACACATGGACAACTTCCACAATTGTACGATTCTTCATTTCCGCCACACCATTCTGTTCAGGAGTATATGGTGTAGTAGTCTCCCTCTTAATGCCAACCTCTTTGCAAAAGTCATGAAACTCATTGGATTCATATTCAGTTCCATTATCGGTTCTTAAGATCTTGATCTTCTTTTTGGTTTGATTCTTGATCAAGGCTTTGAAGTGCCGAAACCAGGAGACCACTTCATCCTTATTTTTCAAGAAGTATATCCAAGTCTTGCGAGAATAATCATCTGTAAAAGTGAGGTAATATAAATATCATCCCAAGGAGTTCACAGGCATCATACCGAATATGTCTGAGTGAACCAACTGCAATATATCAGAGGTCTTGCTTTAGCTTGAGGGGAATGGTCCCCTTTTGAGCTTCCCTTCAGCACATCCTGCACATACACCTTCTTGCTCTAATATGAACTCGGGCATCCCGGTCACCATTTTTCTTACATCGAGTAGAGTTTTATAATGAAGGTGAGCAAACCTCCGATGCCATAGTTTGGATTGAAGAGATGTGTCACAAGACATGACACCTAGCAGACTTCCACCGACCTGATATAATGAATCAACTCAAAATCCAAGAGTAAAATCATCTTTAAAGTTCTTTTTCTGTACACATACCTTGCCATCGCTGAAGGCCACCTTGTAGCCTTTGTCTTCCATTGCTGAAATGGACACCAGGTTCTTTTTGAGATCAGGTACATATAATACATCTTGTAAGTGGATGGTATTACCCTGATTCAATTAAAGAGTGACATCTCCTATGCCTTTCATAGGATATTTTGAATTATCTCCAAGAACAATTTCTAGGTTGCTTTCCTTCTCTATCATATTATAGAGAGCTTCTTTGTAACCAGTGAAGTGCCTTGAGGCCCCACTATCAATAAGCCAATTTCCCAGCGAGTCCGAAGGAGCAGTAGTAGATAGAGTTGCTAGTAGATAATATTCATCTTGCTTATTGTTAACAGTGTTAGATTCATACCTGGAATTTCTTGCCTTCTTGAATGGTTGTCCTCTTCCTTGATTTCCGGCACTTTTTTGCCTCTGCCATTTGACCTACCATTCCTTTGATTTCCTTGAGAGGGATTTTAACCATCATCTCGATGTGAGTCCCTTTTATCAGGGCACTCCCTTGCATAGTGACCTGTTTTATTGCAATTGTAACATCGCCCTTTGCTTCCACCCTTTGATCCAACCTTTCCTTTGAATTTAGCCCCGGAATTGTTTCTTCTTTTAGTATGAGAAGAAAAGGCAGAGGGATGACCTTTAAGTATGGGCATTTCTTGCTCTTCCATCCTTGTTTCTTCTTGAATGCATCTGGCCATTTTTTCCTCAAATCCGGGAATTACGTTATTGTTGAGAAGAGTAGTCCTAAATATATACCATTCAAATGGTAGTCCTCCAAGAGTTGTGAGTGTCATTTCCCTGTCAGGAATTACTTCCCCAATAAATAGGAGATCATTCTTGATCTCGATGATCCTTAAGAAATATGCTTGCATACTCTCATCTTTTCCCTTCTTAATTTCCTTATGCTTATTTCTAAGAAACAAGACTTGATTTGCATCATTAACTTTAAATAAACTCACTAGTCTATCGTAGATTTCCTTGGAGGTGTTCAACTCAGAAACATAGGCCACCAAGCACTTGTCGATAGAGTCCCGGATGATCTTCCTTCTTTGACTTCTCCCTTGGTCCATTTGTTCTTAACAGCAGCGGATGCATTTGATGGAGGTTCAACAATCCTGCCTCTCACATGGTCCAACACTTCTTGCTCTTCTAATGTTAGATCGAGAGACATCTTCCATCTGTGATAGTCAGACTTCTCACGGAGTTTGTCTTTAGCAGGGTAGTGTGTTGAGTACCCCATGATTTCTTTAAGATAGCCTTGCCAACCTTATCTTCGGTGATTGCTCTTGCTCTTGTTCTTGCTTGGGCTTTGTCTTCACCTCAGCTCCGATACCATGTTAAATTATGGTATGTTCTATGCTTAGAGCAATTTACTTATTTTTCTTCTTATTAGCCATAGAATAGCAATCACATATACATTAAGTAAAGTGCAAATAGAACATTAAATGATCAACAGAAAACAAGCCAAGACAAGAGACACAAGATGTGGCGGCTAGCCAGGGACAAACCCTAATGTGGGGAAACCCTTTAATCAAATCTTCTTTTATCTTCAATAGTTCAACAGAGAGAAATAGTACAAAATCTGAATTCTGTAATTTTATATCAGCAGTAGCAAACCTTAGATCAGCAAAGTCAAACTTATTCGAACTAGCTAAAATTGACCTCTAAAATACTTGGTCAATTTCCGGTCAACTTGTCCTCAAACAGCCTGAAGAAACAACCCTTTAACAGCCCCAAAAGTTCAGTCAATTTGTAGATTTCTGAAGTCAACTTGCAGCCCTAAACTAGGGCAGTCAACACTGGTTAAACCAGAGGCCTGATCACCTCGATTTTCGTGCCAAAAATTGCGGCCTACCTAGGAGAGGCAACCACACCCAATCCGCACTTCAGGAAGGTCAACACTTGGTCAATGTTGGTCAAAGAGATGACCTGCTACCCTAGCGTCCTTCTTTTTGCGTCTTCCTTGCCCTAGGACGTCTTCCTTTCAGCCACACGTGTGAGAGAGAGAGAGAGAGGCTCTTGTTATGCGTAGGAGAGAGAGAGAGAAGATGAGTGAATTGAATTGTCCAAATGAGGAGAATGCTCCTTGTATTTATATGCAAATGTTGAGGTTGAATAGACATGATTGTTGGGCTTCTGAGCCTACATAAGTTTGTTGGCCAACCTTGACAATTTGTCCAGAATCAAAATAAATTCATATCTCCATAAATACTTATCGGAATTGGATGATCTTTAGATCAATCCTACACCTCTCGATGAGAGGAATCTAGGAAAAATATCAAAAGCCATAAATAAGGTGATCCACATGGAGTTTGGCCCTAGTTTCCAATTTTAACACATCTGGTCCCATGGCCAAGATGAGTTAGATCAGTTTTTCCAACATTAACAATCAATCTTCTTGCATAAAGTTTACTATGGAGCAAGAATTTGACAGGTGCTTGCCTTTCCTTGATGTTCTCATTTCGAAGAAGGATGACGATTCTTTCTCCCACCAGATGTTTCGAAAGAAAACTCATACTGAGCAGTATCTTCATGCCAACTCTCATCATTTCCCTGCTCAAAAGTTGGGTGTTCTCAACACGCTAGCTACTCATGCACTGAGAATTTCTGATGAAAAGAACCTTGATAAAGAGAAAATCCATATGCTTAATGTTTTTGATAATAATGGATATAGTAGGCACCAAGGTCTAAAAGCTTTCCTTAAAGCTAGCAGAGGTCCCAAGGTTAAGAAAGACCCTAAAGATCGAATCTCAAGGGTGCATCTCCCTTTCATCCAGGGGACCACTGACAAGATTGCAAGAATCCTTAGGAAGCATAATGTTCCCTCAACCTTTAGACCCCTTAACACCATTTGTAGTTCCCTAAGATCTGTAAAATACCTTGTTGACCCCAAGGACATGAAAGGTGTTTATGTTATTCCATGTTCTTATGGGACCCCCTATGTTGGTGAAATTGGGCGCTCTATTAATCAGAGGATTCATGAGCACGTAGTCGCCATCAAGCATGGGAGGACCCGGTCTTCATCCTTGGCAAAGCACACGAAAAAGACTAAGCATCATATATGTATTGAGGAGGCACAGGTTATTGCTAGGATTTCTCCTTTTCATCACCGCAAGTTTAGGGAGGCCATAGAAATTTAAAGGAGGTCGAACAATCTCAACAGGGATGATGGCTGGAAGATTAGCAATTGTTGGATCCCTGCCCTTTCCTCTTAGCAAGGATGAATTTGATGCCCTTTCCTATTAGCAAGGATGAATTTTATGCCCTCAAATCCTTGAACCTGAACAAGGACATCGTTGTTCTTAAAGCTGACAAAGGTGGGGCTATTGTTATCCTTGACAAAGAGGATTATCGCAGGAAGATGTTGAATCACATGTGTAATAGTGGAAGCTATAAAAAGCTTATTAAGAATCCCCTGAAAAGGATCTCTGGAACAGTCGCTCTAGCTATTAAGTCTAGTAACAATGTGGGTTCCTTCTACCACAAACTTAATGAGAGCAACCCCATCACTCAGAGGACCTATGGGATTCCAAAGATCCTCAAGGACTAGCCCCCCCTGAGACCCAATGTCAACACCTTAGGAGGTCCAACTTACCTCCTAGCTAAATACTTGGCCTTGAAGCTTAAACCCCTTGTTGGCCTTACGGAGTCTTTCGTCAAAGACTTTTCTTCATTTCTCAATGAGTTAAAGGGCATAGAGTTTGACCTTGGGGAAATTCTTGTTAGTTTCGATGTGGTTTCCATTTACACTTGCATCCCTATTAAGGAAGCCATTAAGGTCATCAATCACCTCATCGAACCTAATATCGCTCAATTAGCAGATATTTATCTTACATCTACTTTTTTTTGCTTTGAAGGGGAATTCTATTAGCAGACCTGCGGAGTTGCCATGGGCTCCCCCCTGTCCCTAGTTGTTGCTAATATTTTTATGGAAGAATTTGAATCCAAGGCTTTGGCTTCAGCCCGTCTCCTGCCCAAGCTATGGAAAAGATTTGTGGATGACATTGGTGTCATCTGGTCCCATGGCCAAGATGAGTTAGATAAGTTTTTCCAACATCTCAATAATCAATCTTCTTCCATAAAGTTTAGTATGGAGCAAGAAGTTGATGGGTGCTTGCCTTTCCTTGATGTTCTCATTTCGAAGAAGGATGATGGTTCTTTCTCCCACCAGATGTTTCGAAAGAAAACTCATACTGAGCAGTATATTCATGCCAACTCTCATCATTTCCCTGCTCAAAAGTTGGGTGTTCTCAACACGCTAGCTACTCATGCGCTGAGAATTTCTGATGAAAAGAACCTTGATAAAGAGAAAGCCCATCTGCTTAATGTTTTTGTTAATAATGGATATAGTAGGCACCAAGGTCTGAAATCCTTCCTTAAAGCTAGTAGAGGTCCCAAGGTTAAGAAAAACCCTAAAGATCAAATCTCATGGGTGCATCTCCCTTTCATCCAGGGGACCACTGACAAGATTGCAAGAATCCTTAGGAAGCATAATGTTCCCTCAACCTTTAGACCCCTTAACACCATTCGTAGCTCCCTAAGATTTGTAAAAGACCTTGTTGACCCCAAGGACATGAAAGGTGTTTATGTTATTCCATGTTATTGTGGGACCCCCTATGTTGGTGAAATTGGGCGCTCTATTAATCAGAGGATTCATGAGCACGTAGCCGACATCAAGCATGGGAGGACCTGGTCTTCATCCTTGGTAGAGCACGCGGAGAAGACTAAGCATCATATATGTATTGAGGAGACCCAGGTTATTGCTAAGATTGCTTCTTTTCATCACCACAAGTTTAGGAAGGCCATAGAAATTGAAAGGAGGTTAAGCAAGCTCAATGGGGATGACGGTTGGAAGATTAGCAATTGTTGGATCCCTGCCCTTTCCTTTTAGCCCCCCTGCGCCCGCTTCCACTCCCGCCCCCCTTTCCCCTCTTCTTGTTTTCTTTTTTGATTTTATTCCCTCATCTTCTGGATTGTTTGAATTTCCCCTTTCTTTTGAGTTGTTGTTTGGTACTCTTTTCCTTTAATTATTCATTAATTTATTAATAATTTATTTGGTTTTAAATTGAAATTATTAGGATTATGAAACCTTACTTATTATTTATTTATTTTCTTAGTTTAAATTATTAAATTTAGATTTTACGTTCTTCTTAAGGTTTTTATTAAACATGACATATAAATAATAATTAAGTTTAGAATTATAAGCTTTTATATTTAGATAACAAGTTAACTAATTATTTGATTAATTGATATACATTTAAGTTTAATTCTTATTTATCCCTTAATATAATTAGTAAGTTAGTAACATATAAAATTGGATGAAAATAAATTAAACTTAACTGATTAATTAATTATTTAATAAACTTTATATTTTTATCCTAGTACTTCATATATTAGTATTAATGTGAATTTATATACATTTTATTTGGTTGTTAAAGAGGATAATACATATCTGGTTACATATAAATAGACATAGTAATCAAATTAACTAATTATTTATTTAATTAATATTTTATCCTATAAGATTCCCTATAGTATTATAAGTTTATATGTAGTTAGATGAAAATAAATAAATGAATTAATTGATTAATTAGTGATTTAATAAACATTTATATTTTTATCCTAGTACTTCACATGTTAATATTAATATGAATTTATTTATTGAATTTAGGCCTTTGTGGTCTACATCAATTTTGAGAAGAATCTTCAGCGAAAATCACATAGAGATAATTTTGTCGACCCGTTTCGAACCAACCAGTGTGGTTAGATCGGGTAGAATATCCAGGTAACAGCTAGAATAATGACAGCTCGATTTGACCGGGAAACGGCTAGTTAGACCAAAATTTTTATTCAAATCACTTAATTCGGTTATTAATTTTCTTATTAAAATAAACGTAAATTGGCAATTTTATAAATATATATTAAAATAAGTGAGTTAATATACTATAATCATAAAATAATCGAATAATTAAAAATAGATAATAGTTAACTATATTTTAAATAAATATAAGTTAATTATATTTTAAATAAAATATCAGTTAAAGGGAGATTTAAATCTTAAAATAAATTAATTATAAATCAAAAAGTTATATAATTATTAGTTAGTTGTATAAGTTAAAAATAGAATATTCTATAAATGGTTAATTCTATTTTAAAATATAAGCTAAAAAAACATATAAATAAATAAATAAGTTTCATATTCATAGTCAAAGAGTGTCCTGATAAAAATATTAGAGAATTACAATATTAATTAATAGTTTATTAAGGGTAAAAATTAGTATATATATATATATATATAGATATATAGATATGAATAAAAATATTAATTTTAAGAATCAAAGAGCTTGAATATAAAAAATAATAATAATATTAATATTAATATTAATAATAATAAATAAATAAATAAAAATATTAAATTTTAATTTAAGAATCAAAGAGGTTGAATATATAAATTAAAAATAAAAATATTAAATTTTAATTTAAGAATCAAAGAGTTTGAATATATAAATATTATAATAGTAATAATAATAAAAAAAAAAAACCAAGGGAGAAACGATTAGGAGGAAAGCGCTGGACCCAGCAATTACTGATCTTCTAGCGATCCTTTCTATTGAGATTGTTTGGCCTTTTTTTCAATCTCAAGGGCTTCCCTAAATTTCCAGTGATGGAATTGCGACACTCTAGCAATCACACTAGCTTCTTCGATGCAGACATGGTGATTGGTTTTTTCCACATGCTCTGCTAAAGCGAAAGACTTGGTTCTTAAATTAACTGTTTATTTATTTCATTAATATTTGATCCTATAATATTATAAGTTTATATGCAGTTTATTTAAGATGATAATAAATTATTTATTAGTTTTAATGTTCTTAGTTCATAAAAATTTTGATTAATTAAAAGCACATATATTTAGTTACATATAGATTTAAATAAAATAAATAAATCTATCAAATTAACTAATTAATTAATTAATGAACTAATTTTTCCCTAACCCTTGGTCGAGTCAATTGTAGTTGTTGCCCAGTCAATTATAGTCGTTTCCTATGGTCAAAAGTAGTTGTTTCTTTCTAGCACTTGGAATGCTCGGTCTCTCTATTTAATTTGTTGTCATGATCTGGTTCTTCATCTTGTCCTAGTGATGAACCACACTTACTAAATGCATCAACAAATAAATTTCGATATAATTATGGCCAAAAACATATCTCAAAAACTTCCACTAAATTATTAGACATAATAACAAAACCCAAAACAAACATCATTATTGTTATTTTTTAAGAGACTTATAATAACCTTTCACTTACCACTTTGACACATCTAAATTAATTTTTAATTTAATTTTTTGAAATTAATACTTATTATACATTACATATTTGTGCGAATAAAGAAGGGGCTGTTTAAATATTTCACATATAGATTTATTTTAATCATCTATTAATGTTCTCATACCTAAATTCAAACTATAGAATAGCGAGAAACTTTTTTTTTTAATAAAGTAAGTTAACATATTTATCTAAAAGTTAACATGATAATGAGAACGACATAGTTTTTGCCAAAATCGCAGAATATGAAGCGAGAGAGGAAATCTGTTTTGCATCTTTAGACTGGTCGCGGATGCTACCCTGCCATAAAACACAGTAGAATTACTTTTAAAGTTTAATAACACGGTTCCGTTACCGTCTAGTTCGGTTAGAATACTGGTTTTCACCCAGGCGACCCGGGTTCAAATCCCGGCAACGGAATGGTATAATTGGTTTCGACGTTTGCGAACAGATCTTTTACTTATCCGAACTTCCGAACTTTCTTACACGCTGATTTAGTTACGTAAAAACAATTGAAAGTAATCCGTTGTCGTCTAATCTGGTTGGGATACCCGGTTTTCACCCAGCCGACCCGTGTTCAAATCCCGGTAACGGAACTTGTAATGTAGTGTACGATTTTTTCGAAGAGATTCGTCATTCTATTTTTCAGAAATTCAAATTAGAATCGCATGAAATTGTTAGCTCAATTGGTTAGGGCGTGTAGTGCTTAAGCACAAGGTCAGAGGTTCAAGCCCTCCTTTTAGTGCATTTGTTTTCTATTTTAACTCATAATTTTTCAAATAAAAATATTAAATTGTAGACCATTTCATTAATTATAACAAATTTAATTTTTTTCCTTTCTTTTTTAACTCATAATATTAAAATAAATCTATTTTAACTCATAATTTTTCAAATAAAAATATTAAATTTTTTAATGCAGCAGACCATTTCATTAATTATAACAAATTTAATTTTTTTCCTTTCTTTTTTAACTCATAATATTAAATTTGTTTTCTATTTTAACTCATAATTTTTCAAATAAAAATATTAAATTGTAGACCATTTCATTAATTATAACAAATTTAATTTTTTCCCTTTCTTTTTTAACTCATAATATTAAAATAAATCTATTTTAACTCATAATTTTTCAAATAAAAATATTAAATTTTTTAATGCAGCAGACCATTTCATTAATTATAACAAATTTAATTTTTTTCCTTTCTTTTTTAACTCATAATATTAAAATAAAAATATATATTTTTTTTTAATGTAGTAGACCATTTCATTAATTAGAAAAAAGTTATATATAACTTCGAATTTAAAAAAAGACATTAAGTTTTGTTCATGTCATTAAGCCGCTTACTAATAACAAACAATCATAAATTAATTATGACAATCATTACTATATAGAAAACTCTGTGAAGATTAAATAATTCAAGTGAGAAAAAATTTTTAACATTAACATCATTTTCTCTGAGGTGATTAATTGTTGTTGAAAAGTGTGACTAGGTTTGGTTTTCATAATGCCCTGTAGTTATATTTTTGTGTAAAGAGATTAATAGAAGAAAAATAAAATTATTGTAATGCTTGCATCATGGGTTTCATGAGCAAGAGATTTTATTTTTGAGTCAAGGCTCCTATTGAGAGCCTTTAGGAATTTTGTCATCTAGTCATAAAAGAATAAAATAGTCATTGTCATGTAATGAAGTCATGTCACACATGTAAAGAGTCACACTTGTCTATGTAAAGTAATCCTCCAAGACCTTGTTACTAGCCCTCTCCAAGTCGACCTACAACGAATATAGAAACCTAGAAGATGATGTCAGCTCTCCTCATTATGATCATGTTGGCCTAATGGACATGAGGCAATGTGTATATATAGCCACACTCGGCCTCACTTGGAGGCAAGCAATTCAGTGAAGAAGAGCCTACAAACATAAATGCGAAGAAAGGAATAGAGAAGAGAAACGAAGAACAAAAGAATGATAGCGAAGGAAGGGATTCTTATGGGATTCTAATTTGGTCTTGTATACTCTCCCACATGTGAAAGAAGTAGGTCCGAGGGCATAGAGAGAAGGTCGAAGAACTTGTCGCTGCATTCAGGTGACCTTTGTTAGGTATAGGATCTCGCAAGAAGAAGTCGAGGAGAAGTACTATAGGTCTCTCTCTCTTGAAGAGACTAGTCAAGGAAGCAAAGGTTGTTGTAGGGTTTCTGGAATAGGGTTAACCTAAGAGACCGAGTTTCTCTAGGAAAGCCAAGAAGCGCAGTGTGGAATAGAAGAGACCGAGATTCTCTAGGAATCCAAGAAGAGAAGTTCGAAACTCTAGAAGGAATCCGAGAAGAAGAAGAGGTAGAGCATCAAGGAGGCTAGTGACAAGGTTCTTGGGAGGACACTAGATTCAAGGGTCTTTGCCATAGTCTTGGTATTCATCAATTGAGGATCTATAAGAAAAATTTCTGATTAGGCTTTCCACTCAAAGAGTTAGAGGTTTTGGCCTTGGATGACAAGTATACACACTGTGTCACTTGTCTTCTATTGTTTATTTGGTAATTGCCTCAATGAAAATATCACAATAATAACATAACAAAAACACAATCATAATCCAAGAAGTAAAAGTATATCACAAGAAATTATCAAGAAGAGAAATCTCCTATCTAATGATGCCCTAGATTTCTCAACGATTGTTTACCACCTCTTTGAATCAATGCCTTACTGCTCATTACTACATAGAAAACTCCTTGAAGATTCAATAATTCAAAGGAGGAAATTCCTTTAACATTAGCATCATTTCCCTAAGTTGACTAATTGTTTACCATCTCCTTGAATCAATGCCTTATTGCTCTTAGAGCCTTGTCTTTTGGCTTCCTTCTCTTGCGTGGAGACAACTTTGAAATCCTTCGTGTGAACCCCAAGACAAGACTTTGAAGAACTTGAGCCCTGTTGGTCTTCTTCCTTACACTGGACATAGGCCTTGTACATAATTTGAGTGTGATGAACTAACATGTCTTTCATATTTTCCCCATGCCATTCTTCAACAAGGGTAGTCAGTCGTGGATCATCTGAATCCATATCTTCTAGTAGGGCTTGCACTTCAACTTCTTCTGATAGGGAGTGAACCATTTCCTGTAGTAATGGATTTTGTTGGTACTCTTCTAGAAATATTTGCACATGCTCTGGAGGAATCAGTAAGGGCTTATGGATTTTTCTTCTTGTTAGTTGTAGGTTTGATTGAATATTATCTTACTTCGAAGACTCCTTTGGAGAGGAGAGAGACTCGAACCTATTTCTAGATTTAGGGATTTTGTCACAATTTGAGGCACCCCAAGGACTCAAATTTATTTTTATTTGGGAGACTTTTCCCCAATCATCTTGTTTTTTTTAGAGGGGTGTTTTGTGAGCAATTCATTTGCATTCATTGAATAGTCCTTGATAAGATGTCTATATTCATGACAATGTTTGAATCTAAATGGGACATGTTCATAATCTAAAGGATGTCTCCAAATACTATCATGATAATAAATATCTATTGAAGTTGGAAAAAAATAAAAATAAAAGTAAAATTGAGGAAAGATTTGCACCTCTAGAAATTTGATTCCTCTCAGCACTTGGTGAATCTAAATTTAAAATGGATATGTGCTAGTCCTTAATAATATTATTTATATTTATATAAATCTCACATCTCTATATAGAAAAATATTCTTATTTTTCATTTTATTAAAACCTCATAGTACATATAGTTATAGTATATATATATATATATATATATATATATATATATATATATATATATATATATATATAATTTAGCAAATAAAATTGTAAATATTGAGTTTTTATATTCTTATTAATTGAATTTAAATACTAAGTTTTGAAATATAATGATTAGAAAAGTTATAAATATAAATTATTATTAAAATTTATATAGTCAATAAATTATAGATAATATTATATTTAAAATATATCTTATTTTTACCCGGATGCAGGTGACTTAAATGAGATTTAATGAAGTTATTCAGGACTGCAGGGGCGTGGTACTGCCATCTGCTGCACCGCGCAATTACCCATGCCTCCAACTGGTGTCAATTGGCTCGCTCTTGGCTGGATTCGGCTCACTTAAGGCGAGACCGATCCCACATGAAGTTAGCATTAAAGAATCGTTCAGTCCAACGCAAGGTAAACATTGTTTCAATCATGGTCCTTTCGGCTCTCCTTCCCTATATTTATTTCCCATTCTCGCGCCTCTGCTCATCCCCTATAGCTCTTCTCTGCTACAATTCAGTTTGTGATTCCTGTGTGTCGCTCTTGGTGGCTCTCGCCGCTGGAACTGCGCCCCCCTTTCTTCAGTCTCAGGCCTGTTTCTCGATTTTCTGTGGAATCCACCTGGTCCTTTATCTATTCCCCACCGAAGTTTCATGTGCTCCTTCGCCCTCCCTCTGCAGCCTCATCATGGTTCGGCATAGAAAGCATAGTCGTATCGGTGGAAGCCGTGGGGGGCGAGGACGCTCTCAGAGAGCTCAGTCCGCTGACCAAAATCCTGCTCCCTCTTCTTTGCCCATTTCTCAGTCAGAAGTGCCTCCTCTCAACCCTCCTTGCAGGCCTTTCTCGCATAGCGCGTTTCAGTCCTCCCGCTTCCGGTTCCAAAGCAACCTTAACAGGCCCATTATCTCCGCCCATGTTTCGGTTATTTTTTCTGAAGAAGAAGCGCCACCTCTGGTTACTATCCACCCTCTTGCCGAGCTCTCTCAGGATAATCTTGGCAAAGGGAAAAGCCAGGAGGATGAGCAGAATATGGCAGCTGCAGACAAGCTGAATGAGCGTGGCAAGCAGCATGACAAGGTCGAAAGCCCTGATGATTCTCAGCAGCCAGGTGGTAGCTCGCATGGCAACTTGGTATCGTTGGCCGCGGCTGGCTGTTCAAGCGACACTCGTCCCTCGTCGACTCCTCCTAGCGGCAATGATGCTGGTGACGTGGCTACAGCTGAAGAGGATTGGTATGGCAACGCCTGCCCAGTGGTTGAGGAGCCTCCGGACCTGGGAATGGAAATGTAACGCTACCTGGCATTTTCGCTTCTCCCTGTTTTCTCATGTATGGTCCTGGTTCGATGCGCTCAGGCGATTTTTGGCTTGATAGTTCAGATTTCCTCTCGGCAGACTGGAATGTGGTCCCTTTTTCTGATAAAGTGGCAGATTGTAGCTCTTATGTGGATTCGATTAGCTTTCCTTTTTGTGCTAATGATCCTACTAGGATTCGACTTCTTACTTTTGCTTATAGTCCTCCCATTCTTGGGATGGTTTGTTGTGTTGTCTGCTCTCAGATGCCTATTCCTGAAGCTACAACTTGTAATATTATTTTGACTTTCTTTTAATAGATTTAGCCTTTACTTAGAAAAAAAATATATATCTTATTCTTATATTTAAAAATTATTTTTATTTTAATTGTATGCTTATTAATTAAATTTGTTAAGTTTTTATGTGTTTTGTGTTTATTAATTATATAATTTAAAATATCATGGTTATGAATATGAATCATTATTATTTAAATTTATTTTAATGTGATATGCATATTATGATTTTTCTAAAAAATGACGTTTGTAATTTAATTAATAAAAACAAAATTACAATATAATAAATTGAATTGAATTGATATGTTATTTTTATTATTTTTTACTTTTTTAATTAAACCGAAATTATGATGATGATGATGATGATGATGATGATGCTGGTTAACGTCCACTAAAACCAAACTTTGGTCTATTAGACCTAAAGAAACGAATTATTTAGTTTGATTTAAGATTTTATTCCTATGCTCAAAAAGCTTGGAGAGAAACCTCCCGAGCTCACTATAATTTTGACATCGTAAAAGGCTAGGAAGGTCGGTATTGCAACAAAGATTATGAAACTGAGATCTAATGTGGTTGTATGTGGGGCACTCTAAGAGGAAGTGATTTTCATCCTCGATGTTCGTATTCTCACAGAGATGGAAGATCCTTTCCATCCATGGTGTTTTAGGAACTGCCCAACGACCCATTTCACTATGGAGTTCACGAGAGTTCGTTCCAATCTTGGCTATATTAATTTTCTTCTTTGAGCTAGTTAAAACGTAGAGATACTTTTGATCTTCTAGGGTGGGGTTGATGACCTCCTTATAATATCATAATTTTCTTTTAGCTACTAAATCTTTCTCACACCACAATTTTTCTTTGAACTTAGAAATAACAATATTTTGAATGTTAATAATGTTTTGCAGTGCAACATTCCCGTCGATCTCCCAATGGTTTAACCAGGCCCTGGTGTCTTTATACCAACCTCGTTTGAGCCTTAGGTGGTTTTGGCTGGAATTTAAAGCTAGGTTAGGAAGTCTATGGTCTCCTATGTTATTGTGTTTGTGCTTGTACAACAGAAGCCTAGTCATAGCTAGGCTCTTGATAGGGGAAAGACCCACTTCTATAAGGAGAATAGGATAGGGTGTATTGCTTTTAGTTTTGAGGTTATACGTTATAAAACGCTTCAGGATTTGCTCAATCTTTCTCCAAGATTCTCTAGAGATGCTGCAACCCCAAACCTCACATCCATATAAGATAACAGGAGTGACTAAAGTTTCCACCCTCCATTAATCCTTTTCCCAATGTTATAGTTCTAGTTGAGCTTCTGATGAATATCAATTCCTAGGTACTTGTAAGAAGACACTTCCTCCAAGTTACTATTGCCATACATAAAATTAGCGTAAGTGTCCTTCATGGATTTGATAATCATAACTTTTGTTTTGTCAATGTTAACAATCATAACTATGGTAGAACAGAAATCCCAAAGAAGTCTAAGTTGCTTATCAAGATCAGATGGGCACCTTGCGAGAAGAACAATATCATCAACATAGAGAAGAAGGATGATGACTATCCCAGCTAAGATTGTGCCAACACAACCTGCTTCCTCTAAACAACCTTCTAGCTTGTCGATGCAAATGCAAAATAGGGTAGGGGAGAGGGAGCAACCTTGTTTAACTCTAATATTACACTTAATATCTTTCGACCACCCCTCATTGCTCTTTAACTTGGAAATTACATTCTCGTATAACCTTATAGCAGTAGCTCTCAACTCGAAATGAACCTTTAGCTCTTCAAATCTATTCCATAGGTTGTTTCTAGGAACCGTATCGAAAGCCTTTCTAAAGTCCACAAAGCAACAAAAGAGATTTGATTTGTCATTGTGGCATTCCTCCACAATGATCCTAAGCGTAGCGAGGTGGTCTGTTATTGAGTGTTGCCTTCTAAAACCCGCTTGGCCTTTAGCCCGCTTACCTTCACTTTCAAGCCATATGCTCAACTTCTTTTCCAAAATAATACCATATAACTTGGCTAAGAGAGCGTTGATCATAATTCTTTGATAATTAGAAGGGCTATTCGTATCCCCACTTTTAAAAATAGGGATAATAAGGCTCTGAGTCCATGTTTTATTATTATTACTTTTTTATTTAATGTTTTAGTATTTCAAGGGCGCTTCACAGTTCACTATGGGAAAGATATTATAGTGTACCTAAATAGGTGTAAACATTTAAGTGTCAACTCATTATAGAAAAAGTATTAAAATATCCCACATTAAAACAACATTTAAATGTTTAAATTCATTTATAAACACTACAACTTTTTCTCGTAATAAATTGTAAAACACCAACACAAAATCTAATATAAATAACTTGTTAATAGAAATAATAAATTAAACTCTATATTTTATATATTTATTTTTTATAACAACCATATGCATAAAATCACACCTTATCATTATTTGATTGGAGCGTGAATTAGGACTTTTAAACGGTCGCAAATCTAAACAGAATCATTTATAAGCAGAATAATGATACGATTGATTTGCTTGGGCAACGAAATCAAACTATTATGTATTTCAGTTTTGGGATCAATATTGTGAGAAGATTCGAACTCTCTTGCTATACATAAACATATATGGATAGATGACAGGGGCGTTTCCATGTTAAAAAAAAATAATGGTAATGTTTACATGACATATGGAAATTAAAAAACCAAAGCAAAAGAAAATCATATAAATTCTATAATCTTGAGCTTTATACTTATAAATGCTTATAATTTTCAAAATATCACTTCTAGTTTTCACTTGATACTGGATAATATTTACCAAATTATTTATATTTTTTACAAGATTAAGATGTATTATTATATATATATATATATATTTAATTTTAAAATTTTAAATTAAAATAATATTTTTAAATTTTTTAGTATTTTTTTTAAGTTTTGAACGGCTATATTTTCATCATGTTTAATATATTGAATTAGTGACTTCACATCAAAGAGTACCTTAAAAATGTATCTGATCACCATTTATTCAAGACCTTTTAAACTCTAATATTTTATAATTACATAAATATGTTTTTCTATTTTAAAATAAAATTTACAGAATTTTAATTTAGTTATCAACAATATACATCCCAAAATAACATCCATATATATAATAAAATTAATTGGAAAATGCAACAAGTATATTAATAGTATAAATTGGAAAATAATTGATAAAAATATATTTTAATCCATAATATTTAAGAAAGTAATTTTTTGTTATTTAAAATATATTTTTGAATGCATAAATAGATTCACACACTGAAAAATGTGTGAAGCACTCGAATTCCATAAATTAAACAAGTTAAACTCAAGTTTTTAAAAATATATGTTGAATTTTGATTAAAATTAACAAAAAAATATATAATTTAAATTACCCGTTAAAAACTAGAAAATTTACATATAATTTTGTTGATCTTTTTAATAATTAATAAAATTAAAATTAAAATCATTTTACGCAAATTAACTATAATCAAATTAATAAATTTAGAAATTTAAATATAAAGTTATAATCTAATATTATGAAGTGTATTAAAATAATCTCTCTTTCTCATATAATGAAATTCATTATTGGCCTTCTTGCCGGTGATTAGGAAGATTAATGCCACCTTCAATCTTAACATTATGATCATGATGAAGATCTTACACATGAAGATAGATTGATCATTGTGTCATTCCAAATTGTGTTAATACTAAACAATATAATATTTAAGGACGTCACTTTGAAGTGATTTACACAATTTTTTGCATTAAGAGAAGCTAACTACTCTTATTGAGAGTGAGATTTTCTTATAAATATTTAAATATATAAGTGTGTATAAGACACTAAAATGAATTTCACAGCTCGTGGGATTCGACCCCGTGTAACACGAGTACGATACCACCGTTGTTGCCAATTCCGCTAGTCAACAAAAAAAAGACACTAAAATGAATTAGAAAATGTTTACAAGTAAGTTAATTTACTCTAAAATTGTGTTTAGGAAAATGCTTTAATTATTTGTGATGTTTCAAATAAAAATATTTAAAATATAAATTATAGATATTATTTAAAATTGAGAGAATATTTACCATTCATAATAGATAAATAAAAATTATAATCTTATATTTTTATTAATGGAGAATAATGTTTATTTGTTTTTTAGGGATAACTTTTAATTGAACCAAGTTTTGATTGTAAATAACTTTTTAAAAAATCTTTTACAATGCTCAATGCTCCCTCATTTTTACATAGTACTTTTTACTTTTTAAGAACATTTTAGGGAAGGAACTTTCTAGTAAGCTTTTTTATATTCATTGCTTTCACACCATTACATGGTCCTTCTTTATTAGTGATGGTCTCTATAAATAAAAATACATAATCACATATCTAAACTTAGCGGGTTAAAGAGGTTAGGACCCTAACACTACTTTTTGCCTCTTCTGATGTTGAATTTCTTGGTTCTGGACTTGGCCACTCAATTTCCATTGCATCATCAAGTGGGTGTATTATTTCTTACTCATTCAACCTCCCATAATTTGAGTTCATGGATTGAACTCGGTTTGATGCCCCTAAATGATCTCCCTTGCTCATGTTAATCACCATGGTTTGAAGCATATTACACTTCACTTCCAAGGCTACCATTTAACAATTCTATCATATAAGTGTGCCCATAATTGTGGCAACCTAAGAAACTACTTATTGCTCATTCTCTTGAATCTTTGTAATGGTTGTTAAAATTGATGACCAATTGGCAAGAATAACTTGTTTTTGATTTTTGAAAGCCCTCCTAATTTTTCGTAGTTCCTGATAATCCATTATGAGACAAGAAAGAGAACATTAGCACACCTACAAAAACATTACAAAATGAGCAACAAACCATAGCTAGACCCAATCAAGAGAGCAACACCAAAGAGAGGAAACATAAATCAAAAGCACTAAACCAAAGAAAACTAGAAGCATTCACTATAGGCCTATAGAACACACCTCCTGATTTATAACATGAAAACCTTTGAAGAACAAAATGGAAATAACATTTCCCAATTCCAAGAAACCAAATACAAGCCTATGCCTTCCCAGAACCAACAACTAATCTCAAATATGCCACCTTTATATTACCAAGCAAGAAATCACTAGATTTGAAGTGTAATTAAACCAACATAACTTCTCAATGAAGAACCAAACTCAACAATTAAGTTCTCTCTAAACACAGGTGCCACTAGAAATCTGAAGCAATAAATCAAGAAAGGAAGCCCACAACAAAAAATCATACCTGGTTATCAGGCCTGTAAACCTATGCTTCTTTGTTAGCAATGACATTTGGTATGTCTTAATCCCATTTTAATGAATGAATACTCCACTCCTAAATTCATAACTATGCAACTGCATAACTAAGGGCATGTGACAAGGAGCCCCCCATCTCACCTCATAACTACCTTTGTCATATGATTTGATGACTACACGTCGAGCCATTGGACATTTTAGAACTTAGAAAAGTGGCTTAAACCTCATACTATAGAATGGGTAGATCGACCTAGTTTTTGTTGATGTTTAATAATCCCCTCTTTTAGGAAGGTGCCTTTATTGGCAAAATGATCCACAACTTGATTGTTCTATTTGAGTACATCAAAGAGAATGGTGCTAGAAAAGTTGAGAACATCCTTTTATCTGCAATTTAAGACTGAATGAAGAATATAATCAATAACAACATCATTTGAAATCATTTTTCCTATCAAAATTTTTTAATCCCCATCTAAGATAAAAAATTATATATTAATATTTATAACTAACATTAATGTGTAAGCTTCCCCTAAATTATTAGAAACAATACCAAAACTCAAAATAAACATTATTACTGATATTATTGTTATTTTTACAAAACTTATAATAAGCTTTCCCTTGCCACCCGACAAATCTCATATATAAAAATATGTAAATTATATATATATATATATATATATATATATATATATATATATATATACATACATACATACATACATACATATTAATTTAATTTTTTGAAACTAGTACTTAGTATACATACATCTTTGGGCCAATAAAGATGGGACAGTTTAAATATTTTAAATTTAAATTTATTTTAATTATATATTAATGTTCTTATCGAGCATACATAAATTCTATAAATTATAGAATAGTGAGAAACTTTTTTTGAATAAAGTAATTTTATATATTTATCTAAAAGATTTTTAAGCCAGTGGCTTTTTCCCGCTGCAGGGGAATGAGAATGACATAGCTTTTGTGATAAAACAGGTGATAATTTCTTTTAAAGTTCAGGAGGAAAATTCCTTTGTCGCCTAGTCTTCCAATTTTCCTTTTAGATTCTGGATCTTTCCTTTAATTTGGGGCATTTTTAGTTGTTCTTCAATCCTTAATGTGCCTTTCAGATCTTTGAGATCTGATAATAGAGATTCTGCTTTATCCAGTTTTTGCATGGCTTGGACCATCGTTGAAATTCTTGGGCTTGAAACATAAGGAAGTTCGATTTTCTTTCTTCTGCCTTTTGATGTGGGAACGGAAACGAAGTGTCCGGCTCTTCCTCCTTTTAGCCTGACTGAGCCATGAGGCTCTACTGTAACCAGAAAGACATTCCCTAATATACAGTCAACAGGAATATATGCGATAGCAAACTTCATATATACACAATGAGTATCAAAACATAATGAAGCTCTGGGAATTTCATATTGGAGTTTCTTGTTTCCCAAGCCTACTACCTCCCTTTCAGCTGGAACCCAATATTTGGCTGGGACATTCTTGATGTTAAGTATGTTAATGTCTGCACCAGAATCTAGTAAAGCAGTCATATGAAAAATTTGCCCTTGGATGCAGATTTTTACCTTAACATGATGTTGTTGATAGGTGATTGTGAACAACCACATATCTTTAAATCCAAAATGTGGATCTTGCATTCCTTCAGCAACTTGCACTTCTTGATGATATGCAGTAGGATTCCAGGAATCCTCTTCTTCCCTTTTCTCGCCTGTAAGGTTTTTCCCTTTTTGTATTTCTGCAATTTGAGTTTTAATTGCATAGATTTATGCTTTGAGATGGTGAATTTCACCACTTACTTCTCCCAGAGTCAGTGACCTCACTTTTCCTCGCTTTTGGTGATGCATTTGGAATGATTTAGTATTTCTTTCATAAGATGCATCAATAAATAAAGGCTTCTTACCTGATTCTTTGGAAGCTTTGGTTTTGAGCTGGTCAGTGAATGCTTCAATCAGGCGATTCTTCATATCTCCTTCCTCCATTGCCCTTATTTGAGATAAAATCTTCAATTCTGCTTCTTCTTCAGTAGATGCCATGAGGAACTTTTATTTTAGAGGCTTAGGCCTTTCTTCTTTGCTGGAGCTGGTGTAATACTCAGAAACTTCTTCATATAAAACATGACAAGCACACTCATCTGAATTTGAGCATGAACATTCTGATGAGTCTGATTCATAATACTCGCCGATGTTAGCCTGCAATTCTTCTTCTGATGTAGAACTAAAAGAATCAAGAGAATATTCTTCTATTTGATGCTGCTGGGTTGTATCTCTGATGGAAAGATTTGGGCATCTTTCTATAACATGTGTCTTGGATTTGCATCTGAGACAAAAAATAGGCCCTGAGTGTTCTTGCTTGACTTGCTTAGACTTCTGAGCATAAACAGTTGTTTTCTTCCCTTTATTGAGCTTTGATTCTTCACCTTGGGGACATCTGGAAGCTGTATGCCCATTCTGGCCGCACAACCAACAAGTGATTTTATTCCATTTTTCTTGTTTGGTTGAGTGCAAATGAATATCAGCTGGGCTGTAATAATGAGTCTTTGGAACATATTTGTAATAAACCTTCTTCTTATATCTCTAATTTTTATCTTTTACAAGATATCTTCTTTTATCCTTTGGGTAATTTCTTTTGTTTCTGTAGAATGTCTCTTTAAATTCTCTTTTGGCTCTCTTTCTGGACTTTCTTTTCTTGACCAAAGGATCGTCTATTGTGAGTCCATACTTACTACAGATGGACTTTTTATCTGGTAATCTTGATAATTTTTCCAGAGACTTGTTAACCTTTGAACTAGTACAAAGACTCACCAATGTCTTTGTAATATGAGAATATATCTCACCCCATGTATAAGATTCAAAAGGTAACTGGAAAATCTCTTGCATTCTGATATAATCAACAAATCTAGAAGGTAGAGCATCAAGGTATACCTGTTTCCATAACAAGTTTTTGGAGTCTTTTACCTCAAAGATCCGCTGCATCGAGTCTCTGTGGAAATCATCAAACCGTGACATTTTATGGCACTTGAGGTTCATAAGAATAACCTCATGTTTATTGGCTATTTCTGTTTCACTTCCGCACCAATGTTCCAGAATCATTGATGTCAATGCGCCAATCATATTGCTGATGACAGTGCCATCTAGATTGTGAATAACATCTCCTTTCTCATCTTTGAGAACTTCTGCTTCCATGGTTTCAATGAGCTTAGGAGAAGATTCAGTCTCCCACCACCTGAGGAGAGTACCTGTAAAACATTGAATGATGGTTCTACAAGCATCTATTTCAGATTTACCTCTAAGACACATGAGCTTATATTCAGTATACATCAAATCTATCATTTGGTGAATTTGGCCAATACTCATGTTGTCTATGTTCCATTCTCTGTGAGAATCAGGGAAGAAAGTATGAGCTTCAGGCATTTTCCCTTTCCCTTCAATGTCAGGAGCAGAATATCTAGAAAATCTATGTTCCAGAGGTTCATAGATTGGAAGAATCTGTGTCTCTAATGTTTTCTGCTCTTTTTCTTCTGCCTCTGTCTCCTTGAATAAGGAAGCAATACTAATATGTTCTGATTCATCAGCTCCTAATGATGAGGCAATTTCTTTAGGAAACAATAGAGGAAATTTTTGGACATTTCTCACAGGATTTTCAATTTTAATATTTCTCTTTACCAGAAAAGAATTTGGAACTGGCTTTTCAATCTTTGACAACTGTATTCTTTCAAATTTTTCCGTTAAGCCAGTAAGGAGGATCTTAGTTACACCTAAGTTTTCTCCTACTTCTTCTATTTTGTTCAATGATTCTCTGGTATAAGAGCGAGTCATGCTGGAATCAAACTGCAAATTATTCAAGCAATTATTTACACTATTCAATGAAGATTGTACAACATCTATCTGCTTCTTTACATCTTCTTTTTTTGCTACATTCATCTCTAAGCCTTTGATAGCAGTATTGGTCCAATTTAATTGTTCACTGGCTTTTTGGATTCTCCCATCAATGCCTAAAGCATTGTCATCTTTTTGGACCAGAGGAATGGCTTTGGCTGCATTTGTATTTTCTCCTAAAACAATTCCTTTATAAGGAGGAAATGTAGTAGGAGTTTCTACCTTTGACCCATCAAGTGCAATCCATCCATGTTTGTCACCAGAAATGCTTGAGGTGGTTCCAGTGAAAACATTTATAGGAGCAATCTTATCCTTCCATGAATAGAAAGATATCCAAGTGTTATTTGCTTCCATATAATGTTTCCAATCAACTGCTAACTGTCTTTTTTGTTCAGGGGTGTAGGCTTGGTCAAATTCTTCTGCATGAGGATTTGTATACAAATCCCAATTCAGCATATCTTTCATCCATTTGGCACTAATTTCTGACTTCAAGCATCCATCCATGAGTGAAAAGAATTTATGCATTTCCATTACTGCAGGCTTTTTACAATCAGAAGGAATTTGTTTAATTCTGCATTCTGGAATTAATTGTGATTGCTCAAGCTTTCCTAGCCCATATCTTGGTTTTGATGGCCTCATTAAACATGTCATCTCAGTGAGTCTAGGATCTTCTTCTTCAACAGTATGTACCATAAGGACATGGTATGAATCTGGCTCTGGCTCATGTGGGAAGGGAATATCAAAGCATTTGGGATTCGGACAAGAATTGATAGAAGTAGAAGGTGGAGCAATACCAGTTCATGGAAATATGGTGTACTCATTTTATTGCAGAAAACCCAAAAATATTACAGAGAGAGAATCTCTTTACAGAGATTGATTGTCGTCGCATTTACCGGACTTTTTACTGTTCCTCAAGAACAAGTAATACCGGAGGCTACCTAGCGATGGACAGACTCTGCCTCAAAAATTTTACAAACTGAAAGACTCTTACTAATGGTTCAGCCACTTTAGGTTCTCACCAGTGCCGAGCACACTGATGCGCAGGCTTCCAAACCACCTAAAGACTTGAGTGAATCTTTCGTGGTGCAAGCAGATCAGACACTTTGATCCGCAGATGCAGAGCAGGAAAGCTACTCGACTCACAACTAACAAGACTCAAGACTCTAAACACTCAAAACTCCGATGCCAAACAAATGAGCCTTACCCTCCTTATATAGGAAGAGAGGGGGGGAAAAACATGATCTTTGGTCGGAACAAAGAAAAGACTTAAAGCTAAAGGAATCATTGCTTTTCAGTTTTTATCAGAGCGACGTCCACACAAATATTTGGGTCTATAAAGTGGACCGAATAATTGCTTTCGGGTAACGCTAAGATATTATCTGTAAAGTAGATTCTTGTACTTAAAGTAAATCTGATAGATATCATGACTCTCTACACAGTGGATGCTTTTGTACTAAAGCCCACGAGAAAAGACCGATGGAAAATATTACACTGTGGAGGCTTTTGAACAGTAAAGTCCACGGGAAAACTGGTCACAATTCAGCCCTTGTGACTGGTTCACATCAAAATATCTTGAGACCCGGAAACCGGTCTTGTTTGTATTGCATAGTGTCCCATGCTTTGGTGTAGATTCATCGAACAATGATGGGCTTTCCCAACACGATTTGATGTTGTACTTTAGTAAGGACGAGCCATTCCATGTGCTCTCTCATGTATTCTTCAAGAGAATTATTGTGTTGGGCGGTTTGATAAGTTGTCCATTCAGAACTGGCCATTTCTTTTACAGTATGATAGACTGGGTGGTTACATTCTTTGTTACATTGCATAATACAAGTTTTACCCATATTTTTACAGTATTTTTCATGTTCTACAAGACCCATGGCTGTCATGTTCATCCCATAATCTTTCCACCAATCTCTGAACCATTGACATTGCTGATAACCTTGGTAGTGGCCAACTATGCTGAACTTGATCCTAGTATAATGTGTTTCTGTTTGATCATCAATATTTAAAAATTACCACCAGAGCTTCTTGTAGTCTGCAAAATCATAAACAGTGTCAGGAAACATGATGTGTGGATCATTTCTGGGCCATCTGGCAGCTGGATGGACTTTGCCATGACCAGGCTCTCTCCATAAGTCTCTGGTTCTATAGATGTAGACATGCCTTTCATATATTCCTATATTTTTCCCTCCATGATACCAGATAGTAGCAATATCATGAAAATTTTGTTCTAATGCTATTCTTGCTACTTTAGCATTTCTTCAAGCTTTATCATAGACCATGTCGTGTATCCATTTTCTCCCTTTTGGGTAGACTTTTCTTTCTGGCACATAATACTGGAGATCTGTGTGAGGCTGTAGATTGGCATCTAATACTTTGGTATTACGGAGCTGCCATGTCTGTTTCCAATCTCTCTTGTAGGTCTCCCATTCCAATTCATCCGGCACAGTCTTCAAAACTTCCTGTCTCTGGTCATTATTCCATTCAGTCATAATAATCATTACATGATCTTCTTTTTGTTCAATATATTCCCGGTTGAGGAAGTCAGGAAGGCTGTTATCTTTTCCTTTGATGTGTTCTACTGAAAAATCAGAATTTGCAAAGAGTGCTTGCCATCTAGCAAACTTTGCTTCTCCAGCTTTCTTGGTATCTTTAGATAAAACTTTTTGCATGGCTGAAGCATCTGTCCTAAGAAGAAAAGGCTTATTTATTAAATAAACTTCAAACTTGCTAATACAATTCCATGCTGCTTTTACCTCTTTTTCAATGACAGAGTAGTTATGTTCTACTGAGTTCCAGATTCCCGAGGCAAATTTTACAACTTGTTCTTCTTTTCCAATTCTTTGTTTCAAAATTCCTCCCCATCCCACATTGCTTGCATCAGATTCAACTATCTTAAAAGCTTGGTCATCAGCTACATATAATATAGGAAAAGACTTTACCTTGGCTTTTATTTTTTGGACTGCCCTGGTATGAAGATCTGACCATTCTGGGGGGTTCTTACCGAGTCGCTTATTGAGCACCTTCCTATCACTGGCACAATCTTGGTAGAAATTGCTGACATAGTTTAGGCACCCCAGAAACCTTTGCAGCTGTGTTTTGTCTTTAAGCACATCTGGGAACTCGTCTGCGAATTCAATGGCATGTTGTTGCAGAGAAATTTGCCCGTTGCTAATTGTGTGTCCCAAGAATTTTATAGAAGTCTGGAACACTTCTATTTTCTTCTTACTCAGCACTAGTCCATTCTTTTGAACCAATTTCATGAAAATATTGACATGTTTGAAATGGTCATCAATATTCTTAGAAAAAATTAAAACATCATCAATATAAACAATTAGCCAATCAAAATATGGCTTGAAAACATCATCCATGACTTTCTGAAACTTTGAGGGAGCATTCCTGAGGCCAAATGGCATGACATTCCATTCATAATGACCTGCTGGAATACTAAAAGCAGTCTTGAATTTATTTGCTTCATCAATGGAAACCTGCCAAAATCCTGCTTTTAGATCAAATTTAGAAAATACCTTGGCACCTGCAATCCTTCTAATCAAATCTCCTTTGTGCGGAATCGGGTAAGTGTCATCAGCCATAACTGAATTTAGAGGTTTGTAATTTATGACAAGTCTAGGAATTCCTCTAATTTGTTCAGCCCTTTTATTCACATAGAATCCATAGCAATTCCAGGGGCTATTGGATTCTCTGATCAATCTTCTGTCAAGCAATTGCTAGATTTCTTTTTGGCAAATATCTCTGTATTCTTTGCTCATTGGGATGGCTCTACTCTTATAGGGCTTTCTAGTATATCCCTCTTTGTACGACAATTTGATAGTATGCTGCTTCCTATGCCAGAAAGCATTTGGATCTTCTGAACAACATGTTTCTTCCAATTTTCCTTTTAGATCCTGGATATTTCTTTTAATTTGGGGCATTTTTAGTTGTTCTTCAATCCTTAATGTGCCTTTCAGATCTTTGAGATCTGATAATAGAGATTCTTCTTTATCCAGTTTTTGCATGGCTTGGACCATCGTTGAAATTCTTGGGCTTGAAACATAAGGAAGTTCGATTTTCTTTCTTCTGCCTTTTGATGTGGGAACGGAAACGAAGTATCCGGCTCTTCCTCCTTTTAGCCTGGCTGAGCCATGAGGCTCTACTGCAGCCAGAAAGACATTCCCTAATAGACAGTCAACAGGAATATCTGCGAGAGCAAACTTCATATATACACAATGAGTATCAAAACATAATGAAGCTATGGGAATTTCATATTGGAGTTTCTTGTTTCCCAAGCCTACTGCCTCCCTTTCAGTTGGAACCCAATATTTGGCGAGGACATTCTTGACGTTAAGTATATTAATGTCTACACCAGAATCTAGTAAAGCAGTCATATGAAAAATTTGCCCTTGGATGCAGATTTTTACCTTAACATGATGTTGCTGATAGGTGATTGTGAACAACCTCATATCTTTAAATCCAAAATGTGGATCTTGCATTCATTCAGCAACTTGCACTTCTTGATGATATGCCGTAGGATTCCATGAATCCTCTTCTTCCCTTTTCTTTCCTGTAAGGTTTTTCCCTTTTTGTATTTCTGCAATTTGAGTTTTAATTGCAGAGATTTCTGCTTTGAGATGGTGAATTTCACCACTTACTTCTCCCAGAGTCAGTGACCTCACTTTTCCTGGCTTTTGGTGATGCATTTGGAATGATTTAGTATTTCTCTCATAAGATGCATCAATAAATAAAGGCTTCTTACCTGATTCTTTGGAAGCTTTGGTTTTGAGCTGGTCAGTGAATGCTTCAATCAGGCGATTCTTCATATCTCCTTCCTCCATTGCCCTTATTTGAGATAAAATCTTCAATTATGTTTCTTCTTCAGTAGATGCCATGAGGACCTTTTCTTTTAGAGGCTTAGGCCTTTCTTCTTCGCTAGAGCTGGTGTAATACTCAGAAACTTCTTCATAAAAAACATGACAAGCACACTCATCTGAATTTGAGCATGAACATTCTGATGAGTCTGATTCATAATACTGGCCGATGTTAGCCTGCAATTCTTCTTCTGATGTAGAACTAAAATAATCAAGAGAAGATTCTTCTATTTGATGCTGCTGGGTTGTATCTCTGATGGAAAGACTTGGGCATCTTTCTGTAACATGTGTCTTGGATTTGCATCTGACACAAAAAATAGGCCCTAAGTGTTCTTGCTTGACTTGCTTGGACTTCTGAGCATAAACAACTATTTTCTTCCCTTTATTGAACTTTGATTCTTCACCTTGGGGACATCTGGAAGCTGTATGCCCATTCTGGTCGCACAACCAACAAGTGATTTTATTCCATTTTTCTTGTTTGGTTGAGTGCAAATGAATATCAGATGGGTTGTAATAATGAGTCTTTGGAACATATTTGTAATAACCCTTCTTCTTATATCTCTGATTTTTATCTTTTACAAGATATCTTCTTTTATCCTTTGGGTAATTTCTTTTGTTTCTGTAGAATGTCTCTTTAAATTCTCTTTTGGCTCTCTTTCTGGACTTTCTTTTCTTGACCAAAGGATCGTCTATTGTGAGTCCATACTTGCTACAGATGGACTTTTTTCTGGTAATCTTGATAATTTTTCCAGAGACTTGTTAACCTTTGAACTAGTACAAAGACTCACCAATGTCTTTGTAATATGAGAATATATCTCACCCCATGTATAAGATTCAAAAGGTAACTGGAAAATTTCTTGCATTCTGATATAATCAACAAATCTAGAAGGTAGAGCAGCAAGGTATGCCTGTTTCCATAACAAGTTTTTGGAGTCTTTTACCTCATAGATCCGCTGCATCCAGTCTCTGTGGAAATCATCAAACTGTGACATTTTATGGCACTTGAGGTTCATAAGCATAACCTCATGTTTATTGGCTATTGATGATGTTTTAATTTTTTCTAAGAATATTGATGACCATTTCAAACATGTCAATATTTTCGTGAAACTGGTTCAAAAGAATGGACTAGTGCTGAGCAAGAAGAAAATAGAAGTGTTCCAGACTTCTATAAAATTCTTGGGACACACAATTAGCAATGGGCAAATTTCTCTGCAACAACATGCCATTGAATTCGCAGACAAGTTCCCAGATGTGCTTAAAGACAAAACACAACTGCAAAGGTTTCTGGGGTGCCTAAACTATGTCAGCAATTTCTACCAGGATTGTGCCAGTGACAGGAAGGTGCTCAATAAGTGACTCGGTAAGAACCCCCCGAATGGTCAGATCTTCATACCAGGGCAGTCCAAGAAATCAAAGCCAAGGTAAAGTCTTTGCCTATATTATACGTAGCTGATGACCAATCTTTTAAGATAGTTGAATCTGATGCAAGCAATGTGGGATGGGGAGGAATTTTGAAACAAAGAATTGGAAAAGAAGAACAAGTTGTTCAATTTGCCTCAGGAATCTAGAACTCAGCAGAATAGAACTACTCTGTCATTGAAAAAGAGGTAAAAGCAGCATGGAATTGTATTAGCAAGTTTGAAGTTTATTTAATAAATAAGCCTTTTCTTCTCAGGACAGATGCTTTATCCATGCAGAAAGTTTTATCTAAAGATATCAAGAAAGCTGGAGAAGCAAAGTTTTCTAGATGGCAAGCACTCTTTGCAAATTTTGATTTTTCAGTAGAACACATCAAAGGAAAAGATAACAGCCTTCCTGACTTCCTCAGCCGGGAATATATTGAACAAAAAGAAGATCATGTAATGATTATTATGACTGAATGGGATAATGACCAGAGACAGGAAGTTTTGAAGACTGTGCCGGATGAATTGGAATGGGAGACCTACAAGAGAGATTGGAAACCGACATGGCAGCTCCGTAATACCAAAGTATTAGATGCCAATCTACAGCCTCACACAGATCTCCAGTATTATGTGCCAGAAAGAAAAGTCTACCCAAAAAGGAGAAAATGGATACACGACATGGTCTATGATAAAGCTCGAAGAAATGCTGAAGTAGCAAGAATAGCATTAGAACAAAATTTTCATGATATTGCTACTATTTGGTATCATGGAGGGAAAAATACAGGAATATATGAAAGGCATGTCTGCATCTATAGAACTAGAGACTTATGGAGAGAGCCTGGTCATGGAAAAGTCCATCCAGCTGCCAGATGGCCCAGAAATGATCCACACATCATGTTTCCTGACACTGTTTATGATTTTGCAGACTACAAGAAGCTCTGGTGGCAATTTTTAAATATTGATGATCAAACAGAAACACATTATACCAGGATCAAGTTCAGCACAGTTGGCCACTACCAAGGTTATCAGCAATGTCAATGGTTCAGAGATTGGTGGAAAGATTATGGGATGAACATGACAACCATGGATCCTGTAGAACATGAAAAATACTGTAAAAATATGGGTAAAACCTGTATTATGCAATGTAACAAAGAATGTAACCACCAAGTCTATCATACTGTAAAAGAAATGGCTAGTTCTGAATGGACAACTTATCAAACCGCCCAGTACAATAATTCTCTTGAAGAATACATGAGAGAGCACATGGAATGGCTCGTCCTTACTAAAGTACAACATCAAATCGTGCTGGGAAAGCCCATCATTGTTCGACGAATCTACACCAAAGCATGGGACACTATGCAATACAAACAAGACCGGTTTCTGGGTCTCAAGATATTTTGATGTGAACCAGTCACAAGCGCTGAATTGTGACCAGTTTTCCCGTGGGCTTTACTGTTCGAAAGCCTCCACAGTGTAATATTTTCCATTAGTCTTTTCTTGTGGGCTTTAGTACAAAAGCATCCACTGTGTAGAGAGTCATGATATCTATCAGATTTACTTTAAGTACAAGAATCTACTTTACAGATAATATCTGAGCATTACCCAAAAGCAATTATTCGGTCCACTTTATAGACCCGAATATTTGTGCGGACGTCACTCTAATAAAAACTGAAAAGCAATGATTCCTTTAGCTTTAAGTCTTTTCTTTGTTCCGACCAAAGATCATGTTTGTCCCCCCCTCTCTTCCTATATAAGGAGGGTAAGGCTCATTTGTTTGGCATCGGAGTTTTGAGTGTTTAGAGTCTTGAGTCTTGTTAGTTGTGAGTTGAGTAGCTTTCCTGCTCTGCATCTGCGAACCAAAGTGTCTGATCTGCTTGCACCACGAAAGATTCACTCAAGTCTTTAGGTGGTTTGGAAGCCCGCGCATCAGTGTGCTCGGCACTGGTGAGAACCTAAAGTGGCTGAACCATTAGTAAGAGTCTTTCAATTTGTAAAATTTCTGAGGCAGAGTCTATCCATCGCCAGGTAGCCTCCGGTATTACTTGTTCTTAAGGAACGGTAAAAAGTCCGGTAAATGCGACGACAGTCAATCTCTGTAATATTTTTGGGTTTTCTGCAATAAAATGAGTACACCATATTCCCGCAATTGAGTATCTCTGTGATTTAAAAGTCTGCTGTGATAGTAGTTCTGTTGAGCTTTCGTCCGAAGTTCGCAGGAAGTTTGCCAAAGGATCGAAGGGACACCAAGGCAGTAGTAAGGCATGGAAGCCATTGTGTATGCCAAAAGAGTGTGAAAGATCTGAGTAGGTTCACCACTGGTTCACCAGGAGTTGGCTATCAACACTAACGAAGAGGCACAACAAGTTGCAAGGTCGTGACAAGTGATAATTTCTTTTAAAGTTCAGGAGGAAAATTCCTTTGTCACCTAGTTCGGTTAGGATACCTGGTTCAAATCCCGGCAACGGAAGGTGATAATTGTTTTCATGTTTTTCGAAGATATTCGTCATTCATGTTGCCTTTTTCTAGTCTTTCGTTCATTATCAAGTAAACACTACAAATAAATATAACATGTAAAAATTGTAGCTAGAATAGCTCAGTTGGTTAGAGTGTGTGGTTGTTAACCACAAAATCGAAGGTTCAAGCCCTCCTAGCGCATGTTGATTGTTTTAATTTTATATTTTATTATATTCATATATATTTTCAAATAAGAATATATTATATATTTTTTTAATATAGCAAATTATTTCATTTATTAAAACAAAAAGTTATATATCGCTTGGATTTCAAAAAAAATCCAAACTTCCAGAGATTCCCGTACCAAATTTGGTTGAAATTAGCAAGTTACTTATCAATAATAAACAATCATAAATTAACTATGACCATCATTGATACATAAAAAGCTCTTTGAAGATTTAAGAATTCAAAGGGGGAAATTCCTCTAGCATTAACATGATTTCCCTTAAGTTGACTAATTGTTTACCATCTCCTTGAATCAATGTCTTATTGCTCTTAGAGCCTTGGCTTTTGGCTTCTTTCTATCGCGTGGAGACAACCTTGAAATCCTTTGTGTGAACCCCAAGACAAGACTTTGAAGAACTTGAGCCCCATTGGTCTTCTTCCTTACTTTGGAGATAGGCCTTGTGAAGAATTTGAGCGTGATGAACTAACATGTATTTCATATCTTTTCCATGTCATTCTTCTATAGGGCAGTGAGTCGCGGATCATCTGAATCCATATCTTCTGGTATCAGCCTTTCAGGCCCTTGTAGCATCACTTTCTAGGAAATCTTGAACAAAAGAAGCGCAGACCATATTTGCCAATAAGGTAGAAACCATTCCCTTTGTGGCACTTCCTCTAGGGTTTTGATGAACTTCTTTGGTTTTTTTTTATCAGCGCTTAGTAGGGAAATTCGTTGGATTGTGGTTATCCCCATATCTACGGATCAATGGCTAGAAAAAACATGGAAGCCATTGATGAAAGGGAATTAACTTGTTTGCATGCGGGAACGATTTCTTTGCTTTCATGTTCAAATACAAAGAAGATAAATATGTAATATTCAGAAACGTCACATATTTCTTTGGGGCTCAGGGAATGTACCTAAATAAATGGTTGTTGGACTTTGACCTGGATGATGATATTCCAAATGCAGTGCATGTCTGTGTAAAGCCTCCCAGACTCCCTCTATTGTGCTGGGGTGATGATGGTATAAGAGCAATTGGGAATGATCTAGGGAAATATTTGGACAGAGTTGAACCCCAAGGGTTTTCAGTTTTCTTGTGCAAAGATTTGTGTGGAAGTAGATTTGGAGAAGGGCCTAACTACGAAGATCAACCTCACACGGGGCAGGTGGAGCCATCATCAAGTTTTTTACTATGAATAGTTTCCTTTCAAATGCTAGATATGCCATGAATATGGCCATTTCACAAGAGATTGCAAGAAGGCTCAACCATGCAAGGGTGAGGGAACAATAGAAACATAAGAGGAACAATGGTAAACATGGAGGAAGGGGGGAAACAAAGGAATAACAGTAGAAAGTAAAACTCAATCAACCTCATCAAATCCTTTTGAGATTCTGTAATCACACGAGGAAAATGAAAAAGAAGTTGCAAATACTGACAATAGAAAAGAAGCACCCGAGGATGAAATGGTAAATGGTGAACAAGAGGCTAGGGAGATCCGAGAGCCAGAAAAAGGAGAAGAAGAGGAGCTAGATGGGAACAATCAAAACTCTATTCCATCGCATGAGGAAGGCAATATTCCATCAGCGTAGGAAGCAGTGGGTGTTGGAAAATGTAACTAGGTTCGGTCTTCATAATTATCTTTTCACTCATGTCATTTTACATTTTATGTAAAAACAAAAAGAAGAAAAATGAATTTTATTTTTCAAGCATGGGTTTCACGCTCAAGTCAAATTATTATTTTATTTAATCATGTTCTTCAGGCTCATTATTATTCGTATTGGTCAAAGTCAAAGGCATATTTATAGTCAGGAAAAAGGATTTTCAAATATGTAATTTGGGTAAAAATTGCCTCTATATGCCAAGTTGGCCTTGCCTATCAAGTCATCCCTGCCCCAAAAGACATGTCTATTTGAACCCCTCTAGACAATATAAATAGAGGGTGAATTGAGCTCATTTGAAGACAAGCATTTTGCATGAGTTGTTTTGAAATATCACAGAAGGAAGGAGAGCCGAAGTCCGAAATTGACAAGTAAAGAAGAGTTTCTCTTAAGCTTGGATTTGTGGAAGTTTTGCCTTGACACATCTCTTGTTGAAAATTTGTTCCTGATGTTGTACATGTTTTTGTCTCTTGTTGTTGATGGATTTTCTATGTGGAAGGAGGGCTTGACTTGGCATCTTGAGGGTTGGAGTATTTTTACGGTTATGGGTTTTGGATATCTCACTTTGATCTGATTTTATAAGAAGAGAATTTTTTCTGGGTATTCCCCATTGAGGGGTTTCCACCTTGGCTTGGAGCCTAAATCTTATGTTCCTTATTTCTTGTGATCTTCATGTTTTGTACATTTGGTAATTGTTTAATGAAGAGAACATAATAAACATTAATAAGAAGCCAACAACATTCACAAGCAATTATCAAAGAAGAGAAATCTACCCTAATTTACAGTCAAATTGATTTCTCAACAGTGGGAAGCCCTTCACTGGGTTTTAAAAACATGTATGACATCACCCTAAGGAGACTAAAGGAGCCATTGGGGGAGTCAGTGAAGATCTTGACAAGGAACATGACTGAAAAGAAGGAAGAAAAAAAAGTCACGAAGAAGCATATCAAAGCGGATTCACCAGATTCAAAGACAAAGGAGGCCCATGTTCAAATCAGGTAGATGAGGAAGAACCTTCCAAAAGCGACAAAGACAACATATATGACCCCTTGAAGTTAATAGAAGATATTTGTTGGATCTTATTTGGGAAAAATGGTGAAAACATCTTAACGAGGAAAATGAGAGGTCAGTCAAAGACATATCGACAAGTAGTAAGAAATGGAATGTAAATGTATTTGGATCTTAAGGGTATTTTGGAAAAATTTTAGTTTGAAAGTGAATAAAATTTTTGTTTGATAAAATATCCACTTGAGGATTTGGATTCAACCGATATACTCAATCTTAAACTCACAAAAAAATATTAATATCTCTAAAAAAAATATAACAATTTTAAGTTAAATCCTTAATCTCTTTTTAATATAAACTATCATATTCATTTCTTTCAAATACATATAGATATACCGAAAAAAAATCTAAATTAAAAATGATCCGATGAAAATTTTATTAGCATAAAAATATTGAAAGATCAAATCTCAAACCGATAAACCAAAAAATTTAAATAAATGTATTTTTTTTCCTCCGTAATTCCAAATATTGATATGGCAACATTAGTCTCCACTTCAAGTATATGTATTTTTCAAACCAAAAAAAATCGTGAAGTAATCATCAAAAAGACATTATAAAATCGTATGCCACGAAAACTATACCACCGAACGCTGCAGATAACTAGATAAATTGAAAATCCTCAAACAATATGGACAAAGTAACATCATAACCAAGTCCTCAAACAATATGGACACCAATAATATTATAACCAATAATTAATTTAGTGAGACAATGTTGATAGTAGGCATTTTTATTATCTATGTTTCAATTGTTCTTATCCTACATATTAATGTGGAAATATGAATTTCTATACTTCATTAAAGAGTGAAAATAGCTCGTATCATCATGATGAGAATTTTAATACGATAAGATATCAATGGTGAAGGGTGGGTATATTTTTTTATTGATTTGGTGAAGGCTTTGATGAATTTTAATACGATAAGATATCAATGGTGAAGGGTGGGTATATTTTTTTATTGATTTGGTGAAGGCTTTGATTCCTATTAATTTGCACTGGAAAATTTGAATGGTATATAATTAGATCTTTTGGACCAATAATAGTGGAAGATATATTCATTTAGTGATGGTGATAGAATATTTAGATAAATAATGCATGTTTTTTTAATTTTATCTTGAATTTAACAATAATGCTAATATCCTTAAGGGGTGTTTTGTTGATTACAAGTCATCGACTTTCCATTTTCTGACAAATAGGTGGTTTTGCCACTCATGATTGGCATGCAAACAATTTGTTTGGTCAAGTTGGAGGTAGACTTTGGTGGTCGTTCCTTGGCCTCCACTTGGCAAGTCTCACATCACCTGTGGCTACATATCGGTTTATGTAGAGCCTTTGTATGGCGGAGGCATTTGTACATTAAATTTGTGAGGACGAGCGACGAGCAATGTGTGTTTTGTGAGGATTACTGAAAAACGAACTAGTTATTCGGAGCAGGTAAGGTTGTGAGCTCATATGTGGGAATGGATATGGTAGGGAATCACCTTGACAAATGACATGACCTCACCATCCTACGAATTCTTGGGATGATAGCTTTGTGGGAGAAACATCACACTTGGCACTTGGTGGGCATATTGATTCAACTTGGGCGCACATCTGTTAAATGTTGCATTTCGTCAGTTGTGGTATATAATAGTTTGTCTCATGAAGTAGAGTGGAGAACCCTTTAGGTGACCTTAAGGTGGCAAACCTCTTTTGTCTTGCATACAGGGCTTGGTCTAGTTCCTCACCTTCCGCTCCACATTACTCACTTAGTTGATATCGTATGTCCTTAGAGAGGTATTTCAATTTTGGTTTCTGGTTCTTCCCTGTAGTCTTTAAGTTAGCCTAAATCCTTTTGTTGGTCATTGTCATATGTTATTTGAGGTCTACATCATGTTTTGTATCAATGTTATTCATTGATTTTGGTGTTGTTTGTCTTGCAATTTCATTGTTCAGGCTATTTGAAGTCTTATAGTAGGCCCCTATTTTATTGTACTCTCCTAAGGTGTCTCATGGTCCGGGGTAACGAGATACAACAAGAGTGACAACGTACTTCGTGTGCTTCCTTCATAATACCTCGTTTGGGCCTTCGTTTGAGCTCGTTGTTGTTTTTCCCACAGGTGACCTTAAATCCCTTAAGCCCTATGGAATCTCATTCAATTGCTCAGTTTTGGTCAAGGGATTTTGGTACAGTGGGTCTTTTTCAATTTGCTTGTGACTTTATTCCCTTTCGAGATTCCTAGAAGGCTTATGTCAAGTACTCTTGGGTTCTTATCTATAAATGATCTAACGTTCCATTGGGTCAGGGCTCCTTCCTCTGTATTTTTCTCGATGATATATATCTTGGCTTTCCCATTCATAAGTGTAAGCCTCATGATAATTTTCACTCATTCCTTTGGGTCCTAATTGGGTAATCTTGTCCACTTTGTAGTCCAAGTCACTTTTCATGGTTGTCCCAATTTTCTCGAGCTCTATTATCTTGCAGGTATTGGTCTTTCATGCCCCCCTGTCAATGATTACTCAATTATAGGGGAGGTGCACCTAGGGCATCCTCTTCGAGACACCAAAGACTCTTCAAATGGGAGTCTGTTGCAAACTTTTTTTGATGTAGTTCCCTTGGAGGTCCGAAATGAAATCCACACCCTAGAAGCTAAAGAGTTCAGAGACTGTATTTATTTCTTAGATTCTGAGGTTTGCCATGGCAACACCAAATGGGTGCCAGACTCTAGTAAACTTCGGAATATGAGGTTATATTTCATGCATTCTATATATACAAATAGGTAGATGGAGACTCTTCTTCACATGATGCTCTGAGATAAGCAAGTTGATAATTATAATCTCTTTGTGGGTCAAGAGGATTTCAAGCAGATTCGCATGACATATGCTATGACATGAATGAACTTATGGTTAGATTGAGAAAAATAGAACGCTATATTGTCTGAGACTCTAGACACTGACTTCAATGCTCCTCTAGATGGTGAAGTAGTTATAAATGCTCAACCAATCAATATGGTTAGTGCAGACTCCTTTCCAAATCACCATGTGATTATCCTGGATGAATACACCCATCTTTGCTTATGTTTCTATCTCATGGTCTCATAGTTGGTGGTTGTTACCGTGTTTTTGTCAACCTCATTTTTGCATGGCGATAGTGGTTAACGAATAAAATGAAGTGTAGGTATCTCTTGTTGGTTTTTGTATAATTGGTTAGTTACCACGTCAATGATTCACTCTTCAGTGATAGGCTTTTGTTATGTACTTATCAACCTATCGATTTTCTGACTAAGACAATATGTGACTATCAAAAATATCATATATAATTTTGTTTTTTAAATATAAATATAAATTATAATCAAATATTACAAATAATAATAATAATACTAATATCTTTTATATATATCATTTATCAAAGTTATTTGAAACTTGTATTTTTAGTCTCTATTACAAAACTATTAATCTCAAGAGAAGATTGCTCATCAATAAATATAAGAAAAAAAAATCATAAAAAAAAATTAAAAATGAATCTTCTAACAAAGTCTCAAAAAAAAAATGATTTTTCTAACAAAATCTCAAAAAAAAATAAAAAAAATAAACTTTTTTTTTTCTCTCCTATTTTAGGCATAAATATCTAAAAATAAAAATCATATTTCTTCCATCTTATTAGTCCCTGCCACCTATTTTATGCATAAATATCTAAAAATAAAAATCATATTTCTTCCCTCTTATTAGTCCTTGCCACCTATTTTATGCATAAATATCTAAAAATAAAAATCATATTTCTTCCATCTTATTAGTCCCTTCCACCATCTATCCGAAACCACAATGTTAATTTTATGCATAACTAGCAATTGTCCCAAAAGGTACAAAGAGAGGCCGATAGGATTATTAAATCGGAATTGTTGAATTTTCTAGAAGAGATGTTGGTTCAAGCCTAACGAATGAGCAATTTGAGTTGGCTAAAGGCTTTCTAATTGTTTTTTATTATGTTAAAATTATATTGATAATTCATTGGTTTTACTTTACTTTCAAAAGCTTGAAGGAATTTGAAAAGCAAGTATAGGATTGCTTTGTGGGATTTGATCCCAAAATCATTGCTTTGTAAATACATACTCAATGAAATGTTAATTGGTTGAAACCTGCAAATGTTTGATATAAGAAAATAAGCCGAAAAGGTTGAAAGGGGCCTGGATCATTGTGCAATTACTTTTCTGTAGATGTTTTATTTATATCTATATTACAAAGAACACACTGAATGTCTTATTTCATTTTAGAGTAAATTAATTACCCAAAATCAAAAAATCTCTATAGATGGCCAAGCATATACGAAGCTTGCTAGTGACCAAGGCAATAACCACCATGACTATCCCCTACCAATATATTTCATTGAAAACCATAATTGCCTTTAGAAAGTCAAAACATAATATTACAAAACATATTGATATATTGCTATGAAAAAGTTGATTCCATTAGAAACCATGATATTATCGGATGCCTCAGATCCATCAAGACTGAGGCTGAATTTGTTGATCGTAAGGGCTGTATTCCACAGCCTCCAACCCACAACGTTGACAGCTGAGTCAACAGTCCCAACGAATTGGGCCAAGATTTCAATTCTGCACAATCACAAACCCACAACTTCTTCAAGCTGCTCAAGTGACCTAGAGAACAGGGCAGCATTTCCAACAAAGCATTTCCCAAAGAAAATTCTTCCAAACTGCTTAGGTTTCCAATATCCTAACAATTCTTTTTATGTAATTCTGAATTTTCTAATTTTTTTAATATAATTATCTGATCATTAACTTGCAATTTCTAAATCTGTTCACATAATTTTCAATTACTAAAATGATTAATTTGTCAATCAAGTGAATTACAAAAATCTACTTTTTAATCTAAAAGGATTTCTTATTGATATTGAAAAGTTTTAAAACAAAACTAATGCATTGCTTATTATGCCCTTTGGTTATTAACTTATTCTTTGTAAAACCAAAATGATCATTGATAACCCTACCCCTACTAATAAATTTGAGAAGATTGGTTATGCTTTGTATGACCAAAATGATAACCCTACTAATAAATTTGAGAAGATAGGTTATGCTTTGTAAGATAGGTTATGCTTTGTAAGACCAAAATGATAACTCATCATTCCACTAATAAATTTGAGAAGGATGAGCAGCAGAACATTGAAACGAGTCATCCGTAAGTTGTAACAAAAGGATTTAGGATTTCCAACCTGCCTAAAACGTTGGGAAGCCTAAACAAAGTTCAACCCGGTTAAGAGGCTGGAAGCCTAGACAAGTTTAGTCAAACCCGTAAGGGTAAAATGACCCTATACACTGAACAAGGGTGTTAACACCCATGCTGGGGAAGAGGCAAAATGAAGCAGTCTCCAGGTCCTCCCTCATGACACATGATGTAATCTACTTATTTTGCAAAGTAATATAAGATGTATTCTCTTTCTAGAAATGGAAAATAAACAGATCAAAAGAACAAATCCGGTTGAGAAGATTGGTTATGCTTTGTATGACCAAAATGATAACCCTACTTATAAATTTGAGAAGATAGGTTATGCTTTGTAAGACCAAAATGATAACTCCACTAATAAATTTGAGAAGGACGAGCAGCAGAACATTTAAACGAGTCATCCGTAAGTTGTAACAAAAGGATTTAGGATTTCCAACCTGCCTAAAACGTTGGGAAGCCTAAACAAAGTTCAACCCGGTTAAGAGGCTGGAAGCCTAGACAAGTTTAGTCAAACCCATAAGGGTAAAATGACCCTATACACCGAACAAGGGTGTTAACACCCATGCTGGGGAAGAGGCAAAATGAAGCAGTCTCCAGGTCCTCCCTCATGACACATGATGTAATCTACCTATTTTGCAAAGTAATATAAGATGTATTCTCTTGCTACAAATGGAAAATAAACCGATCAAAAGAAAAAATCCGGTCTAACTTCATTTGTAAAAGCTACAGTCCTTAAAGGTGTCTCTGCAAGAAAGATATCATGGGATACAATTCACATTTAGGGATAGACTATTATACCAAAATGCATATATGTATCCTACAAGTAACCTGTGCAACCAAAAGTACAGGAAAAGGATAACGTCAAACCTATTTACTTAACATTCTCGGCAATAGAAAACTCAGTGGAGAATATAGCCACTGTAAATTATGAAGAGAAATTTTAACACTGTAATTTGGTTTCGGCTAGAGCTAAAATGCTCAACATCCATAATAAATTTAAAACCCTCAAGTCGACAGAGAAAAGACGCTCTTCTCGAAAAACCATAACAGAATTTCATAATATCCGTAAATGTGAATTGTATCCCATGATATCTTTCTTGCAGAGACACCTTTAAGGACTGTAGCTTTTACAAATGAAGTTAGACCGGATTTGTTCTTTTGATCGGTTTATTTTCCATTTGTAGCAAGAGAATACATCTTATATTACTTTGCAAAATAAGTAGATTACATCATGTGTCATGAGGGAGGACCTGGAGACTGCTTCATTTTGCCTCTTCCCCAGCATGGGTGTTAACACCCTTGTTCGGTGTATAGGGTCATTTTACCCTTATGGGTTTGACTAAACTTGTCTAGGCTTCCAGCCTCTTAACCGGGTTGAACTTTGTTTAGGCTTCCCAACGTTTTAGGCAGGTTGGAAATCCTAAATCCTTTTGTTACAACTTACGGATGACTTGTTTAAATGTTCTGCTGCTCGTCCTTCTCAAATTTATTAGTGGAGTTATCATTTTGGTCTTACAAAGCATAACCTATCTTCTCAAATTTATAAGTAGGGTTATCATTTTGGTCATACAAAGCATAACCAATCTTCTCAACCGGATTTGTTCTTTTGATCTGTTTATTTTCCATTTATAGAAAGATAATACATCTTATATTACTTTGCAAAATAAGTAGATTACATCATGTGTCATGAGGGAGGACCTGGAGACTGCTTCATTTTGCCTCTTCCCCGGCATGGGTGTTAACACCCTTGTTCACTGTATAGGGTCATTTTACCCTTGCGGGTTTGACTAAACTTGTCTAGGCTTCCAACCTCTTAACCGGGTTGAACTTTGTTTAGGCTTCCCAGCGTTTTAGGCAGGTTGGAAATCCCAAATCCTTTTGTTACAACTTACGGATGACTCGTTTCAATGTTCTGCTGCTCATCCTTCTCAAATTTATTAGTGGAATGATGAGTTATCATTTTGGTCTTACAAAGCATAACCTATCTTACAAAGCATAACCTATCTTCTCAAATTTATTAGTAGGGTTATCATTTTGGTCATACAAAACATAACCAATCTTCTCAAATTTATTAGTACTTCTCAAATTTATTAGTAGGAGTAGGGTTATCAATGATCATTTTGGTTTTATAAGAATAAGTTAATAACCAAAGGGCATAATAAGCAATGCATTAATTTTGTTTTAAAACTTTTCAATATCAATAAAAGGAAAGAAATCCTTTTAGATTAAAAAGTAGATTTTTGTAATTCACTTGATTGACAAATTAATCATTTTAGTAATTGAAAATTATGTGAACAGATTTAGAAATTGCAAGTTAATGATCAGATAATTATATTAAAAAAATTAGAAAATTCAGAATTACATAAAAAGAATTGTTAGGATATTGGAAACCTAAGCAGTTTGGAACAATTTTCTTTGGGAAATGCTTTGTTGGAAATGCTGCCCTGTTCTCTAGGTCACTTGAGCAGCTTGAAGAAGTTGTGGGTTTGTGATTGTGCAGAATTGAAATCTTGGCCCAATTCGTTGGGACTGTTGACTCAGCTGTCAACGTTGTGGGTTGGAGGCTGTGGAATACAGCCCTTACGATCAACAAATTCAGCCTCAGTCTTGATGGATCCGAGGCATCCGATAATATCATGGTTTCTAATGGAATCAACTTTTTAATAGCAATATATCAATATGTTTTGTAATATTATGTTTTGACTTTCTAAAGGCAATATACAATTATGGTTTTCAATGAAATATATTGGTAGGGGATAGTCATGGTGGTTATTGCCTTGGTCACTAGCAAGCTTCGTATATGCTTGGCCATCTATAGAGGTTTTTTGATTTTGGGTAATTAATTTACTCTAAAATGAAATAAGACATTCAGTGTGTTCTTTGTAATATAGATATAAATAAAACATCTACAGAAAAGTAGTTGCACAATGATCCAACCCCTTTCAACCTTTTTCGGCTTATTTTCTTATATCAAACATTTGCAGGTTTCAACCAATTAACATTTCATTGAGTATGTATTTACAAAGCAATGATTTTGGGATCAAATCCCACAAAGCAATCCTATACTTGCTCAAGCTTTTGAAAGTAAAGTAAAACCAATGAATTATCAATATAATTTTAACATAATAAAAAACAATTAGAAAGCCTTTAGCCAACTCAAATTGCTCATTCGTGCTTGAACCAACATCTCTTCTAGAAAATTCAAATACAACTTAAACCAGAGCCTTCGCACACTACTACAAACTCAATACAAAAGCTCCTTCACCAAACCTATCATCATTCACCCTTAATTTCTCTTCTCCATGCACTTGCCTAACCTCTTTTTCACTATATTTCAGCCCCAACTGATCCATACATTCACTTAACCTTCTAACACTATTTGCACCTCCCAAATCCAATCTTATTTTTTCTTATTTTAGAGGAAGCTTTGATAAAATAATAATAATAAATATTTTGAGGATAACAAACATGGCAAAACGCTTTTCATATTATTATTTTTCAATTTATTTATTCAAAAAAATACAATATTTATTAAGTTAAAAGACTTTTGTAGCTAATCTAAAAGATATAATGTCTTCTCTACTTAATTGTGTGAGTTCACAGAACATTTTTAAAAACACAAATATAATTTAAAAAATCATTATGGAATATAAATAGAATAGTTTAATATTTATTTTTAATTTAAAATTTATCACTTTAATATATAATTTCACATAACATTTTTAAAAATACTAATATAATAAAAAAATTAATATTAAATATAGCTAAAATATTTTAATATTTATTTTTAATTACAAGATGATTATGATTAATGTATATTAAAATTAAAAAAATAAAAAATTATTTTTAAAAATATGGAATTTTATTTATTTTTATATTTTAAAAGTACTAATATAAACTTCCTAGAATCATTATAGTTTTAGAGTGTGGTATATATTTTAAAAATTAAATTTTAATTTAAATATGTTTTGAATAATTTGAGTGTTTTTTATTTTATATTTTTTTTAATATTATAGTTTTAATTTTTTTATCCTATGGTGTTTTGAAAATTGATCAATTTTTTTTATTATGAAATTAATGAAACTGTATTTTTATTTTAAACATATTTATCTTATTCTTTACATTAATTTTTTTTTCTAAGCAACGTTACCTACTATGTATTAATATTTACAGCGGAAAATTACATGCAGTGTGTCATGCTGCCCTATGGCAGCTGTAGCATAGTCCCCCAACCCATTACATTTCTGAGAAACCCACCTGAAGATACCTGAACTGTTCCCTAAAACCTTCAACAAAAAGACAAAAACCATCTCTGTAAAGCCCTCGCAGGGCAGAGATTGTCACATAGAACCAGAGCTTGTGGAGATAGCCCAAGCCAAACAAAACTCAATTCCATAACGGAAGAGTGACACAGAAACAGCAGATGATTCATATGACCGAGAACGACCAACATATAACAGAAAAAACATACTAGAACCACTAAAGACAGCAGGAGAGAGAACCAACCACGAACCCAACACGCGTCCAGTCTTCATGCATGAGAGCCATCTGGGCTTAGCCCTCTCTCTCGTCATCCCCGGGCTCGCCCTCCCCTGGTTTAGCTTCCCGAATCCACGCCCAGCCATGTCCTTCCGGTAGTCCGTCCATGAAAGCCGGCAGCACAGGTTCGTTCTCCCGCAATTCTGCCTCCCTTGAGCTTGAGGCCTCCCCCACAGGCCTTTTGCCTTTGTCCACGAGCCTACACTCTGCCTCCATAGCCTGAGGCAAATTTTCCTCTCGCTCCGGGTGGAGTCTCTCTTCAGTTACCGCGGGGTGCTCCATTGCAGATGGCCGAGGCATGCCTTCTTCCAATTCTTCCGGAATTCTGGTAAACAAGACTGAAATATGAGCATTGACGCCCAGATTTTCTCTGGGATTGCACAGCGAGAAGATGACAGAGCCGAATGCTGGTAGAGTTTGCTCGCCATTGTTGGACCCTCCAACCTCCACAACTTGACTTGCCTGCACCTGAGGTGCACCTCCTCGTCGGTGGCAGTAAATGCAACAACAATGGTGGTGTTGGTCAGTTGCAGGCCCGCGAGCGGATCTGGCTCTCCCTGAGCCTCTGCCCCGACGGCATGGCATTCTATCACGCACCATTTTCCCAAATTCCACTTCCTCCAACGAAGTTTTCTCCCAATTCGGCTCACTATGGCAGACAAAAGACTGTAGGCATGAACCAGGGAGGACCAGCAGTCGACCAGTCTCCCCCAATTCCACAAAGACTCCAGAATTCTCAGGACACAGAGCAGGAGCACCATCACTGTGGGCTTCGTCCGCGTCCAAATCAGCAAATTTAACGACCTCTGCATTCCGTCGGAATGTCCCCGCATTGAATGCGGCCATCCGCCTTCGCTGTGAACCCTGCGCCCTCATTAAGGCTCGAATGCTGCCTTGCAGGTCGATGGGAGGTGGCGGCGAGGAGCCTTAATGCTCTCTGTCCGTCGCGTGTCCTGTCGACCGTGCCAAGTGGCCTTAACAAGTCATGCATGGTGGCACCCGCATCCGGGCTATTCTTTACATTAATTAAAAAGAAAGATATTTTTGATTTTAGAAAATCAATTTCTAAATTTAAAAATATATTTTCAATTTCAAAATTCAAAATATTGAATTAAAAGTATTATTGTTTTTGATACAAGAAAAAACACAAACATTTTTAAAATAAGAATAAATTCTCAAAAACTTTAAACGTCAGTAAATTCTCAAAACATAATAAAATAAAATGAATTTTTAAAACAACATGAAATAATATAGGATTGAACATAAAAATAAAGACATTTTTTCTTCCGTTAACAAGATAATCATCACTTTAACGCTACCATCATGAACACATTTTTCACTTTAACGCTACCATCATGAACACATTTTTTAAATTACAAAATAAAAACAATAGTAAATAAATAAATTTAGAGTACCTGTGGTTACATTTTACATAGGTTTTTAAAAACCGATGTTTAAAATGAATTCTGTTTTTCACTGCGTGAGTAAAATAAGTTTAAGGGATTTTAAAATATTATTTTTTATTTTTTTTTATATATAAAATAATATAATGTTTTAATATGTTTGGTTTTTTTAAATATGTTAGAATATATATGTTTTTAATTTTTTGGGTTTGGAGAAGGTTTTAAGACTGTTTTTGTTTGGTTAAAAATATATCTTTTTTTGTAAGGCTACAGGTTAACCCACCTAAGACTCAAAAGCATCTTATAAGAATGAAAACTTATCCTTTTTATGAACCAACAATAAAGTCATTCCAGGTGGCATGGCTTTTTTTTAATAATAGTGATAAGTTATCCCTAGAGATAACAACTACATATAACTGCCATCACTAATTATTTAACAACTAAATGATGCTAAAATAACTTACTACAAAAATAAAAAAAAAGCTTTAACTTCTTCTTTTTTAAATATACTTTAAAATAAAATCTTCCCATTCCTTGAACCAACCAACAAGATCATGGTAACTCTATGACCATACTTGAAAAAGATGCATAATAATGTAAAACCAACCAACAAAAACAAAGATCATGGTAACTCTATGACCATACTTGAATTTTTGCATAACAATGTAAAGAAACTATCTAACCTACCTATTATATATCTGAAAGGTGAGCAGTTTCTCTGATTTGTTTGACCCAACATATAATTTGGTCCAGAGATTTTTACCAGCACAATATCACATCATTCTGAAAAACAAAGCCATACATTTGAGAGGTTTTCCCATGAAAGAAGGCATTAATAATCCTATTAACGAGGAACACATCAGATAGGATGAGACAGTAAACCAGTAATGCATGGCTGATGGTTGTTCAAAAAAACACCTCTTTGTTCAGAAACACAAGAGAACGGAAATTCTCTATCCAAGGAGATCATTATATACCCGCGGGGAAGAAAAGGAGATAAATAAATAAGTAATTTTACACCAACAAAGCAGGCTAGCTAGTTTTTGGAGAGCCAGAAAAGGTCCAAAACTGCAGAGCCTCCCAGAAGGAGAGAGCTGGTGAATGCAAAAACGATGGAGATGGCGGCCTTGTCACAGAAGCGATGAAGGGGCTTGCAGAAGTTTGGAAGGTCAGAGTGGCGGAATCCAGTGCGGTTGAGGTTCGTCACTCCTGCAGCTGCCGATGCTGCTGCCAGCATCCCTAATGCAAAAACCTGAAGACACAGAAACACACAATATGTTCATATGATTCTTTTCTGGTAAAATGCAGAATTCGTTTAAACAATCTAATGCAGATTTCATCCAGAGTGGCACACAGGGATTTTTCCAGACAGTATTTCATTGACACCATGGAATTTTAACAACCCATACTGATTATCAAGTTTCAACACTTCACACCCAATATGTATTATCAACCCAATGGACCCAGGTCTAAATATCATAGAATAAATGACAGGCATTAAACTGGGGAATGCTTCCCTGCCTCTCCCATAAAAACTGATAAAACCATTTGCCTATTGAAAATAATTGAAATGCAATTTCTTTGGCCATTCCTGATAACGACTTCCAGCTACTTCTCTGATCCCTTCCCACTGTGTTGTAGATGGTAAAATTTACATTCTCCAATTAAAATGCTATATGCAGAACAGAAATGGAACTGAAAAGGAACTCCAGCAACTTCTCTGATCCCTTCTCATTGTGTTGTAGGTGGTAAAGTTTTCATTCCCTAATGCTATATGCAGAATAGAAATGGAACTAAAATGCACTAAAAAAGTCTGGTCAATCCCAGTCCCGGTCCCAAAACCAGTTTCCCATAGACCACCAGTACAAAGAAATAATCTATAACACATTAGCTTGAAAGAAACGTTGGCAATACCAGTTCACTAACGTAATATGGAAATAAGAATGGTTTGTAACAATTTTAAGACAGAAATAGTCTCTGACACATCAGTCACACCAAAAACTTGTCATTTCCAATCTGGAAACACATTATTTACACCAAAAACTTGTCAATTCCAAGAGACTTATTGCATTGATATTTTAAATCTCTGAAAGGAAATATTCCAAAAATAATATTTGTTTTTAACCATTCAAATCTCTAACACATAAACTCACACTAGAAACTTATTAATTCCAGAAGAAAAGACTTATTGCATTGATATTTTATCTATCCGGAAAGAATAAGTCCAGAAATAACCATTGTTTTTAACCATTCTAAAACAGCAATAGTCTTTAACACAACTCACATCAAAAACTTGTCGATTCGAAAGTAGAAACACATTACTCACACCAAAAACTCGACAATTCCAAGGCAGAAGAAGAAACTATATTTTGATATTTTACCTATCTGGAGAAAATAAATCCATCCTCTCGCTCAAAAGTTTAGGTAGCCAAATTACTGAAAAAAGGTTGTCTTTCCTTGCTCGCAACAGGCCTTGAATGACACATATATGTGTGAAGGAAGGTTATCCCTTTCCTTGCTAAGGGAGAGACCTTCAATGATATACATCTGTGTCTGTGACTATGTTTAAACCGTGTCTCTAATCACATCAATTTTCAAAACTAAAAACACAGTTCTGGAGGGTGAAGAAGATGCGAGTCCTCATTGAAACTAAGCCAATTTATCATAACACTTACATGAAATTTGAGAAACAACAGAGCACCTGATCGCCTGCAAACAACAACCAGGCATGATTCCTGCTGGGAATAGTAGATGTCCTTTTCACCATCTTCATCCCACATAGCAGAAGTTGAAGCAATGAATGAGCAGCAGCAGCTGCTGAAGCTCCCACCAAGAATCTGCACACAAACATTGTGATCAAAACTGCAATAAACATACAAACGATGAAAACTACTGAAACAACAAAACGCTCTCCATGTGACTAAATATGCATACACACTGCAACCACACAAAATACCAAACACTCACTTGCTCAAATGTCAAAGACAAGCCATGAAAGACTGCAAAAACAGCTTGAACCTCACTGAAATGATAAGAATAGGATCGCTTCAACAAGAATTTTCAATGTTTGTTACTTCTACTTCACACCTCATTATCAATAGGGATCCGATCCAAATGGAATTCAAGAGCGTGCAAGAGTCCAGAGAAGGACAACCTCTTTCTACATATGAAGCAGAAGAGTCAACACGACCGCTCCCCAAAGATGAAACAAAAGTTTCCGTAGATGAAGCACAAGAGTCAGGGCGACCTCCCTCTAGAGATGAAGCAGAAATCTCTACATATAAAGCAAAAGCGTCTATGGATGAAGCAGAAGCCTCTAGGGATGAAAGAGAAGGGTGTACAAATGAAGCAGAACAGCTAGAACAACCACTCTCTAACGATGAAGCATGGATGTTATTCAGAAAAATTGCTTTCAAAGACAACCCTGCTCCTCCTATGGATATACAGGAGTGTGCTAAGAATATTGCAGACAAGTGTAAAGGTTTTGGTTTGGCCATAACCTTAGTGGCCGCAGCAATGAGGGGAAAAAGCAGAGTAGATGAATGGGAGACTTCTTTATCTTCCATTAAAATGCAGATTCTTCTTCTTCTGCAGATACTCTGCATCCTCGCATTGAACCACAACTCTATCCACTATTAAGATGGTGTTATGATGCATTGTCCAATTCAGACATCAAAAATTGCTTCCTATATCGTGCCATGTATGCGGAAAATGAAAAAATCTCTGTGCAGGAATTAGTGCAGATGTGATTTGCAGAGAGTCTTGTGAGAAGCAAACAGGGGAACCATTTAATGGACATGGCCATTGGGCAAAGCTACGTGAACCTTCTTCTAGATCGTTGCCTCTTCCAAAATGCTACCGCTGACAAGGGTATCATGTTTGCTTGGCTGAATCCAGAGCATCCATGTATAAGAGTTCACCATGTTGTTGGCGAGATGGCAATATATATTGGCGAGAAGGAGAATTGTTTACTCATGGCAGTCTGCAAATTTTTCTTTATTAATTATGAATTTGTTTCAGTGTGATGGTATACAGTAGTGCCGCCCTAAAAGTCAAGCAATTTTATTCAACAACAAAAATCCGTAGCCACAAAAGATTCATAGGCAATAACCAAAACATTCGCTGTGAAAACGTAAATCACTGTCTCTATGCCTATGGATTTGCAGCGAGTTGTAAGCAAAATCTCAATATCCTTCTAAATGGCAAAATTCAAATTCCAATTAGCAGATTATTAATTAATCACATCAAAACTTTATAATTTATCTCTGCACATAGTACTGTATACAATACCATAACAAACCAAATTGGTACGGATATTGGCTTGTATAGTTTCACCCAAATAAGCAAATGAATTCCAGACAAGCAAAGTGAACTTACACAGAAGCCGAACTGCAAGGGCCCCATTGCGACAACCGCAGTACAAAATAGAGCAGTTGCAACGCTTCCTTGGAAGGCTTCGGAACTCTTGCCCTTGCCCTTTTTATGACTTCTTCTGTAGTACTCTTTCCCATGTTCCTTACGCAATAGAGGCAGCTTCACATCGCCATTCACCCCCACAGCTCCCTTTTCCAGGTCCTCCTTGAAACCCATGACTGGTTTTGATTTTGATAATCAAACCTAGACAAATCTTCAAAATTGGGGGAGATATTGCACTGAATTTTTTTTATCAAACTGAGAAGGCGAGGTTAAATTTGTTCACAATTTTAATATGGGCAGCCTGCAAATCAGGCTCAATGTAGGCCTTATACATAGGATAAACTGTCTCTGATATTTGATAAATGATGTCCGCCGGTGCCTGACCAGACCAATTTATATCCCTCAAAACCCTCTTGACAAGATCAAAGTGAACTCCTCCAGTGACAGACACGCGGAGATCCAAGAAAGGGCGTAACCGTTCGCTCAAAGCATAGATACCTTCAATAATCACAATCCTAGATGATGCAATGTCAATATCCCTGTACCCAGTGCGTTTGCTGAGTTTAAAATCATAGACAGGAACCTTCACAGATTTTCCAGCCTTTAAATCATGAATATTTTGAAGCAGAGTATCATAGTCTGTTAACCTGGGATCATCATAATTTCCGTCGATTACTCGGCTGGAATCGTTGTAATTATCCATGGAAATAGAGATGATGTTCGGCATGAAATTCAAAACCCTCTCAGAGAAGACCGTTTTCCCTGCACCAGAAGGCCCGGCCAATCCCACCAATATAACCCCCCATCCCCATTCCTCTGTGTCAGGAGCTGGCACGCCCTGATAAAAATATAGAAACCCTTCTCAAACGACAGACTATCAGGAATCATCGCAATTTCTTATCTGTCGCAGTCCTTCCTCTTCACAAGCTCAACCTGGTTCTTCAAGAGGCCTCCGCCCTTCCTATGGCTCGAACGAATTGAAATATGCGGCGAAGACGATGGTTCTAGAGCTCTCCGCCCATAACAACCTCTGCTTAGGTAACCGCAGAACCGCCTTCATCATGAATATCCATGATTTCCTGAACAAGAAAGTTTGCCAGGTGTCACCGTCAGAAGGAATAGGACGACGAAAGGTCCCTTTCAAAGGAAGGCCTATCGGCCTAAAAATATCTAAAAATAAAAATCATATTTCTTCCATCTTATTAGTCCCTGCCACCCTCTATCCGAAACCACGAAACCACAATGTTAACATTAGTTGACCTGTTTGTGATACCCTCTATCCGAAACCACGAAACCACAATGTTAACATTAGTTGACCTGTTTGTGATTTTAGTGCGGTTGAAAGAGTATACTGAAAGTTACATAGTAATTTATTGTGTTATTTGGGAGGCAAAAACCTAGGTTACCTAGGTTATATATATTTATTTTGGAGGGTTATATTTTTTTCCAATCAGTGTTAGAGCAGTTTAAAACAGTATACTGAAAGTTACATAGTAATTTATTGATTTATTGTGTTATTTGGGAGGCAAAAACCTAGGTTACCTAGGTTATATATATTTATTTTGGAGGGTTATATTTTTTTCCAATCAGTGTTAGAGCAGTTTAAAACATTAGATCAGTTTAAAACATCAGGTTAATGGTAGCATTAAGGCTTGGCACATGGTTACCTAGGTTATATATATTTATTTAGGAGGGTTATATATATTTATTTTTTTCCAATTAATGGTAGCATTAATGCTTGGCACATTGTACTTTAGATAATGCTTCGTTGCTGCACGAAGATGGGAAGACAAGACAGGTAGCCTGCATGAAGTTGAGTGTGGCCAGTGGAGAGCTCATGGGCTCCGGGTTTCCTCTTTCTGCTGCCTTCCCTTCCTGGATTCCAAGGGCTCAGTTCCAATTCAGGTCAGGTCAGCATGTTCCCAAGCAGTACATGGGCTGGCTGGATGCTTTCGACACAGAAGAAAGCAGGGACGAGCCCATCGGCCATCCTACACTGGGTGGAGTCCGAGAGGGGCGCACAGCCTTCTTACGAGAAAGGGGCGCGTGGAGTCCGAGAGGGGCGCACAGCCTTCTTACGAGAAAGGGGCGCACAGACTAGCACAAGTTCTGGTACCTTCGTTACGCCCTTAGTCACTTAGCAGATGTCGATATGACTGAGTTACAGGACACAGATATGGATCCCAAAAGACAGCGCAAGCAGAAAGAAATAGTGAAAGAGGGTCGAGGGTCGAAGGGCCTTGGGGTTGATGGAAAAAGATTTCAAGCATTGGGCTATTCGTAAGGCTTCACGCTTGAAGATAATGGAATAGGGGAAGCATCCACTGACCCAATTAAGAGGCTCTGGAACGTAGCTAAAGCCCATTTCAGGAAGGTTGGGGGTGATGGAAGCTTGCTTGCTCTCTTTCCCGACGTCCAGCACTTTTCCAAGGTGTGGGGCTTCGTTCCTTATAGAATCAAGCTCGGCAACCCAACCGAGTATGTTTATCATGCTGTGTTAAAAGTTCATGGGCGTTGCCTTGGGGGACGATTAGGGGCATCCTTGGCACCATGGGCTGCTTGAGGAGGTGGGCTGGAAAAAGAAATGAACCGGCACTAGAAGAAGCTACTCTCTGCTGAGATCTAAATGAGGGTAGAAAATATGAAACCTAAGTGATGGCAGGCTTACCGAGATGGAAAGGGAGACGGAAAAGGAATACCATTCTTCGCAAAATATCCTCTTCTGCTTCTCTTCTGGCAGAGCTCCTTCCCATGTGTCTGCCGGTATCTTGAGCAGAAAGAACCGAGCTCCTTAACAGCGCAGGGAAGGGCTAACAGTCAGGGAGGTTAGACTGTTAAACAACCAACAGGCATGGAGCTTAGACGGTTAAACAGCCAAGAGGTTAAACATTTGAGCCAGCAGCTAAGGTAGCAAGAGTCGATGTATAGAGTGACTAGGGCAGAAGGTCATGAAGTTGAAACTGGTGCACCTGCAGTGGGCAGTTGGATTATCCTTCTGCCTCCTGTATTGACATATGACCATGATACAATGTCAAGTGTCATGGTTTAGGCCCTGCATGCTATGCCATGGAGAAGGAGGTGAGGCATGTGGCGCTCATGGAAGGGCCCACATGGAGGTGTTTTTATTTTTAGTTTTTTAAGCATTTTAAGTAAAATCACGCAGTTGCTCCATGTCGTTGGCGTTTCAACTGTCTGTCCCTCGGGCCGCTGCTGGAAGGCTCCGTTAGGGAAATATATATAGGGAAATATATAGGACCTTTACAGGTTATTTTTCTATCACACTGATGATATAACTTGATGTGTAGATGCTTCTGAGGAGGTTTCTAGAGTTGTATATGAACAATCATTTGCATTTCAGTTTGGCATAATAAGTCCTGGGTTTGTTTCCAAATATTCAAAAGCTTAAAAAAACGGAGTGCGCTTGAATCTGTATTCTGTGTTGATGCCCAGCGCTTCAATTTGGCTTTAATCCGAATATAATACCACCGTAAAATAAATTATCAATATGATCTATTCCAACTGCAGATCCGAATTCAATTAGAGCAGTCCCAGATTTTGGTGCAGGTGCAATGCTTGTCCTGAAATTAAGAATTTACTATATCGTATAAGATTAGAAATTTATAATATATTAATCTCTTATTTTCCTTTAATTTCCTTTAATTAGTTCACTCTTGTATCTTCATTTGATTACCGAGAATTACCTGTTTCGCAACTATTAGCAGAGTTTTGTGATTTTTTGGGGCCTAAATGTTCTTTTAAATCTCAGAACCGTTGTGTTTATAGGATTGATGTTGTTCATTGTCACAACAATGTCTATGGGGCTACCATCTTCCCTCACAATGTTGGGCTTGGAGCTACCAGGCAAGTAGAGTATCAACTCCATTTTTTCTTCACAACATTTCCTTGCAACTAGAAAATGTCATGACTCATGATTTAAACAAATGAGTAGGTTGAGTGGTCGGCTACATTTCATGAAAACCCTTAATCTCTGGACAATACTAGAGAGCCTGGGCCTATATCCGTAGGCATTATTTTTTCATCGTAAGTAGTATTATGATTTGGAAAGTGCCAAGGGCCACTCTGATTGCAATGGGCCTATATCCGTAGGCATTATTTTTTCATCGTAAGTAGTATTATGATTTGGAAAGTGCCAAGGGCCACTCTGATTGCAATGGGCCTATATCCGTAGGCATTATTTTTTCATCGTAAGTAGTATTATGATTTGGAAAGTGCCAAGGGCCACTCTGATTGCAATGAGCAAAATCATAGGAGGCAATGATTTGAAAAGTAACTAGGGTTATCTGAATGATTATGGGAAAAATCTTGGGTAACTGAATTGGGATAATAACATAATCAGGGTGAAAATGTTGATGTTTAATATATCATGAGAACTCTGGCTTCTGATTACTGCCCTCAAAATCAAAATCTTCTAGAAAGTTTGGCTAACGATTTGTATCAACGTTTTATGGATACAGGGATCCCGATCTGGTTAAAAGAATTGGAGCTACCACAGCTCTGGAAGTTCGATATACTGGCATTCAATACACATTTGCTCCATGTGTTGCTGTAAGACTCTGGCACGGATGTGCTCGATGGAAGTTCATTCAAAAATGAGAGTCAAGTTTTCACTGTTTAGAATGTCTTGTTTGATGTGAGCAGGTTTGCTGAGATCTTTACGAAGGGGGTGCCGTATGTAGCTGGACAGTAAGTTTCAGACTTTTTGTTTTATCCCTATTTAGAACATAAATTTCTTTGATCAATCAATTGTACCACAGTTTTCTATATAACTGGACATTAAGCTGCAAAACTTTTGCTTTATCCATGCTTAGAATATGAATTTCTTTGATCAATCAATTGTACCACAATTTCCTGAAATAGTTTTCTAACCATGTGATTTATTGATGTTTGTCAGGTCAAATACTTTGTAGCGTGTGCTAAGCACTTTGTGGGCGATGGTGGAACAACCCAGGGTATCGATGAGAATAACACTGTCAGCGATTATAAACAATTAGTCAACATCCACATGACCCCCTATTTTGATGCCATTGCCAAAGGAGTCTCCACCATTATGGTTTCTTATTCTAGTTGGAATGGACAGAAGATGCACGCTAACCGTTTTCTCATTTCTCATATTCAAAAGAAGCAACTTAGCTAATAGAATTCCCAAATCTATCGTTTTGCATACTGTAGATGAGTAGATTGGTCAAAATCATGTACATACTTCTATGACAAATCAACTTTCCTGAGAAGCATCCATTTGTTAAAAAAACAAATGGAAGCCATTAGAATTCTCTGTATTTCAAATATCGGACTAAATCAGATTTGGGCTTCTTAATGTATTTGAATTCTATTGCCTGTGCTTCAAAAGATTTGTAGGCTCCAGGCTGTGATATATATCTGGTGCTTTAAGCAGAGACGGGTTTTGAGTATACTTTGGCCTTATTTCTCCGGTTCGAAGCAATGCAATTGGGAGTAGAGTCCCATTAATATTCTATAGTTGCACTTCAAAGCTAAACTCCTAATGAATTCTGAGTGCAGGCATTGAGGGCGTCTTCAGTCTCATATATCACTGCGTGGTTCATTATATTATTTTCAAATGTTTGTTAGGATCCCCATTCAGCTTAATAACAATGAAATTAAACACATAATTTGGGAAATTTTAAGGTGTAAATTTCAGTCTTATTGTATTTTCTAAAATGATTTGACTAGGATAAAAATATTTTACATTAAAAATCTCTAAATCTTTTTAAAAACTATATAGAATCCTTAAGAATTCTATTTTTTTTTAAAACTACATGATCATACATGATCAAACATGTTATAATTAGTATTTTAAAAATTAATATTCTTGAATTTGGAATTAACTTATATCTATGCTAATAGACTTGCCAGCTTGAAGCATTGGCTTCTTTGAAAGCTGAAATTCAAAGCCTTTCACACATTCATATGGTTCCTTAACCAGAAAACCAAATCCAGGTATTTGGCAATGTATCTACCATATACTTTTCATTTCAATGGCTTGTTAACATACTTGCTATGGGGTGCAGTATGGGGGTGCAGAGCGGGGTATAGAAAATATAATTGGATCCTGCTATGGGGGTGCAGGGTGGGTTATAGAAAAAGAAAATATAATTGGATCCTGATGTGGTTTTCCTATTTCATAACCATAGAAGGCAAAAACTATAAAGACACTTGTATCTGGTTGGTGTATAAAAATTGCATCAGATACATGAATTGTTAGCACTGTGTGCATATATTTGCAGGGCAATGATAAAGCCACTCAGTACAGATCTGGCATATATTACTATTCAGCTGAGAAGGAAAGAGCTGCACGGGAATCAATGGAAAGGCACCAAAGGTCACTGCATAAAGAGATCGTGACAGAGATCCTGCCAGCGAAGAAGTTTTACAGAGCAGAGGAGTATCATCAACAATACCTGGAAAAGAGATCGGCTGGTGCCAAACAATCTGGGGCCAAAGGATGCAATGATCCAATTCGATGTTATGGTTGAATAGTGACTCGATCAAAATTAACTGGACTTCTTTCAAAATTAGAGTATTTGTAGCTTTTTGTTTAGTTCAGCTAGATATTACAACAGAGTGCTGTATAGGGGAATAGGGGAGTATTATGGTGGTGAAAATTTGCGTCATGCCTCAACCATCCATCTTGGATAGTGTCATCCGATTTCAAGCTCTTAAAGATGATTTTGATTTCAAGCTGGTAAAGCTCAGGGCTCAAGTATAACTCTATACTTATCCTTATTTGTAATCCTGCTCTCAAATAAGTTTAGCTTATCTAGTTAGCTATGTTGTTAAGTGTCATTTGGATTTTAGTTGAAAGAAACAGAGAAAGAGATGAATTGTTTATGTTCTCGGCTTAGTTATGGATATAATTTGATTCTCTTCAAAAGAAACTTTATGAACAATGATAGTTAATAGTTCATGACTTTATTATCTTCTCTCAGAAAATATGGTTTCTAAGAAAGAGTACAATGTACTCGCAGTACTATCTTCTCTCAGGAAATATGGTTTCTAAGAAAGAGTACAAGGTACTCATAGTACTATCTTCTTTCATAAGGAATATGGTTTCTAAGAAAGAGTACAATGTACTTATATTCTACTCTTGTACAGAAGGAATTCCTATTAGACATTGGAAGACTGTTTGTGGGATATGGAGTTAGACTTACTTGCTTTACTGTATGTTCCTGAACTTGATTAAATGTGCCATTAGAAGACTGTTTGTGGGATATGGAGTTGGACTGTTTTCATTGTTTGGATGCAAGAATTGACAGTCTTTTCTCTATCCTGGTGATCTTAATTAGCGCACATTAAATGGAGTTTAATTGCTGAATGCCTTCTGATATGTCCGTTGGATTGCAGATACCTGCTCGAACTAGCTCAGCACCTCCCAACCTTGATGAGCAGAATGGCCACCAGGTCTTTCTTTTTAAAACTGCTTGTTTGCTAAACTATTGACTATTTCTGTTTTATGTGATTATAATCTCTATTGTATAAACTGGTGATGTTGGTTTCTTTTGCAATAACTATCAGTTTATTTCCTGATTATATCCGGTAATTAAGTGATTGGCTAATAAGTAATAACTTGTACTATATAGCTTAGTTATACAGTAGGAATTCCCATGAATTCTGAAGGTTAAATGACGCATGGATACATAGACAATAAAGTAGGAATTCCCATGAATTCATACATGTAATTTGCCCTATTCTATTTCTTAGAGCCAAGACAACAAAATACATCAAATTCACTAGCATTAGATATTCGAAAGCAAAGCAAAATGCAACGCAATTAGAGATGCAATTGCAAGAAGTTGACACAGTCCTCTCCCTATATTTAGAGTTCTCTGTCCCTCCCAAAGAGTGCATTGAAGCTATATCCTTAATAAAAAGGATCTAAAGTCATTCATTACAGTAGCTATATTATCTTCGCATTTAAGAATGCATCTTCTTTGGTTATGACATTGGAGAAGGATACTTCTTTCGGCATTGAACCGAATAACTGAGGGTATTCAGCTTTCAAGAAATGGCATGGAACCGATGCTACTATTTCCACATTAGCATAAATGAAATGAAAAAAACTTTTAATCAATACCCTAACAACACCATTGACCTATGGATGAGATCATTGTTACCAGAGCATAACTGATCTTTTGTGGTTGGAGGTAGGTCCCTGTCTCAACACGATTGATTCTAAGGAGGTGAAACAATGTTGAAGATCAAGAGAATGAGTACTCAAGAACACATGCTATCAATCAAAGGTGTCCTCCTCCCTCTTCCCGTTCACTCATTCAACAGGAGGTGTTCTCCTGGTCCTACCTATAGAGAAACCTCCTATTTTCTAATAGTAGAGAGCATTGGTCATCGTTAACTTAGTGGTTCTTTTCATCGTCTTAAATAAAGTCTAAGTGCTTTCTCAATCAAGAGGAGAGATCTCTGTATCAAGAGGAGAGATATCGATCCATTGTGATTGCATGAAGTGGACACAGAGTGATCTCATAATGCACCATTAGAGATGCAATTGCAAACTGTTGACATTAGGAATTATTAAGAAGAATTCTGGCATGGCATTAAGTCATCGGTAGCATTTCCAAAAGCTAAAGATAAAATAGCATATCTTATATCTAAACCTTAACACTGGCATTGCAACCAACATCCCCAATTCTACCAAAACAGGAATATCAAAGTGCATCTTGTTGAGATTTTCTGTTTGAAGTGAAATAGGCAGAAATCTCTGTAGGTGACAACAATAGGAATTCAGTTCCTAGATTAGCTCCAGGTTGTTGGGAGGGAGTTAATGCCTCCTATATTTGATGTGAGGAAGTTAATGAGGCTGTTAGATTCTCTATGCTATATAACAGGCAATCATTCAGATGGTTTGCTGAGAGTGTGAGAGTTTTGTGAGGATTTCATGATGTAATCTCCTGATTTTATTAATAAATTCCTGATGCCTATGTTTGGTGGACGTAGCCCAGATTGGTTGGGTGAACCACGTTAAAAACTGTGTTTATGTGCTTGATTTATTCTGCTGTGTGTTATTTGTTGATTTGCTGTGCCTCTGAATTCCAACAATTGGTATCAGAGCATGTTGGAGGCGCTGCCTGGAGAAGCTAACTGGAGGCACTGCGTGCGTGACTGCTGATGCTGGCGGACTGTGCCTGGTGCGCGTTACCTGCTGAGAGTGATTGTTGTGCGTGGAGGCTTATGTTGCCGGAGCGCTGGCGAACTGTGCTGGTGGTTTGCTGCTATGCGGTGCGCTGAGTAAAGTGCGTAGCAGAAGACTCCAGTTTGTTGGGCAGCCTTGGCATTGTGCGGAGCAGCCGCTGATCCTGAATTTTTTGTTTTTGAAATCGCTAGTGCGTTTGCTGTGAACGGTATGTTTGTTTTTATCTGTTAGTGCGCTATCTGATTGCGCTGTAATCTCTGTTGCGTGGAATCTAAACCGCTGTTGCATATTTAAACTTTGTGGAAATTAAATCGCTGTTAAATCTAAATCGCTGGTGCGTATTACAGTATTGCTGTTATGTGGTGCGTATTACAGTCTTGCGTATTTGAATTGAGGTGAACACATTTGAATTAAATTGAGTGGTGCATATTTGAAAAAAGGTTGAAACGCATGTTAAATGGTGGATTAATTTAAAGTGGGTGAACGCATGTTAAATGGTGGATGGTGGATTAATATTAATGGTGGGGTGTTAAAATATATTGGGGTATATATTTTGGGAACCAGGGTTTTTCAATACCGTACTCCCACGACATTTCGAGGACATTCATCAAAATACTTGAAACAAAAGTTAATAAAACAAAAATTTTTGTTTTTGGCGGAGGTCTTTATATACTGTAATAAGGCAGTTTTTTTGTTGTGTCAAAACAAAGGCATAGGCAGAAAATTTTTTGTGTGAAGTGCAAACGGAAGATATTTTTGAGGCATAGGCAGTTTGGTTTTTTAAATTGCTGGTATTTAAACGTTGCTTTTTGGAGATTATTGTGTTTTTTTGATACAAATGGCGAAAACTCAAAGTGCTCGGTTTGAAATTGAGAAATTTAATGGCAAGAATAATTTTGAGATCTGGAAGGTGAAGATGCACGATCTGCTGGTTCAACAAGGTGTGGCGAAAGCACTGTTGAGGAAAAACAAAAGGCCTCCTTCCATGACGAAGGATGAATGGGATGAGATGGACGATAGAGCTCTGAGCGCAATTCGGTTATGTCTGGCGGACGATGTTCTGTTCAACATTGTGTCAGAGAAAACCGCCGCAGGCTTGTGGTCAAAGCTTGAGAAGCTCTATATGACGAAATCTTTAACAAATCGGATTCCCCTGAAACGGCAGCTTTACGGTTTGCGGATGAAAGAAGGTACCTCAATTGCTGATCACCTGAATGTTTTTAATACCTTATTGGTGCAATTAGACAGTCTAGATGTGAAATTTGATTCAGAGGATAAGGCAATAACTCTATTATGTTCATTGCCCGAATCCTGGGATCACTTTGTTACTTCCATAAGCTTTAGTACTTCAGATATCCTTGAGTTTGACGATGTTGTTGGAGCCTTGTTGGCTGAGGAGACGAGGAAGAGGTCGAATGCAGACACCTCTACATCAGAGGTAATGATGGCCAGAGGTTGCTCACGAGAGAGACACTCCGAGGGAAAGCATAGCAACTCTCGTTCGAAGTCCAAAGGAAAGAAGCCCAAGGTGAAGTGCTGGCATTGTGGCAAGGCTGGACATCTGAAAAAGGATTGCTGGAAGCGAAAGCAGGCTGCTAAAGAAGGCTCTTCGACAGAAAAGAAGGAAGCCAACACCACAGATACAGGTTCAGTATCTGGTTCAGGTATGAGTGATGAGGTATTGTCTGTTAATGTTTCAAAACATGATCAACATTGGTTGTTAGATTCCGGGGCATCTAACCACATGTGTATTCATAAAGATTGGTTTAAAACATATAGATCAGTTGATGATGGAGTCGTGTACATGGGTAATGATGTCACTTGCAGTATTGTTGGAATAGGAAGTGTACAACTACAAATGTTTGATGGCACAACCAAAATGTTAACTGATGTGAGGCATGTACCAGATTTAAGAAAAAATTTGATTTCATTAGGAGCACTTGATTCAAATGGATATAAAACTGTAATTCAAGGTGGAGTAATGAAAATTTACAAAGGCATCTTACTAGTTATGAAAGCTAAGAAAGTGGGAAATCTATTTCAGTTAGAAGGTAGAACTGGGTCAGATCATGTGTCTGTGTCTGAACATGACAGTAGTTCCATTCACTTATGGCATCAAAGATTGGGGCATATGAGTGAAAGAGGGTTGAAAATTTTGGCTGACCGAAAGTTACTTCCTAATCTAAGATCTGGAAAATTGGATTTCTGTAAACATTGTCTGTTTGGTAAACAAAGTAAACAAAAGTTTAAAACAGGAAAACATACTAGTAAAGGCATACTTGATTATATCCATTCAGATGTTTGGGGTCCAGCCCCTACAGCGTCATATGGTGGTTCGTCTTATTTTGTATCATTCATTGATGACTTTTCTCGGAAAGTTTGGGTCTACATGTTGAAAAAGAAGTCTGATGTTTTTACAGTTTTCAAGCAGTTTAGAGCATTGGTAGAAAACAACACTGGTAGAACTATAAAATGTTTAAGAATTGACAATGGTGGTGAGTTTTCCTCTAAGGAGTTTGACAGCTATTGCAAGGATGCAGGGATCGAGAGACATAAGACCACGGTTTATACTCCTCAGCAGAATGGAGTTGCTGAACGCATGAACAGGACTCTTCTAGAGAGAGCAAGGTGTATGCTGAGTAACGCCGGGTTGCCGAAGGAGTTGTGGACGGAAGCAGTGGCAACAGCTTGTTATGTGATAAACCGATCTCCATCAACGGCAATAGGCTGCAAGATTCCGCAAGAGGTATGGAAAGGACACCCTTGTGACTATTCTAAACTCAGAGTGTTTGGTTGTGATGTATATGCTCTAGTGCCTAAACATCAGCGAACTAAATTAGATCCGAAATCGAAAAAATATGTCTTTGTTGGGTATGGTGATGGAACAAAGGGATATAGATTGTGGGATCGTACTACCCGCAAAATCATCATCAACAGAGATGTAAAGTTTAATGAATCCTCTCTTGTACAGTTAGATGTAGATAGAAGATTGAAACAGGATGATGTATCTGATTTCCAGCATATTCAGTTTGACAACGTTTCTAATGATAGTCATAACGACCATAGTTCAGATTCTAGTCATGAACAGGTTTCAGAATCAGATTATGAACAGGGTTCAGATGGAGGACATGAACAGGTCTCAGATGGCGATCATGAAGAAATTCCTACAGTTGATAGACAGCCAATTGTGAAAGCACCAGAAACATTCTTAAGGAGGTCTACAAGGATCAAACGCCCTCCGAGAAGGTATGATGATCATGTTACTTCAGTTGCTTTGATCGCTAATGATGATGAACCTTTGTGTTATCAGGAAGCTGTAGAAGGTTCAAATAGTGACAAATGGAAAACAACCATGAAGGAAGAAATGATGGCCTTAGGTAAGAATGGCACGTGGGATCTGGTTGAACTTCCCAAAGGCAGGAAAACTGTGGGATGTAAGTGGGTGTACAAGCTGAAACGGGGTGTGAATGATACGGAAGACAGGTACAAAGCGAGACTGGTTGCAAAAGGGTTTTCTCAGAAAGTTGGCATAGACTTTCATGAGATATTTTCACCAGTGGTTAAAATTGTTTCAATTAGAATTGTGTTAGCATTAGTGGCTTTGTTTGATTTAGAGTTGCAGCAATTAGATGTTAAGACTGCATTTCTACATGGAGACTTAGATGAGGAAATATATATGGAACAACCGGAAGGGTTTGTTCAGCATCGCAATGAGAAATTTGTCTGCAGGCTCAAGAAGTCATTATATGGCCTAAAGCAGTCGCCTCGGCAGTGGTATAAGAAGTTTGATTCTTTCATGTTGAGTCTGAAATATGTAAGAAGTGAATATGATCATTGTGTTTATTTTAAGCAGTTAAATAATGGCATGTTCATTATCTTAGTGTTATATGTTGATGATATGCTTTTAGCAAGCAAAAGCATTGAAGAAATCAACAGATTGAAGACTCAGATGGCAAGGACGTTTGATATGAAAGATCTAGGAGCGGCAAGACAGATTTTGGGCATGGAGATTTTCAGAGACAGGGGCAATGGTAAGCTGTGGCTATCACAACAGAAGTATGTTGAGAAAATACTTTTGAGGTTTGGAATGAACAATGTGAAGCCTGTGTCAGTCCCTTTAGCTTCCCATTTTAAGCTTTCTTCGAGTTTATGTCCTAATACAGATGAAGAAAAGGATTATATGTCTCGAATTCCGTATGCCAATGTGGTAGGATGTTTAATGTATGCGATGGTTTGTACTCGACCAGATATTTCACATGCAGTTGGGGTTGTCAGCAGGTACATGGCAAATCCGGGTAAAGAACACTGGTCAACAGTGAAATGGGTGCTTCGGTACTTGAGAGGCACAAGTAGTTATTGTATTTCTTACAATAAGAGTAGTGAATTTGTTTGCGGATATGTTGATTCCGATTTTGCAGGTGATTTGGATAAGAGAAGATCAACTTCAGGGTACGTCTTTACTCTTGCAGGTGGAGCTATAAGCTGGATGTCAAAGCTACAGAACATTGTTGCTTTATCCACTACTGAAGCAGAATACATTGCTGCTTCGCATGCTTGCAAAGAGGCGGTTTGGTTGAAAGGTTTGCTTGGTGAGTTTGGTAGGTTATAGGACAACATCAGGTTATTTTGTGATAGTCAAAGTGCAATACATTTGGCTAAGAATCCGGCCTATCATAGTAAATCAAAGCATATTCCAATTAAGTACCATTTTGTAAGACAGATTATCATTGAAAGAGGAGTCTCTCTTGAAAAGGTGCATACAAAGGAGAACTGCGTAGACATGTTCACGAAACCAGTTTTGTTGGAGAAGCTACGCTGGTGTTTGGCTTCTCTTGGCTTGCAGAAAAGATAAAATAATAATAACAGGGCATCAGGGGAATTGTTGTCAAGGTGGAGATTGTTGAGATTTTCTGTTTGAAGTGAAATAGGCAGAAATCTCTGTAGGTGACAACAATAGGAATTCAGTTCCTAGATTAGCTCCAGGTTGTTGGGAGGGAGTTAATGCCTCCTATATTTGATGTGAGGGAGTTAATGAGGCTGTTAGATTCTCTATGCTATATAACAGGCAATCATTCGGATGGTTTGCTGAGAGTGTGAGAATTTTGTGAGGATTTCATGATGTAATCTCCTGATTTTATTAATAAATTCCTGATCCCTATGTTTGGTGGACGTAGCGCAGATTGGTTGGGTGAACCACGTTAAGAACTGTGTTTATGTGCTTGATTTATTCTGCTGTGTGTTATTTGTTGATTTGCTGTGCCTCTGAATTCCAACACATCTTACACAAAGAACAACCAGCGAGCTGCATCTAACAAAAGGTGATTGCATGTAGTACATCTTTAACTCACAGTCCATTGTTCCCAAGCTTGAAACTTCCAAGGCTTCTAGCACTGAGCTTTCACGGCCTATTGTTCATGATGGTGCTGCAGTTCCAGTTTCTCTGACAAGGGGTCATAGCATAACACAAACTCGCCTTACATCAACTTCAGAAACGGATATGTTTGTTACTTCATCCTCTACTCAGACTCAAGATACTCATTTGCTAAGCAATGCAACTGACATGCCCCAAAGTAAACCACTGGATTCATCAGAACAACTTTTCACTCCAGCTGATAGTGTTTCTTTGGAAGTTCATAATGTTGAACCTTTGGGTTCATCTTCATCATCTGTAGCAAACGAGGTATCAGTCCAGAGAAAAGGATATGTCTGTTACTTCATCCTCTACTCACGATTCAAGATACTCATTTGCTAAGCAAAGCAATGTGCGAATTAGAAAGCTTAATGAAGAAGAGGTACTTCCAGAATATTTCCATAAAACTTCTTTATTCTAAATTTGCTAAATTTTTTGTGCAAGATTTGGTAAGTTTGCTTTCTGCTATTGCTAGATTTGTTCAGCCAATATTTATTAGTTTACCTAGATCCTGATGTTAGCTTCCATATGAAACTTGGAAACATATTCGCTGAAACATTCACTGCAGTCAATTTCAATTTTACATGGATCTGTTGAAAACATGTAGGTTAGTTTTCAGGTATCTATCTCAAACACAAGCTTGCTCTCTCACTGGGCATTAAACTGCTCGCTCCAAGTCCATAACTACCCCACTCAATGCAGGGACTTGCTGCCTCGCTGCTTCCATTGTTAATCGATATTCTCAACCTATTCATTATGCTTCTTACAAGTAAAAGAAACAAAACTCTATAACTTGTTAAGGCATGCCATAGTTAATTTTTTATGTAATTTTTATTTTGTTGTTCTTTTTTAATAATCAATTATTACAATTACCTTATAAATTTATAATGAATTTTTTTTTTTTTTTAAGTAAGAGATTATAATTATTTTTCGAATTTTGGTATTTATTAAAAAAAATTAAAATTATCATTGAAGTAAGATTATCCCGGAAAATATTAAAACTCAAAATTACACATATAAGTTGATTATATACACACATTCAAAAAGATAAAAATGGTATGATATACTGGATTTAAAATTTGAAATTAAATATATAAATTGATTATGTATACATATTTAAAAATATAAAGATTATGTGATATAATGGATTTAACTATAAAATTGATAGATAGATACATCTAAGACATTTAAATGAAATATAGAGTAAATAGATACATCTAAAGGAATTTAAATAAAACTTAAAGCAAAGAGGAATAGTGATAATGACTCTTTGGAATGCGAGGGAAACATATCTGCATCCCTTTTATCATGTTATAACATTTTAGTAACCCAACTTAATGAGGAAGTACATGGAAGTATATGTATGTTGCTCATATGAAGTGGATAGTGTGTTACCAGCACATGTAAGATATACTTTCTATAAGACTCATCAATGAATGCTTTAAATATTTACTATTTTATGGGTTATAGTTTGTGAGAATAACATTATTATTGATAAATACAATTATTAGCAATACATTTTTTGAAAAACTATAGAGTTGAAATAAGAACACACTCTTAGAAGTCCCTAGGCTTACCTCAATTAATCAGGTTCCAATTGTTAAAGAACATTTGCTATTGACAAGTATAGGTTCAATTCTCTCTATAGTATTGGGGTTAGGTTGAGCTGACAAGAAGTGATCCTTTCAGGTTGATCTACCTAGTACAAATACTCCATGGACGTGGTGATCACTAATCTTCGAGGATCGTGAACCACATTGAAAAAATAAGAAGAAAAAAACACACCCTTAAAATAACAAATAGTATGACAACACAATATTTATTTCTTGCATTTGATTGTTTTTTCTTAAGCACACCAAATACCACTCATTTCACCTTCCTTGATGAACCAATTCTTACTCAGTCTATCTGCCTTAGAGCACCAAATCATACTCTAGACATTTATGTTTGAGCTTAAAACTTTGTATCGATTGCTTCTAACATGATGATATTATCTTATTATAAAGAGGGGGGGAGGGGATAGCAAGGATTGTAAGAATAATATTTGGCCACGACTAAAGCATTTATACAAATTATAATTTGAAATAATTTTTCATATGAATTTTGTCAAACTTAATCAATTATATCTAGGTTTTTATGCCTATTGGGGTTTGAACATGAGGCATTAACATGGTATCATTTTGTCTTAACCACTAAACCACGACCCATTGAACTTTATATGATTTATTAGTATTATTGAAATCTAAAATACAAACAACATTTGTAATTAATTCTCCATTATTATTATTATTTCCACTAGCATAAAAATAACATTGTGAGTTCTCTATTTTTCCCTCCATTGGTATTTTATGAATATAGATTCTATTTTTCTATAGTATGATTGTGAGTTGAACACTTAATATAACTTAAACCCACAAACCCCTTGTTGGAGATTATATTTCTTATCCATTAAAGCACATCCACAATCATGCATTCCTTTTATTGAATGTTTGCATTCTTATCTAATTTGTATTCATGATTTTATTTTTATTGTTCAATCATTCTTTTTTATTCACTTAATGAGATGTATAATGTCCATAGTATAAGATTTATTAGATTTATAACTATTATTTTATTTTCAATATACAACACCATGATTTTATTTTTATTGTTCAATCATTATTATTTATTCACTTAATGAGATGTATAATGTCCATAGTATAAGATTTATTAGATTTATAACTATTATTTTATTTTCAATATACAACACCACTTTTGTTTGATATATACATATGTATGAATCCCACTTTCATATTAACATAATACAAATACCTACTTATAATACAACTTAGTTTACTTTAACACAGGAAATAAAAAATTTAACATTGCACCTCTTCAATGTAAAAGGGATGATTTTACAAATTGATATGAAGTAATCCATGTGCTTGTAGCTACCTATAGTTTCCTACCACTTACAAATAAAATTGATAAACCAAGAGAGCATGGAGTATGTGATTGTTTCCTAGAGGCATTTTGATTCTTATCCAATACAAACAAGTAATCACTACAATGCAATATGTCTCACATCTCTATCACATAACGACATTCATTATTGGCATTCTTGACAATTGATCATGAACTTGATCAATGACCATTATATTTTAAATTTTTAAAAATTTCATGATGAAAACTATAGACGAAAAATTATGCAAATAAAAATTTCTACCAATACAATGTGGTAGTATTATGTCAACAACCATGTTATAATAAATTATGCCAACACTCATAAGTGTTTTTATGTCAAAAAAAAGTCTCTGTATATTTATGAATAATGTTAATAAAATGATATGGAAAATATTTAATGTGAAATCATATATATATAAAAGTTGGTGTAAAAACAAATAAATTAAATTAAATCTATCTTAATTTTAGATTTTTTTTAATGTAATTAGAAGTTTGTACATAAATATTTTCTGTCTCAATGCTTAATAGATTCATGATTAAGTTGGATTTGTTATATAATTTGCAAATAAAATTTCCATTCAAATATAAATTTAAAATGCATGATAAGGAATTTTCCAAAGTTTAATTCAAGTTTTTACAAAATTTATATTTAAATTGCATTTAATATAAAATATCTTGCATTTGATTGTAGTCTCTCAAAAGTATTTGGAATCCCGAGTGGAAATTTTGAATATCATTTACTAATTATAAGATATTGAGTCTGCACATGACGTGCATGGTGTAATGGTAGGGGCGGAGGCTGTCACTCCCCCCACCCAGGTTCGAGTCCTGCAGAGGCAGGTGATTGATGTAATAAAAAATTCAGAAAAATGTAAAGGTCCCGCACTCGCTTACAAAAAAAAAAAAATATTGAGTCTAAAAAATTAAACCTACTCTTTTAAAAGTGCTGATAAAATGTGAAATCAAAGCAAGTCATTTAAACAATAAAATATTTGAAAAGTTGTAACCCCAAATGGAATGAATCCAAAAATGTAAACTAATAAGATGACCCTTTGAAGTATAAAGGAAATCCTTCTAAAACTAGAACAGAAAAATAAAATATGTTACAAAATAAAAAACAAATTCAAAAGTAAATTATCACTTATCATCAAATTATCACATCACTCATACAAAAACAAATGAAACTTGGGTGGAGGGAAAATTTTCACATATACAATAGAGTTCTTCTTTATTTAGGAGAAATAAATATCCTACAAAAATGTTCCAGGACCATCATGAAAAATATTAGTCTAGTTTACAATTTTTTTTATAATGTTTAGTTTACAAATTCTTTTACAATTTCTAAAATGAATTTTCGCTAATATAAGATAGAAAAAATTTATATATTAAAAAATTGGAAACAAAAATTATTGTGCTATTAAGAAGTGACCCTACAAAGAAAAGATAAAACAAAATACTTATTAAGAAGAGACACTACAAAGAAAAGATAAAACAAAATACTCATTACATATTAGTCGATCCAAATTAAGATTGCAATTTCATAATCAAATTACGAAAGCTAACATAGATGAGGAAACATAAAAAATAAATAAAAAAAAATTGGTGAGGTTTTTGAGAACTTATATAGTGGATAAGATGAATTATCATGTTATTTACAATTTTTTGTATTTTGTGTTGGTTTTTAATTCCTATATTATCCACATCTAGATTGTATGCATCTATATAGATTGAATAAAACTTTGATAATTTTTAGTTCAAACATAAATAATTTAAAAATTAGATATCAACAAAATAAAGTATTTTAACAAGTTGAGCTCGCCCATGAAATTTAGTAAAAGAAAGGGAGACTTTCTAAATGAAGGGGTTAAGAGAAAGCGATTTCTCCACCAATTATGAGCACTAAAAGATAAAGACTAGGAAAGATGATGCAGGAGCATCTAGCCGACGGGTCAAGATGAAAGGAAAGGTTGTTTGGTCTCTGAAGAGGACAGAAGAGGAATTTGTTGATGAACAATGTAGTTGTTTTTTTTGTTTATGTTGTTTAACTTAATAAAGAACAATACGTAGGAAGGTAGATGATTAATTAGGTAAATTGTTGCAAGTAATTAGTTTTATTTTCATGTTAATAACGTAGGACAATAACAGTTCTTGGAACTAAAAATGTGTAACCAACAGAATCTAACCAACAACGGTTGGAAGAAAACAATTCCATACAATCATTTTAAAAAAGGAATAGAACACAATTATAAGGTTCGACTTTTGAAAAGAAAGAGTGGGAAAGCTAATAAGATATCTCTGAGCACACATACATTTCTTTCCACCACCCTGTAATTGTTTATCTATCTATTTGTCATTATGTTCAATTTCCAGAAACAATAAAAGTCTAATCTCTGTTTTGTTCTAAAAAAACGTGTACACACATATATGTTCCAAATTGCATTGATTCAAGCAGGCTTACGAACCCAAACGAATTTGCAGACATAACTCAAGAACGCATTGTAGAAACAAGGGCATACAAACCCTGAAAATAACAAGTATACAAACGTAGAGGAGTCCAGGACGAGTTATATAATTCGAGCATTAAAATATAGATAAGGCACAAGCATTTCCGAACAACAAACCAAGCAAAATATCCAGGTATGCCTGAAGAGTAAACCCATTTGTTTCATTTATAAAATAAGCACGAGAAATCTCTGTTCAATCATATACAGTTTCAAAACCTCGTTCAAATAATTATACAGTCCTTACAATAACTTCTTACAAAGTTTGAGGGTAATATAGCGTGCAGGCCTAGAAACCCTAAGGCAAATCCTACAGCAACTAAATACCAGAGAAACCGTGCAAGCCAACGACCTGTGACTACATACAGTCAACGACTCCACAAATCATTGAAACAATAATTACAATAACCCTAACCTACGACAATAGAATACAAGTAACAAGAAAAACAGGGAACGACCCTACCCTGGTCTAGCCGGAGTCTCGAAGAGCCGAAGTCTGAAACCCTCCAGGACATTATACCTGCAACGACCAACATCAACCAAAGTTCATAAGTATTGAGTGGTAGAGTAAGTAAAGAACAAAAGGAAGAACAAAACCTGGGTTCGAATTTACCTAGCAGAGACACGCTACAGCCATTGCAGTCAATTGGGGTTACCTTGTTCACAGAGGAGCAAAAACATTAGTTTAACTGAGTGAAAAGAGGAGATGACTGATGGCATAGAACAAGAAAACTTACCTTTGCATCGCTAAAGAAACTGAAGCCGAGACCCTACAACCGCATCCTGTTCAAAACCGAGAAATACAACCAGAGACCTAACAACAGTCGCATAGAAGGTTTCAAGACCAGAAAAAGTCGCGCTATCCAACAAACAACCGACATTAACATCACACACAGAGAAATCGAAGAGTTTAACTAACAAACTACAGTTTCACAACTGACAACAAGAATAGGCGCAGACAAAGCAACGTGAATGGAATTAACAGGTTCAATAGAGGTTCATACCAGACGGAGGATGAGTTTTCCCAGGTCAAGAGCCGAGCCAAAGCACAATAATAGCAAAAAAATCACACAGAGACAACTGCAGCATACCAAAATGCAGAGCTCTCAAGACTCAAGCAAACGTGCATGCAAATGACCGAAGTTAGGGTTTGAGTCTCCCATACCAAGGCGGGGTTGACAATCCCAAGGGGTGGACACTTGTCCATCAACTGTTAGCGCAAGTACCAATCATAAGTGTGGACCCCAAATCCATTTTAAAATCATTACAATCAACCGTCATATGAACCAACATTATATGTAATCCAGTTGCCATCATTAATTTCATTCATTTTCACATTATTAACTTTGGTTAGTGTGACAAGGGTGGGCTGGACCCATCAAGTGGTATCAGAGCAGGAAGTTGAAAGAGTCAGGATATGGAAGTTGGAAGACGAGGACGTGGGAGAGGTGTGCGCAGAGCAGCAGACGAAGGACTGAGGGAAGAAATAAGGATCCTTACTGCTCGTTTAGAGGCAGTGGAGGCAGGAAGAAGAAGGGATCCAGAAATAGGAGATGACAACGAGGAGGAAGCAGTAGTTACAACAGACGGATCAGATGAGGAAGGGCCGGAGATGAGGTTGCTGAGATCAGTTCTGTTGGCCAGCAGCAAGCCCAAACCGGAGATTCCTAACTACGATGGCAGCCTGTCCACAGAAGTTCTGTTGGACTGGATAAGCGAGTTGGATAAGTATTTTGAAAGTGAAGAGATCAACGAGGACCAGAGAGTCAGGTTCGCTGCAACCAAATTGAAGGGACACGCAACCCTGTGGTGGGATAGTGTCCAAGCAGAGAGAAGGAGAATGAACAAGCTACCGATAAAGAAGTGGTCAAGGATGGTGGCCAAGATGAAAGGCAGATTTCTGCCTAAGGATTACCAGGTTTCACTTTACCGACAAGTGCAGAACTTAAGACAGAAAGGCATGATAGTAAAGGAGTATACATAAGAATTCTACTAGGTGAACTTGAGAGCTAGTTATACCGATGACACTCCGGAGAAGATAGCAAGATACGTAAATAGTTTGAGATTGGAAATACTGGATGAAATCAGTATTCTTTCCCCAAGAAACATAGAAGAAGCCTATCAGAGTGTTGTAAAGGCTGAAGAAAAGATTACTAGAAAACAAAATGCTAGGAGAGGATGGGGAACCGATAGAGGACGAGGACAGTGCTATGGCAGAAGGCGAACTGCCAGTAATAGCGAAGAGGGCAGCAGCTCCAAGGCTTCAAGAACAATAGAGAAAGGAGACAACATTAGAGGTGGCAGGCCATATCAGTGAGGAAGAGGGAATGGACGAGGTAGAGGAGCTAATTTCCAGTGCTACAGGTGCCACAAGTGGGGGCACAGATCTTTTGAATGCCCTGAAGCAGAGAAAGTTGGCTAGAGGGGAACATTTTTTCACAGCCTGAGGAAGCTGAGGCACCGCCCCAAGAAGCAGGAAATGTGGCGGAAATGGGGGAGGCCTTGGTTCTAAACAAAGTATTGCTGAAGCCAGCCAAGGAAACAGCTGAATAAACCCAACGAAAAGCACTATTCCAGACAGTTTGCAAATCACATGGAAAGTGCTGCAAATTGATCATTGACAGTGGGAGTACAGATAATTTGGTTGCCACCGAGATGGTGGAGAAGTTGGGATTGAAGCGGCTTAAGCACCCCACCCCTTACAAGGTGTCGTGGCTGCAGAAAGGCCACCAACTATTGGTTGATGAATAGTGTGAGGTTGAATTTCACATTGGCAGGTACAAGGACAAAGTTATCTGTGATATCATGCCAATGGACGTGTGTCACATACTGTTGGGAATACCATGGCAGTATGATCGGAAGGTGGTACACAATGGAAAAACGAATTGCTACAAGTTTGTTAAAGATGGAGTCAAGCATACACTTGTACCCATCAAGGAAGAGGAGATAGCAGAAGCAAGCGGGACAAAAGCGTTGTTAGTAGGTGGAAAACAGTTTGTGAAACAGATCGAGGAAAACGAAGTGAATTATGCTGTTGTGAGGAGGGCAAAGACAGTGTTGTTGCACACAGAAATGTCTGAATTGCCTGCAGAAATTCAAGAGATGCTACAGGAATTCAGAGACATTGTGGTTGATGATCTGCCGGACAAGTTGCCTACCAAAAGAAGCATCAGTCATCATATCGACTTCATACCCGGAGCAAGCTTACCAAATAAGGCGGCGTATCGGTCCTTGGATGAGTCCCAAAGATAATGAAGAGATCATGAAATTGGTGAAAGAGTTGCTAGATAAAGGACTGATAAGGGAAAGATTGAGCCCTTGTGCAGTACCAACAGTTCTCGCTCCCAATAAAGGAGGAGAATGTTGGATGTGCACGGATTGACAGGCCATCAACAAAATCACCATTAGGTACAGGTTTCCCCTATCAAGGATGGACGATATGATGGACTGTCTAAGTGGGGCAACATACTTCACGAAGATTGATATGGAGAGTGGCTATCATCAGATCCGGATCAGAGAAGGAGATGAGTGGAAGATAGCCTTCAAGACTAATGAAGGGTTGTACGAGTGGCTGGTCATGCCATTCGGTTTGAGTAATGCCCCTAGTACTTTTATGAGGTTGATGAATGAAATGCTGAAAGAGTTCATCGACAAGTTTGTGATAGTGTACCTTGATTACATATTGATTTTTAGCAGGACTAAAGAAGAGCACCTTCAACATGTTCGAAGAGTGCTGGAGAAATTACAGTAGAATAAACTGTTGATAAATTTGAAGAAATGTACTTTCCTACAAAGAGAACTGGTTTATTTGGGCTTTGTAATTGTAGAAAACGAATTGAAGATGGATCCAAAAAAGATTGAAGCAATCATTAATTTTATTCGAGGTACGTAGTTTTCATGGGATGGGAATTTTTTATTGCAAATTTATAAGAAACTTTAGTGAAATCTGCACGCCTATGTTGGACACCATCAAAAAGGCCAGTCAGCCTTTTTGTTGGACCAAGGCAGCAGAGGACAGCTTTCAACTCCTAAAGCGGAAAATTACAGAAAGGTCGATTCTAAGGTTACCAGATTTTAATAAGATTTTCCAGGTTCGATGCGATGCAAATGGTACAGCTATTGGCGCTGTACTCAGCCAAGAAGACCAACTTGTTCCATTTTTCAGCGAGAAATTGAATGAAAGCAGGCAGAAATATTCCTCATATAACAAGGAATTTTACGCTGTCATCCAAGCTTTAAAGCATTGGAGACACTACCTGTTGGGGAATGAATTTGTGTTATTTTCTGATAATTCAGCACTGCAATATGTAATGCAACAGCACAAACTAAACCACAAGCATGCCAAATGGGTGGAGTATTTGCAGAGTTTCACCTTTGTGTTGAAACACATTAGCGGGCAGGCCAATAAGGTGGCGGATGCATTGAGCAGAAGAGCCTTGCTCTTACAGGAAAGTACAATACAGGTGTTGGGTTTCGAGCATTTGAAAGATTTGTACCAGACCGACATAGATTTCAAAGAGGCCTATGAAGCCTGTCAAAATCTCGTGCTAAGGAACAAAAGTCCATGGTTGGACTACAACTTGCAGGAGGAACTACTGTTTAGAGGGGGACAGTTATGTATTCCTGATTGTTTGATGAGAGAAAATATTATACGGGAGAAACATAGCGGGGGTCTAGCCAGACATTTCGGCATAGAAAAAACTTTGGAGCAGCTCAGACACTTCTATTACTGGCCAAGAATGCGAAGGGATGTATATCAGTATGTGAATAGGTGTAAAGCCTGCCAACTAGCGAAGGGACATAGTCAAAAGACTGGACTTTACACACCACTACCTATTCCAAGTATACCATGGGATTCAGTCAGCATTGACTTTGTCTTAGGACTGCCTAGAACACAGCGAGGTTATGACTCAGTGGTGGTGGTGGTAGACAGGTTTTTGAAAATGGTGTATTTCATCCCTTGTCGAAAAACTAGTGATGCCACTCACGTAGCTCACCTATTTTTCACGGAGATTGTTAGATTACACAGCCTACCCAAGTCTATTGTTTTTGACAGGGATGTAAAATTCACGGGACACTTTTGGCACACCCTATGGAAGAAGTTGGACACACAGTAGAACTTCAGTTCTGCATATCATCCACAGATTGATGGGCAAACAGAAGTGGTGAACAGGAGTTTGGGGAACTTGTTACGGAGCTTGACTGGGGAAAATTCACGGTTATGGGATCGTGTGCTCGCTCAGGCAGAATTAGCTTATAACGATTCACCAAACCACAGCATTGGACACAGTCCATTTCAGATCCTGTACAACATGCATCCTCACGGAATACATGAATTGCGAGATCTGGGAAAGTTGGAGAGGAGGAGTGCTGATGGGGAAGATTTTGCTGAAGCGATGAGTGAACTACACGAATAGGTGAAATTAAAGTTGCAGGACAACATTTAGAAATATAAACAACAGGCAGATCTAAAGCGGTGAGAAGTCCAATTCAATATAGGTGATGAAGTCCTTGCACACTTACGCAAAGAATGGTTTCCTAAGGGCGCGTATAACAAGCTAAAATTCAAGAAGATTGGTCCCTGCAAGATTTTGCGTAAATTCTCAGCCAACGCTTATGAGATACAACTGCCACCTGATATAGGCATATCACCTATTTTCAACGTGGCAGACCTGTTCCCATATACTGCCAACCCAGAGGAAGACAGTGTGGTACGGCCAGAACGGGACACCCAAGTTGGAGACAGTTCTTGGATGAGGCACATGCCTTTGGCTCAACCCCATGAGATCGAGAAGATTCTCGACACACAGGTAGCCAAGAGGACTTGCAGGAAAGAGTATTTGCGATACCTTTTCAAGTGGAAGAACTGTCCAATCAAGGACAGTTCGTGGCTCGACGCGACATAGATACAGAAGGTGGGTTATTCTGTGGAGGAGCTCATGGAACAGAGCCATGACTTTTTCTTACCCTGGGAGCCTGATGCAGGAGCATCTAGCTGACGGGTCAAGACGAAAGGAAAGGCTGTTTAGTCTCTGAAGAGGATAGAAGAGGAATTTGCTGAGTGAATAATGTAGTTGTTTTTTTTGTTTATGTTTTTTAACTTAATAAAGAACAATACGTAGGAAGGTAGAGGATTAATTAGGTAAATTGTTGCAAGTAATTAGTTTTATTTTCATGTTAATAACGTAGGACAATAACAATTCTTGGAACTAAAAATGTGTAACCAATAGAATGTAACCAACAATAGTTGGAAGAAAATAGTTCCATACAGTCATTTTAAAAAAGGAACAAAACACAATTGTAAGGTTCGACTTTTGAAAAGAAAGAGTGAGAAAGCTAATAAGATATCTCTGAGCACACAGACATTTCTTTCCAACATCCTGTAACTGTTTATCTATCTGTCATTATGTTCAATTTCCAGAAACAATAAAAGTCTAATCTCTATTTTGTTCTATAAAAACATGTACACACATATATGTTCCGAATTGCATTGATTCAAGCAGGCCTACGAACCCAAACGAATTTGCAGACATAACTCAAGAACGCATTGCAGAAACAAGGGCATACAAACCCTGAACCTAACAAGTATACAAACGTAGAGGAGTCGAAGACGAGTTGTATAATTCAAGCATTAAAAATACAGATAAGGCACAAGCATTTCTGAACAACAAACCAAGCAAAATATCTAGGTATGCCTGAAGAGTAAACCCATTTGTTTCATTTATAAAATAAGCACGAGAAATCTTTGTTCAATCAGATACAATTTCAAAACCTCGTTCAAATAATTATATAGTCCTTACAATAACATCTTACAAAGTTCGAGGGTAATATAGCGTGCGGGCCTAGAAACCCTAAGGCAAATCCTACAGCAACTAAATACCAGAGCAACCGTGCAAGCCAACGGCCTGTGACTACATACAGTCGACGGCTCCACAAATCATTGAAACAAGAATTACAATAAACCTAACCTACAACAACAGAATGCAAGTAACAAGAAAAACAGGGAACGACCCTACCCAGGTCTAGCCGGAGTCTCGAAGAGCCGAAGTCCAAAACCCTCCAGGACATTATACCTGCAACAACCATCATCAACCAAAGTTCATAAGTACTGAGTGGCAGAGTAAGTAAAGAACAGAAGGAAGAACAAAACCTGGGTTCGAATTTACCTGGCAGAGACAAGCTGTAGTCATTGTAGTCAATTGGGGTTACCCTGCTCACGGAGGAGCAAAAACATCAGTTTAACTGAGTGAAAAGAGGAGATGACTGATAGCATAGAACAAGAAAACTTACCTTTGCATCGCTGAAGAAGCTGAAGCTGAGACCCTGCAACCACATCCTGTTCAAAACTGAGAAATACAACCAGAGACTCAACAACAGTCGCATAGAAGGTTTCAAGACCAGAAAAAGTCGCGCTATCCAACAAATAACTTACATTGACATCACACACAGAGAAATCGCAGAGTCTAACCAACAAACTACAGTTTCACAACTGACATCAAGAATAGGTGCAGACAAAGCAACATGAACGAAATTAACAGGTTCAACAGAGGTTCATACCAAACGAAGGACGAGTTTTCCCAAGTCAAGAACCAAGGCAGAGCATAGTAACAACAAAAAAATCACATAGAGACAACCGTAGCATACCAAAATGCAGAGCTCTCAAGACTCAAGCAAACACACATGCAAATGACCAAAGTTAGGGTCTGAGTCTCCCATACCAAGGTGGGGTTGACAATCCCAATGGGTGGACACTTGTCCATCAACTGTTAGTGCAAGTACCAATCATAAGCGCGAACCCCAAATCCCTTTTAAAATCATTACAATCAACCGTCATATGAACCAACATTATATGTAATCCAGTTGCCATCATTAAATTCCATTCATTTTCGCATTATTAACTTTGGGTAGTGTGACAAGGGTGGGCTGGACCCATCAAAAGACCTCACATTCAACCTAGTCAAGAAGCTCACCAAAGATTATGAAGGAAAAACCTTTGAGGAGAGGGAGATAATGAAAAGTTTTATAAATGGAGGAGAGGGAGATAAATAAGGAAACCCACAACAAAAAATCATACATGGTTATCAGGCCTGTAAACCTATGCTTCTTTGTTAGCAATGACATTTAGTATGTCTTAATCCCACTTTAGCGAAGGAATATTCCACTCCCAAATTCATAACTATGCAACTACATAACTAAGGGCATGTGACAAGGAGCCCCCCATCTCATCTCATAACTATTTTTGTGATATGATTTGATGACCTACATGTTGATCCGTTGGACATTTTAGAACTTAGAAAAATGGCTTAAACCTCATACTATGGAATGGGTAGATCAATCTAGTTTTTGTTGATGTTTAATAATCCCCTCTTTTAAGAAGGTGTCTGTATTGGCAAAATGATCCACAACTTCATTGTTCTATTTGAATATGTCAAAGAGAATGATGCTAGAAAAGTTGAGAACCTTCTTTTAATTGCAATTTAACACTGAACGAAGAATATGATCAATAACAACATCATTTGAAATCATTTTGCCTATAAAAAGTTTTGAGTCTCCATCTAGGATCAATTATTATGTATTAGCATTAATGGTTAACATTAACCCTTGCATTAATGCATAAGCTTCCTCTAAATTATTAAAAACAATACCAAAACCCAAAGCAAACATCATTATTATTATTTTTACGAGACTTATAATAACTTTTTATTTGGCCACCCTAACATTTGACAAATCTAATAAAAACATTTAACTTGATGCGAAGATTTGGTTCTTCATCTTATCCTAGTAATGAATCACATTAGATAATTCGAAAACTATCAACAAATTTTGATGATATGACTTTTACCAAAAAGCTTTTTTACTTTTCAATATACATATATATTATAATTTAATTTTTTGAAATTAATACGGGTTATAATAAAAATCGAATTGTTTTAAATTTAGATTTATTTTAATTATATATTAATGTTCTTAACGAGCATACATAAATTCACATTATAGAAAAGTGAGAAACTTTTTTTGAATAAAGTAATTTAATATATTTATCTAAAAGATTTTTAAGCCAGTGGCTTTTTCCCGCAGCAGGATAATGAGAACGACATAGTTTTAGCCAAAATCGCAGAATATGGAGTGAGTGAGGAAATTTGTTTTACGTCTTTTGGACTGGTGGCGGATGCTACCCTGCACTAAACAGTGGACAATCTCTTTTAAAGTTTAATATGAAAATTCCGTTGTGGTCTAGTCCGGATACCTGGTTTTCACCCAGGCGACCCGGGTTCAAATCCCGGCAACGGAAGGTGATAATTGTAAGAAATTCAAACGCATTGAAGTTTAAATAAATAAAAGTCGTCAAAATCATTGCTGGAATAGCTCAGTTGGTTAGGGCGTGTCGCTGTTAACCACAAGGTCGGAGGTTCAAACCCTCCTTCTAGTGGATGTCAAATTTTAAAGTTCTCTTTTATTTTATTCATATATTTTCCAAATAAGAATATTTTATATATATAGCTTGGATTTTAAAAAAAATTCAAAATTCAGGAAATTCTTGTATCAAGTTTGGTTGAAATTAGCAAGTTATTTATTAATAATAAACAATCATAAATTAACTATGACAATCATTGTTAGATAGAAAATTTTTTGAAGATTCAAGAATTCAAAGGATGAAATTCCTCTAACATTAACATGATTTCCCCTACATTGACTAATTATTTACTATCTCCTTGAATCAATGTCTTATTGCTCTTAGAGCCTTGCCTTTTGGCTTCTTTCTATCCCATGGAGACAACCTTGAAATCCTTTGTGTGAACCCCAAGACGAGACTTTGAAGAACTTGAGCCCCATTGGTCTTCTTCCTTACATTGGAGATAGGCCTTGTGAAGAATTTAAATGTGATGAACTAGCATGTCTTTCATATCTTTTCCATGTCATTCTTCTATAAGGGCAGTCAGTTGTGGACCATCTGAATCCATATCTTCTGGTATCAGACTTGCAGGCCCTTATAGCATCACTCTCCAGGAAATCTTGAACAAAAGAAGCGCAGACCATATTTGTCAAAAAGTTAGAAACCATTCCCTTTGTGGCACTTCCTCTAGGCTTTCGATGAACTTCTTTGGAATTTTTTGATCGGCCCTTAGTAGGGAAATTCATTGGATTGTGGTTATCCCCCATATATATGGATCAATGGCTAGAAAAAACATGGAAGCCACTAATGAAAGGGAATTGACTTGTTTGCATGTGGGAACAATTTCTTTGCTTTTTTGTTCAAATACAAAGAATATAAAGATGCAATATTCAGAAATGTCATGTATTTCTTTGGGGCTCAGGGAATGTACCTGAATAAATGGTTGTTGGACTTTGACCCGAATGGTGATATTCCAAATGCAGTGCATGTCTGGGTAAAGCCTCCTAGACTCCCTCTATTGTGCTGGAGTGATGATTGTCTAAGAGAAATTGGGAATCATCTAGGGAAATATTTGGACAGAGTTGAACCCCAAGGGATCTCAGTTTGCTTGTGCAAATATTTGTGTGGAAGTAGGTTTAGAGAAGGGCCTAACTACGGAGATCAACCTCACACAGGGCAGGTGGAGCCATCGTCAAGTTTTGTACTATGAATAGTTTCCTTTCAAATGCTAGATATGCCATGAATATGGCCATTTCACAAGAGATTGCAAGAAGGCTCAACCATGCAAGGGCGAGAGAAACATAAGAGGAACAATGACAAACACAGAGGAAGGGGGGAAACAAAGGAAAAGCAGTAGAAATTAAAAGTCAATCAACTCAAGGTAAGAATGCAGATTCAACCTCATCAAATCCTTTTGACATTCTGCAATCACAGGAGGAAAATGAAAAAGAAGTTACGAATAATGACAATAGAAAAGGAGCACTTGAGGAAGAAATGGTAAATCTTGAACAAGAGGTTAGGGAGATCCGAGAGCCAGAAAAATGAGAAGAAGAGGAGCTAGATGGGAACAATCAAAACTCTATTCCATCGCATGAAGAAGGCAATATCCCATCAACGTAGGAAGCAGTGGGTGTTGGAAAATGTAACCAGGTTTGGTCTTCATAATTATCTTTGCACTTATGTCATTCTATATTTTATGTAAAAACAAAAAGAAGAAAAATGAATTTTATTTTTCAAGCATGGGTTTCATGCTCAAGTCAAATTATTATTTTATTTAATCAGGCTCTTCATGCTCATTATTATTTGTACTAGTCAAAGTCAAAGGCATATTTGTAGTTTGGAAAAAGGATTTTCAAATATGTAATTTGAGTAAAAATTGCCTCTAGATGCCAAGTTGGCCTTGCTTATCAAGTCATCCTTGCCCCAAAAGACGTGTCTATTCGAACCCCTCTTGACAATATAAATAAAGGGAGAATTCAGCTCATTTGGAGACAAGCAATTTGCATGAGTTGTTCTAAAATATCACAGAAGAAAGGAGGGCCAAAGTCTGAAATTGACAAGTAAAGAAGAGTTTCTCTTAAGCTTGGATTTGTGGAAGTTTTTCCTTGGCACATCTCTTGTTGTTGATGGATTTTCTATGTGGAAGGAGGGCTTCTGCTTAGCATCTTGAGGGTTGGAGTCTTTTTATGGTCACGGGTCTTGGAAATCTCACTTTGATCTGATTCTATAAGAAGAGGAGTTTTTTTTTTTTTTTTTGGGTATTCCCCCTTGAGGGGTTTCCACCTTGGCTTGGAGCCTAAATCTTGTGTTCCTTGTTGTTTGTGATCTTCGTATTTTGTACATTTGGTAATTATTTAATGAAGAGAACATAATAAACATTAATAAGAAGCCAAAAACATTCACAAGCAATTATCAAAGAAGATAAATCTACCCTAATTTATAGTCAAATTGATTTCTCAACCGTGGGAAGCCCTTCAATGAGCTTAAAAAACATGTCGGACATCACCCTAAGGAAATTGAAGGAGCCATCGAGGGAATCGGGGAAGATCTTGACAAGGAATATAGCTCAAAAGAAGGAAGAAAAAAAAGTCAGGGAGAAGCATATCAAAGCGGATTCACCAAATTCAAAGACAAAGGAGACCCATGTTAAAATCAGATAGATGGTGAAGAACCTTCCAGGGGCGACAAAGACAACATATACGACCCCTTGAAGTTAATAGAAAACATTTGTTGGATCCTATTTGGGAAAAATGACAAAAACATCTCACCAAGGAAAATGAGAGGTCAGAGAAAGACATATTAACAAGTAGTAAGAAATGGAATGTAAATGTATTTGGATATTAGGGATATTTTTGAACAAGTTTTAGCTTGAAAGTGTATAAATTTTTTGTCTCATGGAGTACCCACTTGAGGGTTTGGATTGAACCAATATACTTAGTCTTAAACTCACAAGGAATGTTAACATTGAAAAATATAACGATTTTAGGCTAAATCCCTAATCTCCTTTTTAATATAAATTATCATATGGACCAAAAAATATTGAAATTAAAAATGATGCCATGTAAAATTTATTAAGATAAAAATATTAAAAGATCAAATTTCAAACCGGTAAACCAAAAAATTTAAATAAATGTATTTTTTTCTCCATAATTCCAAATATTGATATGGCAACATTAGTCTCCACTTCAAGAATATGTATTTTTCAAACCAAAAAAAATTCATAAAGTAATCATCAAAAAGACATTATAAAATCGTATGCCATGAAACCTATACCACCGAACACTGCAAATAACTAGATAAATGGAAAATCTTCAAACAATAAGGACAAAGTAAAATCATAACAAAGTCCTCAAACAATATGGACACCAATAACATTATAACCAATAATTAATTTAGCGAGACAATGTTGATTGTAGCCATTTTTATTAGTCCCTGCCATAGGCATGGACTATAGTAATCGAAATGATGGGACATAACATTAATTGAGCTGTTTTTAGGTCGGGTTCATTACTTATAAACAAAATTTTTAGAGACATATTACTTTATCGTGTTATTTGGCCTCTTCCCGAGGACCAAAGCTGAACCGAACCTAAAACAATGGGTTATATTTTTATTAGTCCTGATATTTTCAAACTTGTAAATTGTACAACCTAAACTAATGTTAGCATTATTAGAGGACATTATATGTTAAGTCAGTTAAACATATAAACATATAAGCATGCACAAGTTGCTGGATGCTTTCGTATTTGCTAGTATTTGGGACATCTGCCCCTTTTTGTGACAGGTTACTGCTTCTTTGTGACATCTGCTAGCACAAAGGGACCTGGCATAAGGCATCTGTGACATCTGCCAACACATAGGAGCTTCGACACATAGGAGCAACACATAGGAGCTTTAGGGGCTTCGTTGGAACAACTGCTGGTAGTTTTGATTGGGATCGCTGCTGGTAGATATGCTTCATGTTTCACCACCGCACCAATCTGCAATGGTATCATTTAGCAATTTTGAAGACACTGTTTCTATTTCTATTTGCAAGGGTATTTCTGCTTTCTATGAAAAATTAGTGGCTTAACTTACCACTGTAAGTGATAAGTTTCATTTCATTGCAAGGATCATCGTTCTGTTTTTTGTTGTCATCTGAGAATTATAATTTCTTCTTACCTGCAGGAATTCACACGTCAATTAATCCTCATGTTGGTCAGCTAAAACAAAGAAAACAAAGAAATCGACGAAACCCAACAAAGAAATCGAGGAAAGAAATCTTATTTTCGTGTTGACGTTTTGGGGATAAGGTTTATGCTAAACCCTATAGATCATGTTTAAATGTTATAATTAATATTGAAGATTATCATTTAAAACGATGCAGAGTCTAGCTTACTCGTACCTCAATTGCTTCGATCAATCAGATTCTGCAAGCGCACTAGGACGTAAAACGCCCCCCCACTTCAACCTTAGCCCAAACCTGGAGCTTTCAATAACTCGCTCCTCAATCCATGTCTGTGGGAATGAGGACATTTCGCCAAACTGATGGTTCCAGTGCACGAAGATCAATCATACAACCTCCCTCCCCCAAGGTTGAAGTTACTTATGAGGCCGGAACTGTAGCTTTTGCTCAACCAGGAAGGCACAACTCAGTGTGGCCTTAACTCGAGCGGGTGGCATCTGATGGAGGAGCTAAGGTGACCTTTACTCAGTGGGTGGCATCTGAGGAGCTAATTGTAACTCTCTCCCAAGGAGTCTTTAGTAAAGATAATTTCTGTATTATATTTTATTTATGTTACACATTCTATTTATTAGCATTAATGATATATGAATTTAGTTGAGTGGCTCCTATGTGCTGTGAATGGCTCCTGTGAACAGCTTCTATGGGAGTTCCCCATGTTCTCAACAGATGGCCTCGAAGCAGCCCCGGCACGTACGGTATGAGCACGACATAAAGTCATTTAACACTCTCACGATTCTAAATTTAGCCCCTTTACAAAATACTAAAGTCACCTTAGATTAGCAAGAAATGTTCGACCATAGTTTTATCTTTTGTACTTTCTAACTCTAAACACCGTCTTTAAACCTCGAATTCCTGAAATGAATCTCAAATGGTTTCTTCACGCATTGTATTTGAGTAATGTTTTACACATTTCACGGTTCATCTAAAAATAGTCCCTAGGCACACATATTAAAGTCGTGGGTTCGAAATCCGGTGAATCACGCCGCTTCCAGAAACGATTCTCACAGGAGCAGCGCAGCACTAAGATTAACACCCTGCCTCAATGCGCTGCACCACTAAATCCTTGCAACCCTGAAGCTTATGCTTCAGCTCAAATGAGTGAAAATATACGTGAAAAGTTGAACAAAAATAAAAGTTCATAGAATAATGTAGGAGTTCACCATTATTTTCCGTCAGAATTCAGCTGAGCTCGCCCCCTCAGTGCAATCGTCATGAAAATTCCTCAAAATTGGGCAATTTTGGCTCAAAAATCACCAAATTATGGGCTACAATAGGATTAAAATTGCACAGAAACCTGCCAGAATGTTAAAGAAGCTTCAGAGAGCTAAAACTCTGGGAAGTTACTGAAATATATAGAACCAAATGTGATCACTTGTAAATCCCTCTCAACAGATGGCCTCGAAGCAGCCCCGACATGTACGGTATGGCACACTGGCAAACCCGTAGATGAATTTTCTCTGCTGTCCTCCATAGCCTTCTTCAACTGCGTTATGACCACTTGATTAACAAGGAAAAACATGAATTTACTAAATATATGATATTTATTTAGTTTACCATTCCACTTGTCACAGGCCCCATTTTACTTGTCGCCATGATCATTAGTTTACCATTCCACTTGTCGCGAGCCCCATTTTACTTGTCGCCATGATCACCATGCATAGTGCCATATGTGTGACCCACCTGCATGTATGACACATGTCTCTTTACGACCTATTAACCTATCCTGTAACGAACCAACCTGAGATGAACCAACTTGATATGTTGTGATAATATTCTCTGTAAAGTGTTCATCCAATTGATATTTGCATTGATGAAGGACCATCCTCTTATTCTGCAGTGTATACAGAAATGTTCGCTTGACGTGGAAGAAGAAACCACAAATGGTGTGGCATATCTCAGAGCTCTATTGGTTGTGATTAGTATAATAATGGTTGTGTTTCGTATAATAATGTTTGGCGTATTCCCAAAGTTTCTTATAGAAATTTGAATAATATAACACTTATTCACAGAGATTATCCTGATTATACACTATTTGCGGAATGCATGCATAATTCATAACCTCCTCTACCATTGATCATCAATTTGCGGAATTAAAAAAACAATCGCATGCGCACATTGAAACATCAATCACACATATCAACACAGTATGTAATGGGGAAAGCATACAGCTGAAAACCCCCAACTATCTGTATATTATAATGATAGAGAACATGTAACAATACATAGTACAATACTCCTCACAAGTACTCAATACTATCTCCACATGCTACACACAAAGTAGCTCATATCTGAACAAGTCACGGGTTCAAATCTCCTCCACTGTTTGCCTGCCTCTACTGCGCAATCCAAGTTGAGAATAGATGAGATCCAAGTTCGAATTCCCTTGGCTTGTACTGCGCAATCCTCTTTGGCAATCTCCATCAATGATTGTGCAAATCTCATGCACATCTATAGTCACAACTGATAGTAGTCTCACCCTTTCACCCACCTCTAACACTTGTCTCCACTGAACTGTCCATGCACTGAGTTCACTGATGTATTCTTTAGTTGATTTATGAGTTAATAATTAGTGAATTAATTAATAATTAATTCACACCACTCATCACTAGTGTATTTGTCAGTTAGACTAAATACAACTAGTTCAACTAAGTCAAACTGAACACAACTCCATCAACTCCTCAATCAACTCCACCAAACTCAATCACTTGAGTTCTAACTGAATTCCATCATGCAATAGCTCAACTAACCCATAGGAAAAGTGTATTTCCTTATGGCAGTTGCATGTGCCACATCCGTAGCTCGAACTAAAGTGCTGCAAGAGGATAAGATAATGTTTATAGTCCAAATATTATTAAGAGCTAATAATATTCGACTATTCTATTTTTTGACTGGCAGTCTAAAAATAGACTCTGCCCATATGTCTAAAAATAGAGGTCCATCTATTTTTTCCAACATGACCAATCATCCATAAATAGCATCCTGCAACTCATAGACCATGATCCATATGTCTAAAAATAGATATAGTCTAAAAATAGACTTTGCGCCAAAAATAGCCTATGGGCCCACTTAGTGAAGGCGACTTATTTTCGCTAAGCTCCATCATCTTGTTGCATTTTTCAACACTCCCTCTCAACAAGATATGGATTATCTGCAACCCTTATCCTGCCTCTGTGGTATTCGAATTTTCTCCTGGTGAGCACCTTCGTCAAGATATCAGCATCCTGATCCTCCGTGGGAATGTACGAAAGTAACATGATTCTCCGTTGCACACAATCTCTGATATGATGGTACCTGATGTCGATGTGCTTGGATATATCATGAAATACTGGATTAGCCAAGAGTTTAATGCAACTTTAGTTATCACAATAAATCACAGTAGGCTCCAAGTGTGACGCGAACAACTCGACTAGGATCTTCCTCATCCATATAGCCTCGCATGTAGCCAAACTTGCTGCCATATACTCGACCTCTGCTGAACTGAGTGACATGGATCTCTTCTTCCTGCTGTACCAAGAAACTGTTGTTCACCCGATACTGAAGATCCCTCCAGATGTGCTCTTTCTATCCGTTGGGCTCCCTACCCAATCTGCATCCATGAAGCCACATAGCTTCACCTCATCCTCCTGTCTGTACCACAATCCATATCTCGATGTGTCTCTGAGGTAACGCAATACATGCTTGCCTGCCTTCCAAAAGAGCTTGGTTGGCTTAACCATAGCTTGTGAAAGCTGGTTAACAACATAGCATATATTGGGTCGTGTATTGACCAGATACATAAGCGACCCCACCAACTGTCGATAAACAGTGGCATCCACTACTTCCGCTGAAGTAGCATCCTCCTTCCTCCAACCTCTAGGAAGAGGAGTATCAACAGGCTTGCAGCCATGCATGTTGAACTTCTCCAGTATCTCCCAGGCATACTTACCCTGAGAAACAAATAGTCCATCACTGTGCTGCCAAATTTCCAATCCCAGGAAATAATGAAGGAGGCCCAAGTCCTTCATCTCAAACTCTCTAGCAAGATCCTCCTTGCATGAAAGTATCAACAACTCATCTCTCGTCAAAGTCAAATCATCTACATAAAGTACAATGATCAACAACTTACCCTCCACCACAATCTAGTATAGGTTGGGATCTGCCTCAATCTTGGAGAATCCAAGTCCGAGGAAATAACTGTCTATCCGTGTGTACGAAGCACGAGGTGCTTGCTTCAACCCATACAACAATCTCTTGAGCCTGCACACATGTGACTCGCTGCTGAAGATCTCAAAACCTTCGGGTTGCTCTATGTACACCTCCTCCTCAATGACTCTGTCGAGGAATGCAATCTTCACATCCATATGATGGATGTGCCACCCCATCTGCGCTAAGAGAGCAAGAATCGTCCGTATGGAATAATACCTTGCGATAGGTGCGAAGGTCTCCTCATAATCGATCCCCTCTATCTGTGAGAAGCCTCGGGCAACAAATCTTGCCTTGTACTTCTCCACACTCCCGTCAGCTACCTGCTTCACTTTGTAGATCCATCTCGAACCCACCACTAATTTCCCTTCCGGTCCTGGTACAATCTCCCATGCACTGTTTCTGACAATCAAATCATACCCTTCCACCATGGCATCTACCCATGCGGGATCCTCCATAGCTTCCTCAAAAGCGGATGGCTCAGTCACGACACATTTTCTCACAAGAGCCATGTATCCAGTGTACCGATCTGGTGACTGTCTTTGTCTGCGCTGTGCTATAGGTGGTCCTACAAACTTCTCTGCATCTTGAGCCAGTTGCTCAACTTCTGTAGTGCGCTTTCGCCCTCTGATTGTTGGTGCTGCATGAGTGGTCTCTTCCACTCCATGAACTTCATCTTGTGGCTCATCCACATCCTGAAGCTAATCCTTAGGAACTAATAACTCCTCATCTGCATGCAAGTGTGGCTCCCTCTCAAGCGAACACTTCATGGCTTTCTCCTCTTGAAATTTGATATCCCGACACACAACAATCTTGCGACTGTCTGGAAAATACACACGATAGTTGTGGGGCGTATCAGTGTACCCCACAAATATCCCAACCTCTACGGTCGGCTCCAGCTTCTTCCTGGCATCCTTCGTCACATGCATGTAAACAGGAGAACCAAAAATCCTCAAATGGGAAATATCAGGCCTCTTACCAGAATAAGCCTCCTCGGGTGTACTCATGCCAAGTATCTTGTGAGGAAAATGGTTCTGCACATATACTGCAGTATTGCATGCCTTCGCCCACAAGTAAAGGGGTAGGCCTTGATCATGCAACATCGCCCGTGCAGCACCCATGATCGTTCTGTTCTTCCACTCAGCAACCCTGTTCTGCTATGGGTTATGGGGAGCTATGAGCTCTCTTCGAATCCCTTCTGCGTTGCAGAAGTCCTTGAACTTGCCAGAGATGCATTCACCACCATTGTTGCTCCTAAGAGCCTTCACCTTCTTCCCCGATTCCTTCTCAACCAGTACTTTGAACTCACAGAACTTTGAGTATGTCTCGCTCTTCTTCTGCATGAAGAAGATCCAACACTTTCGAGAGAAATCGTCAACAAAGATCACATATTACTTGTGCTTTGCTGTCGAAGCTACTGAGAAAGGTCCACACATGTCTGTGTGAATTCTCTCAAGGATCGTCGTGGCGCGACTATCCTTCTCATGAAAGGTAGCTTTCACAAATTTTCCCAAAGTACACCCCTTGCACTGATCTGACTGCGCAAGAGTGCCTTTAGGAAGCCCAATAGAAATCTGTTGCAGTATCTTCAAAGCTCAATGGTGAAGGTGGCCCAATCTCCGGTGCCACAGCTCGCCATCATCCCGGCTCACCACTCCTTCTACCTTGCATGCTGTTGGGATTCACAATTATCCCTATTTTCACTCCATTATTCACCAATACCTTCACATTTTACCTTCATGTCACCTCCATTTCACCTCCACATCATTACATTTACCTCATCATTGGGTTATATCTATGCTTTTCCAAAGTTTATTAATTCTTAACATTTTAAAGTGGATTTATGGCTAAAACTTAGAAAATAATATGCTTATACTTATACCTAACAATTAGAATGAGTTTGTTGACATGTGTAGGTACAAAGGAAGCTTCCGAGGCATCCTTATGTGGCACTCTATGTTCAAATTCGAATTGAGAAGATCATGAACCTCATGAGAAGATCATGGACCTCATGGAGGAGATCATGGAGGATAGGGTTATGTGTCACCATTGGTTGAGAAATATGTGGGTCAAAGGAGAGAATAGTGGGTCTACATTTATGAGGTGGTTATCATAGTTTTTGTATAAATAGGAGCACCTCCTCCATTCCAAAGAGGAGGACTCTTAGAGCATGTATCCAAATTATGATGGAATAGAATAAAGCTTTATTTTACATAAATTTCCATTTTCTAGTTTTAGATTTAAGTTGTCTTAATGTAGTATATGGAATAGTTTGTTACTTTGTTCTTAGGAGAATTGAGCTCACTCTAAAAGGATCAAAGAAACATTTTATTTCATATTAGATCTTATTTCATTTCATTGCTTAGATGTTTGAGGATTTGTTTGTGATTGATGAATGAGTTTTAAATTAAAATCTTATCAACATATGAGGGAGAAACCAAGGGTCTAAGTTAGGATCTCTCTCTCCATTTGATTTGCATGATAATTGAAATTCATTCTTTTGCTTTTATGTTTCAAGTATCATATGAGGGGATAACCAAGGGTCTAAGTTAGGCTCTCTTTCCATTTGTTTTGTATGATAATTGAAATTATTTTTTATGTTTCAAGTCATTTCATTTCTTATGCTTATGAATGAATCTTAGTTTAGTTTGGATTAGTATATGAGGGGACAATCAAGAGACTAAGTTAGTCTTTCTCTCTCTTTGAATCTAAACAACAATTAAAGTTCATTCTCTTGTCTTCATTTCAAGTTTTTTTTGGTTTTATGTAATCAATGATTTCTCTACGATACTATAGGGAAGGACAACCAGGACCTCCTTAATTAGAAGCCTCTTCCCTTGCATATTATATTGAATCGTAAATAATTTAGTTAGACATAGAGTTAGTTGCCTACTCCTGCATATATTTTGCTGGCACCATCACAAGCTTACTAGTTTCCCTGGTTGATAATTTAATGAAAGCAATTTAAGCAATTCAATTGCCCAACACATGCCATTGCTGCACAACCATCTACATGCAATTGATAAAGGTTCTTGACTCGAGCCCCTATCTTCTGAGTTTCTCTAGTTGTCTTACTGCACAGGAAACCCTTTCCCTCACTGAAGACAACATCATATCCCTTGTCTTCTAACATTGCCACAGATATAAGATTCTTCATCAATCCTGGAACATGCATCACTTCCTTAAATACGAAGGGTTTACCATAATCCCTCTCAAAGGAAATGGTACCGATACCGGTCGCACTGTATCTACCATCATCGCCCATCTCGATGTGCACTCCAAGATCTTTCTCATCTAGATCAGAAAACAAATCTCGATCTCCTGTCATGTGAAAAGACGCACCATTGTCCAAGAACCATATTGATCCCATCACACTTGATACCAAGCATGCGATCAGTGAAAAATCCAGCTCATACTGCGAGCCTCTCCCGCTGCAGATCCAGCAGCTTGCTTATTTTTCTTCTTTTGCGGACAATTTGTGGCATAATGATAGTGCTGGTGACAGTGAAAGCACTTCACCTTGGACATGTCCTGCTTCTTGCCTTTCTCACCAGAATGAGAAGCTTTCTTGTTCTTCCCCTTCTTTGCTTTGGTAGCCAAAGCGCAATTTTCTTCATCAGATGCCTTTGATGAAGATTCGTCCTTGGTATTCCGCCTGATCTCCTCTTGCACAAGATCAGACCAAAGTCTCTCCCATCCTGGAAATTTCTCCCGACCATTGATAGAGTCCTGATAGGAATGCCAAATCTTCGGAAGACCAAGGAGATCCAAACTCACCAAGTCCTCATCATCGACAGTCACCCCCACACTTCCTAGCTCATCCCGGAATTGGGTGAACTTCGTGAGATACTTGGGCATATTGTCTCCTTTCTCACACTTAATGTTTCTGAGTTTATCCTTAAGCGCCAACTTCCTCTGGTTGCTCTTGCTTTGGAATAAATCTGTCAACGCTTTCCACGTCAAGTATGGAGAAGCCTTTCCATGCATGCTGGATACAATGTGATCCTTCACGCCCTCCAATAGAATCCTTCAACACTTTGCTGTCTTCTTTTGCAAAGCCTCAACTTGAGCAGCATCAGTAGGCTTTGGGACTTCAGCATCTATGAACTCCTTCAACCCATTGTCATCTAACACTGCCTCCATCCTGTCTTTCCATGCAATATAATTCGAGCTACCTTCAAGGGCATACTCCAATCACAATCCATTGAAAGACATTTCAACTTCGACACCAAGAAAACACTGCTGCAAATTCGAATTCCACCAGCTCAAAACTCAACCGCTTCTGATCTAAAATTCATGAGAACAAAGTATTTCTCGTATAGAGATTGACTGTATAGGCATTTACCGGATATTTCACCTTCCAAAAGAAGGATGAATCCAGAGGCTACCTGGCCGTTTACAGACTCTGCCTGAAGAAATAAAATGTAATCACTTTTTGAATAATAGATCTGATGATCAACTTCGCTCCGATACCATGTATAAATTTGAATAATATAACACTTATTCACAGATATTATCTTGATTATACACTATTTGCGGAATGCATGCATAATACATAACCTCCTCTACCATTGATCATCAATTTGCGGAATTAAAAAAACAATCGCATGCGCACATTGAAACATCAATCACACATATCAACATAGTATGTAATGGGGAAAGCATACATCTGAAAACCCCCAACTATATGTATATTATAATGATAGAGAACATGTAACAATACATAGTACAATACTCCTCACAAGTACTCAGTACTATCTCCACATGATACACACAAACTAGCTCAGATCTGAACAAGTCATGGGTTCAAATCTCCTCCACTGTTTGCCTGCCTCTACTGCGCAATCCAAGTTGAGAATAGATGAGATCCAAGTTCGAATTACCTTGGCTTGTACTGCGCAATCCTCTTTGGCAATCTCCATCAATGATTGTGCAAATCTCATGCACAGCTATAGTCACAACTGATAGTAGTCTCACCCTTTCACCCACCTCTAACACTTGTCTCCACTGAACTGTCCATGCACTGAGTTAACTGATGTATTCTTTAGTTGATTTATGAGTTAATAATTAGTGAATTAATTAATAATTAATTCACACCACTCATCACTAGTGTATTTTTCAGTTAGACTAAATACAACTAGTTCAACTAAGTCAAACTGAACACAACTCCATCAACTCCTCAATCAACTCCACCAAACTCAATCACTTGAGTTCTAACTGAAGTCCATCATGCAATAGCTCAAATAACACATAGGAAAAACGTATTTCCTTATGGCAGTTGAATGTGCCACATTCATAGCTCGAACTGAAGTGCTGCAAGAGGATAAGATAATGTTTATAGTCCAAATATTATTAAGAGCTAATAATATTCGACTATTCTATTTTTTGATTGGCAGTCTAAAAATAGACTCCACCCATATGTCTAAAAATAGAGGTCCATCTATTTTTTCCAACATGACCAATCATCCATAAATTACATCCTGCAACTCATAGACCATGATCCATATGTCTAAAAATAGACATAGTCTAAAAATAGACTTTGCGCCAAAAATAGCCTGCGGGCCCACTTAGTGAAGGTGACTTCTTTTCACTAAGCTCCATCATCTTGTTGCATTTTCAACATTTCTTACCAGGTAAGAAATCTTAACAATAAATGCTACAAACTTTTCTGTATAGATGCATAACTGTTACTTCTGACTATCTGTCAGAGTTCAATTCTTCTAGATAATTTAAGACTGAGGAACAATTTCATTGTTTTTTACCATAACGAATCCAAGAAAATGATGCCAAGATTCTACTGAGAACCGAAATGGAACTCAAGTCTATGGGTTGTCCTCTCATTCAATTTTAGTTGTAGGCAGTGGAACATCACATCAAACATCAACAACAAGTCCTCCAACTCTTAAAGGATAACCTCGTGTTGGCACACAATAGAATGAAACAACAAGCAGATCAACATCCCAGCGAAAGAAGTTTTGATGTAGGTGATTGGGTATTCCTAAGGTTACAACCATATAAGAAAATGTCCCTCAAGCAAGCTAAGAAGGATAATAAATTATCACCAAAGTATTATGGTCTGTACAAGGTGTTGCAAAAGATTGGTACTATGGCATACAAATTGGAGCTTCCTACAGCTTCTCGATTGCGCCCAGTTTTCCATGTTTCATGTTTAAAGAAGGTTATAGGCGACAAGCTCCCAGTTCAAACAATATTGTGAGAACTTGACAAGGAAGGAAAAATCATATTGGAACCAGAAGCAGTCACAAAAACAAGAACTCGATAGCTACGAAATTGATCAATTTCGGAGTATCTTATCAAGTGTAAGAACTTAACCGTTGAAGATTCCACATGGGAGGATGAGAATTTTATACAAAAGCATCCAGAACTACTCAAGCGTTGAGGACAACACTTTTTTGAAGGAGAGGGGCATGTCGGGTCCCTATAATACTAGTGATTACCCCATTACTATTGTAGTTGCATCCCTTATTAATATTGTTGTGCCCTTATTATCTCCATATTGTTATTACTGTGCCCCATAGAATCCCTCTATTGTTATTTTTGGGCTTTATATTATTATTGTCAGGTCGGCTGGGTTATATTGTGACTCCTTAGACTCCTATATATAGAAAGGAGGTTTTGTCATTTGAATCATCGAAGAATTGTTCATTTATGTAATGCAAAGGAGGTTGCCCCCTCGAAGAGGCTGAATTCTAAGGCGTTGATCTATCTTTTCTATCTTGTTCTTGAGCTGGTTTCATAACACAAGTACCTAGTCATAATTGTGTAATTGAATACCACATAACACAAATCCAAAATATCCGATAGTGTATTCCTCACACGTGTAATCACAACCAAAATATTTAACCAAGAATATAATCACCACACAATCATTTTAATTGTGAAAGTTTGTAAAGTATTGGGCTAGTCCCATCATAGTGGTATCAGAGCAGGAGAAATTGATTGAAGAAATGGAGAGAGGAAGGTGAGGTCGTGGCAGAGGTGCTCGAAGGATAGCGGAGGAAGGGCTGAGAGAGGAGATCAGAATTCCTACTGCCTGTTTGGAGGCAGTAGAGGTAGGGAGAAGAAGAGACCTGAGGTAGGTGACGATAGTGAAGAGGAAGCTGAAGTAGCAACAGATGGACCGGAAGGTGAGACCCCAGAAGTGAGATTATTGAGGTCTGTTTTAGTGGCAAGCAGTAAACCCAAACCATAACTCCCAACCTATGATGGCAACCTGTCCATAGTGGTTTTATTGGATTGGATCAGCGAGATGGATAAGTATTTCAAGTGTGAGGAAGTCAGCGAAGACCGCAGAGTTAGGTTCGATGCGACAAAATTGAAGGGACACGCAACCTTGTGGTGGGATAGTGTCTAGACGGAGAGGAAGATATTGAACAAGTTGCTGATTAAAACCTGGTCAAGGGTGGTGGCCAAGTTGAATGGCAGATTTCTGCTGAAAGACTATCAGATTGCACTACACAGGCAAGTGCAGAATCTGAGACAGAAAGGAATGACGGTAAGGGAGTACACGGAGGAGTTCTATCGAGTGAACTTAAGAGTCGGATATATAGAGGATACCGTAGAAAGGACAGCTAGGTACGTAAATGGTTTAAGACTAGAAATTTTAGATGAAATCAGTGTTTTATCTTCGAAGAACACTGAAGAAGCGTATCAGAGTGTGATGAAAGCTGAAGAGAAAATTACTAGAAGGCAGAATGCCCGGAGAGGACGAGTAGGCGGCAGGGGAAAAGGCCAGTCATATGGTAGAGGGCGGACCGCTAATAGTAATGAGGAAGGCAGTAGTCCCAGAGCTTCTGGATCAGCAGACAGAGGTGGAAATGCGAGAGGTGGTAGGTCATCCTAGTGAGGCAGGGGAAATGGCCGAGGTAGAGGGGCTGGTTACCAATGTTACAGGTGTCATAAATGGGGACACATCATTTGAATGTCCAGAAGTAGATCAAGCTGGACAGAGGGGTGCATATGTTGCACAACCAGAGGAAGCAGTGACGCCTCCCTAAGAAGCAAAAAATGCTCCAGAGACATGGGAAGCCCTGGTGCTACACAAGGTGTTATTAAAACCAGTCAAGGAGGTCACCGAACAGACATAGCGGAAGGCTTTGTTTAGAACAGTTTGTAAGTCACGTGGTAAGTGTTGTAAGTTAATTATTGACAGTGGTAGTACTAATAACTTGGTGTCCACAGAGATGGTAGAAAAGTTGGAATTGAAGCGCTTGAAACATCCCACCCCTTACAAAGTCTCATGGCTGCAAAAAGGCCATCAGTTGCTGGTGGATGAACAATGCGAGGTGGAGTTTCATATAGGCAGATATAAGGATAAAGTCGTTTGTGACATCATGCTGATGGATGTATGTCACATACTGCTAGGTAGGCCTTGGCAGTACAATAGGAAGGTGGTACACGATGGATTGACGAACTGTTATAAGTTTTTCAAGGATGGAATCAAGCATGCTTGTGCTCATCAAAGAGGAAGGGACAACAGGGACAAGTGAACCAAGAGCATTATTGGTTAGTGGAAAATAGTTTCTGAAACAATTTGAGGACAATGAGATGGGTTATGTAGTTGTAAAGAAAGAAAAAACAGTGTTGTTGCATACAGAGGTATCAGATTTACCTACATAAATCCAACAAATGTTGTAGGAATTTACAGATATAGTGGTGGATGACTTGCCAGACAAATTACCCCCCAAAAGAAGCATAAGTCATCATATTGACTTCATACCCAGAGCCAGTTTTCCAAACAAAGCGGAATACCGAATGAGCCCCAAGGACAATGAAGAGATTAGGAAGCAGGTGAAAGAATTGCTAGATAAGGGATAGATAAGGGAAAGTTTGAGCCCTTGCGTAGTCCCAACGGTTCTCGCTCCCAAGAAGGGAGGAGAGTGGCAGATGTGCAAAAACTCAAGGGCCATCAACAAAATCACCATCTGGTACAGGTTTCCACTGCCATGGATGGATGACATGATGGATTGTTTAAGTGGGGTAGCATATTTCTCTAAGATAGACTTGAAGAGCGGGTATCATCAGATCTGGATACAAGAGGGGGACAAATGGAAGACAACCTTTAAGACAAATGAGGGACTGTACGAATGGCTGGTCATGCCATTTGGACTGAGCAATGCACCCAGTACATTTATGAGGTTAATGAATGAGATGCTGAAGGAGTACATCGGAAAATTTGTGATAGTGTACCTGGACGACATACTAATTTTCAGCAGGACAAGGGAGGAGCACCTTCAACACGTACAAAAAGTGCTGGAAAAATTACAGTAGAATAAACTGTTAATAAATTTGAAGAAATGTACCTTTCTATAGAAGGAATTGATTTATTTGGGCTTTGTAATAGCAGAAAACGAACTGAAGATGGATCCAGAGAAGGTTGTGGCGATATTTAATTGGCCATATTCGAAAAATTTATTCGAGGTACGTAGCTTTCATGGACTAGCAAGTTTTTACCGGAAATTCATAAGGAATTTTAGCGAAATTTGTGCACCTATGTTGGACACCATTAAAAAGGCCAGTCAGCCTTTTTGATGGACAGAGGCAGCGGAGAGAAGCTTCCATCTATTAAAGAGAAAGATCACTGAGAGGCCGATCTTGAGATTGCTAGATTTCAAGAAGCTTTTTCAGGTTCACTGTGATGCTAGCGGTACGAAAACTGGAGTGTACTCAACCAAGAGGATAATCCTGTAGCGTTCTTCATCGAGAAGTTAAATGGGAGTAGACAGAAATATTCGTCTTATGATAAGGAGTTCTATGTTGTTATACAGGCATTAAAACACTGGAGGCATTATCTGTTGGGAAATGAATTTGTGTTGTTTTCAGATAATTCTGTACTACAGTATGTTATGCAACAGCACAAGTTGAACCACAAACATGCCAAATGGGTGGAGTATTTGCAGAGTTTCAACTTCATGTTGAAACATATCAGCGGGCAGGCCAACAAGGTGGCGGATGCACTAAGTCGGAGAGCTTTACTTCTGCAAGAAAGTACTGTGCAAGTGCTGGGTTTTGAGCACTTAAGAGACTTATACCAAACTGATACAGATTTTAAGGAGGCCTATGAGGCATGTCAGAATCCCTTAGTGAGAGATAATAGTCCATGGTTGGACTACAAATTACAGGAGAAATTACTGTTTAAGGGAAGATAGCTATGCATACCTGACTGCTCGATGAAAGAGAATATTATTTGGGAGAATCATAGTGGAGGTCTGGCTGGACATTTCGGCATGGACAAGACACTCAAGAAACTCAGTCATTTCTACTTTTGGACAAATATGTGGAGGGATGTACAACGATTTGTGGCCAGATGTAAAGTGTGCTAGTTGGTGAAGGGTCACAGTCAAAACATGGGACTGTACACACCGTTACTTGTTCCAGGCAGGCCACGAGACTTAGTCAGCTTAGACTTTGTCTTGGGTCTACCTAAACACAACGAGGTTATGATTCGGTGATGGTAGTGGTGGACAGATTCTCGAAGATGGCGCATTTCATCCCTTGTAGAAAAACCAATGATGCCACTCACGTGGCCCACTTGTTTTTCACAGAGATTGTCAGGTTACATGGGTTGCCTAAATCTGTCCTTTTGGATAGGGATGTGAAGTTCACGGTACACTTTTGGCGAACCCTGTGGAAGAAAATGGATACATAGTTGAGTTATAGCTCTGCTTATCACCGGCAAACCGACGGACAAATAGAGGTGGTAAACAGGAGTCTGGGAAACCTGCTACGAAGCCTGGTTGGAGAGAATTCACGAATGTGGGATCGAGTGCTTGCACAAGTAGAGTTTGCTTATAACGACTCGCCTAACTGCAGCACAGGCTTCAGCCCATTTCAGATCCTGTATGGCATGCATCCTCGCGGAGTGCATGAGTTGCGGGATCTTGGACTGCAGGAAAGGCGAAGTGCAGATGGGGAAGATTTCACTAACACGATGAGAGATTTGCGTGAGCAGGTAAAAATTAAATTGCAGGACAATAGCCTTAAGTATAAACAACAAGTAGATTTGAAGAGAAGGGAAGTACAGTTTAATGTGGGAGATGAAGTCCTTGCACATTTGCGTAAGGAACGCTTCCCTAGGGGTACATACAATAAATTAAAGTATAAGAAGGTAGGACCCTGCAAAGTCCTCTGGAAATTTTTGAGGAATGCCTATGAGATACAGTTGCCACTCGGAATAGGCATTTCACCTATCTTTAATGTAACAGAACTGTTCCCCTACATGGCTGACCCAGAAGAAAAGGAAGAAGATGGAACCACGTGGCCTACACGGAATACCCAGGATGGAGGAGAAGCTTGGATGAGACAGATGCCTTACGTTCAGCCTCCCGAGATCAAGCGCATTCTCAACACTCAGGTGGCCAAACGAACTCGGCGGAAGGAGTATTTGCAATACCTGGTCAAGTGGAAGAATTTCCCTATGACGACAGTTCGTGGCTTGATGCCAGGCAGATTGAGCAGACAGGTTCTTCAGTTGAGGAGCTCATGGACCGGAGTCATGATTTTCTTTTTCCCGGGAGCCTGGTGCAGGAGCATCTAGCTCAGGCACCATGACCGAGTGTCGATCTCCACCAGGTCAAAGAGTTAAGTTAACATTTAATTTGTCTTTTACGCTATTTTGACAAAATAGGAGGTAGGATTTTTATTTTTGTCTTAATCTCTAAATTAGTCAAGGGTAGTTTGATCGGTTAGGGTTATTTGCTTGTCTGTTACTAATAAATCATGGATTAATAATTGTCTTGTTATTTTAAAAGGAAAAGACAAATGTGTCTAAAAGAAAAATCTTGTCATAAGGACAGAACCGAATGACTAATAACCATGTAATTGTAAAGCCTACAACTGAAAAGCAACTGTACAGTTTCATTAACTGGAACAAGAAACATATAAATGTAACAACAAAAATCATGTAAAAGGTTCAGTCCTTCTTGCACTCGAATAATATCAATAACAGAGAAACCAATTCAGTCCATCTGTATGTCCTACTGTATCTTTATCATGTTTTCTAATTAATGAGCATCTGAATAGACAACCTACTGTGCACAGATTATTGAGTTTAACTCTTTTGATTTCCTGATAAAAAGAACCAGTCACAATATTGAGACAGAAGAACAGTTGCCAGATGAGGGCTTATATTTCCTTTGAAGTAAACAATGAAGACAGACAAAGGGTGATACAAACAGATTCTAGTGCAGGCCAAGCACTCATAGGCCAAACAAAAATTCCCATCATTCTTTTAAATTGACTGTCAGACAAAACGACCGCACCACCTACAACGTTTACACATGTTCGTATAGAACATCACAAGCAAACTGAAGAATCATAACTACAGTTCAGATTGAGAAACCAGAGTAATCCAAAAACATGACGACATGATTACATCAATATCATTCAGGTAAACCAAACCATTTTTTTTATTTCCCAAAGAATTTCTTTTTCAAAATTGTAAAGACAAGTATATAACAATTACATAGTAGCACTGTAAGATCAAACCATAGACGCACAAGGCGTGGATGACAAACCCAAGGTGAGGGTTCCAACAAAACTGTCTCATACATAGCCATAAACGCATAAGCCTGTGGATGAAAAACCCTAGGCGAGGGTTTTGAAAAAATTGCGTCCATACACAAGAAATTACAGTCAAAGAAATCACCAAATAGTGGAAGTTCAGACCTTCAGAAACAATAGGATACTGCTCACAGCGTGGGACAATTGACAAGCAACGAGGGTGACAAACCCACATGACTAGAAGGCCTAAGTTAAAACCAGAACGAGGACTGAAGGAAATTCAAAGAAGCAGAGCCTACCAGACAAGACCGAAACATACATTGCCGAGACCTCCAACCGCAAACCCTCAACACCTGCACAACAAATGACACACAGGTGTTAGAAATATATTGTTACAGAAGTGAAACTACAGAGCCTGAAAAGAAGTAAATAATGGAAGTTGCATTCAATTTACCTGAGAATTTGCAGTGAGAGCCGAGGACAAACATTCCACCCACGATTTTTAACCAACTGCGGAGACGAAGGAGCGAACAAGGTTAGAAGTTGAGGAAAGAGAACCACAAATTGAATCAAGGAAGGAGGGCTACCTGCATTTGAAGCCGAGGACGAAAGGGCGCCATCGACTTGAGCCTGGATGCAAGCCAATCACTGAGTTGCCAACAAGACCAAGAAATACCAGTACATAACTCGGGACATGACGACCTATTGAACCAACAGTCGAAAAACAAACAATAACAGAGAACCACTTACCCAGGCGACGACAGGGAAAACCACACCTGTCCAACAAACCAAGCCTAAGAGCAACCACGCATACATCAAGGAACCAGTACAAAAATCACCAAGAGGCGCGCCCAAGACTCACAACAAAGCTGCATTTTCAAACTCACAGAGCACAGCAGAACAAACCCTTGGCAAGCCCAACAACAAATGACCAAAATGAACGACGAACAAAGGGTTTTGGCATAGCAAGGAGCGGGAAGACGCAATCCGAGGCAAGTACTCAGTCATAATTGTGTAATTGAATGCCACATAACACAAATCCAAAATATCCGATGGTGTATTCCTCACATGTGTAATCACAACCGAAATATTTAACCAAGCATATAATCACCACACAATCATTTTAATTGCGAAAGTCTATAAAGTATTGGGTTGGTCCCATCATTATTAATCGATATTATCAACCTATTCATTATGCTTCTTACAAGTAAAAGAAACAAAACTCTATAACTTGTTAAGGCATGCCATAGTTAATTTTTTAGGTAATTTTTTATTTCATTGTTTTTTGTTAATAATCAATTATTACAATTACCTTATAGATTTATAATGAATTTGTTTTTTTTATTAAAGTAAGAGATTATAATTATTTTTCAAATTTTAGTATTTATTAAAAAAAAAGCATCATTGAAGTAAGTTTATCCTAGAAAATATTAAAATTCAAAATTAAACATATAAATCTATATATACATATTCAAAAAATAAAGATGGTATGATATACTCGATTTAAAACTCGAAATTAAACATATAAATTGATTATATATACACAATTAAAAATATAAAGACTGTGTAATATAATGGATTTAACTATAAAATTGGTAGATATCTACATCTAAAGACATTTAAATGAAATTTAGGGTAAATAGATACATCTAAAGGAATTTAAATGAAACTTAAAGTGAAGAGGAATAGTGACCATGACTCTTTGGAATAACAGGGAAACAAATATGTATCCCTTTTATCATGTTATAACATTTTAGTAACCTAGTTCAATGAGGAAGTATATGGAGGTATATGTATATCACTCATATGAAATGGATAGTGTGTTACAAGTACATGTCAGATATATTTTTCATAATTCTAGGACTCATCAATGAATGCTTTAAGTATTTATTGTATGGATTATAGTTTGTAAGAATAATATTATCATTGATAAATACAATTACTAACATTATTTTTTTTTTAATTATAGAGTTGAAATAAGAACACACTCTTAGAAGCCCCTAGGCTTACCTCAATTAATCAGGTTCTAGTTGTTAAAGAACATTTGCTATTGAGAGGTCACGTGTTCAATTATCTCGATAGTGTTGGGGTCACGCTCCGTGGTTGAGCCAACAGGAAGTGAACCTTTCAAGTTGATCTACCTAGTACAAATACTCCATGGACGTGGTGATCACTAATCTTCGAGGACCATGAACCACATAGAAAAAAGAAGAAGAAAAAGCACACCCTTAGAATAACAAATAGTATGAAAACATGATATTTATTTCTTGTGTTTGATTGTCCATACCATTAAAACATCTTTTTTTCTTAAGCACACCAAATACCAGTTATTTCACCTTCCTTGATGCACCAATTCTTACTCATTCTATCTGCCTTAGAGCACCAAATCATACTCTAGACATTTATGTTTGAGCTTAAAACTTTGTATCGATTGCTTCAACATGATGATATTATCTTATTTTAAAGGGGGGGGGGGGGGGGGGGGGGGTGGGACGGGAGATTGCAAGGATTCTAACAATAATATTTGGCCATGACTAAGACATTTATACATGTTATAATTTGAAATAATTTTGCATGTGAATTTGTCAAACTTGGTCAATTATATCTAAGGTTATATGCCTAGTGGGGTTTAAACATGAGGCATTAACATGGTGTCATTTTGTCTTAACCACTAAACCACAACCCATTGAACTTTATATGATTTATTAGTATTATTGAAGTCTAAAATACAAACAACATTTGTAATTAATTCTCCATTATTATTATTATTGTTTCCGCTAGCATAAAAATAACATTGTGAGTTCTCTATTTTTCCCTCCATTGGTATTTTATGAATAGATTCCATTTTTCTATAATATGATTGTGAATTGAACACTTAATATGACTTAAACCCACAAACTCCTTGTTGGAGATTATATGTCTTATCCATTAAGACACATCCACAATCATGTGTTCCTTTTATTAAATGTTTGTATTCTTATCTAACTTGTATTCATGATTTTATTTTTATTATTCAATCATTTTATACATTTTTCTCAATTCACTTAATGGGATATATAATGACCATAATATAGGATTTATTAGATTTATAACTATTATTTTTCTTTCAATATACAACACTATTTTGGTTTGATATTTACATATGTATGAATCCTAATTTTATACTAACATAATACAAATATTTACTTATAATACAACCTACTTTAACATGGAAGAGATAATTTTTAACATTGTACCTCTTCCAGGTAAGAGAAATGATTTTACAAATTGATATGAAGTAATCCATGTGCTTGTAGCTACCTATAGGTTTATGTCATTTAGAAATAAAATTGATAAACCAAGAGAGCATGGAGTATGTGATTGTCTCCTAGAGGCATTTTGATTCTTATCCAACAAATAAACAAGTAATCACTATAATGCAATATGTCTCACAACTCTATCACATAATGAAATTCATTATTGGCATTCTTAACAATTGATCATGAACTTGATCAATGGTCATTATATTTTAAATTTTTAAAATTTTCATGATGAAAATTATAGATGGAAAATGATTATGCAAATAAAAATTTCTACCAATATAGTATGGCAGTGTTATGTCAACAACCATGTTATAATAACTTCTGCAAGCACTCATAAGTGTTTTTCAAAGTTTTTGCCATGAGAAAAGTAATGTTTTTTGACAATGCATGTCAAAAAAATCTCACTCTATATTTATGAATAATGTTAATAAAATGAAATGGAATATATTTAATGTCAAACCCACAATATATATATACACACACATGGAATATATATATACACACATACACACGTTGATGTAAAAAGAAATATAGATCGAAGGTTTTTGGAGGGTCTTATTTTTTTAATAATGTAGTGTTTTTCATGGAATTTTGGAAGGATTAGCATAATCTGAAAAAGGAAGGTTTACTTGCTTCCCCAGTGTGGGTTCAACTCTTTTATCTTTCAAAGGAACATTGGCAGGAGGAAACCCTTGAAGGCATAGTTAATGTCATTGGCATCTTTGTCAAGGTCTCGGAGGCTACTAAGAGAGGGAGGTATACATCATATAGTTGAATATGTGTTTATATGAATATTTCCCAGCGTCTTCCAACTTCAATAGATATTTGTTATCATGATAGTATTTGGAAGCATCCTTTAGATTATGAACATGTCCGATTTAGATGCAAACATTAGCATGAATATAGGCATCTTATCAAGGACTATTCAATGAATGCAAAGGAATCACTCACAAAACACGTCTCTCAAAAAGAGCAAGATGATTGGGGAAAAGTTGTCCAAAGAAGAAGAAATTTGAGTCCTTTGGGTGCCTCAAATCGTGACAAAATCCATAGATCTAGAAATAAGTTTGAGTCTTTCACCTCTCCAAAGGAGTCTTCGAAGTAAGCCAATATTCAATCAAGCCTACAACTAGCAAAGAAGAAAAACCCATAAGCCCTTACTGATTCGTCCAGAGCATGTGCAAAAGTTTCTAGAAGAGTAACAACAAAATCCATTACTGCAAGGAATGGTTCACTCCCTATCAGAAGAAGTTGAAGCGCAAGCCCTACTAGAAGATATAGATTCAGATGACCCACGACTCACTACGCTTGTAGAAGAATGACATGGAAAATATATAAAGGACATGTTAGTTCATCACGCTCGAATTCTTCACAAGGCCTATCTCCGGTGTAGGGAAGAAGACCAACGAGGCTCAAGTTCTTCAAAATCTTGTCTTGGGGTTCACACGAAAGATTTCAAGGTTGTCTCCACACAAGACAAGGAAGCCAAAAGACAAGGCCCTGAAAGCAGTAAAGCACTGATTCAAGGAAATAGTAAACAATCTATCAACTTAGAGGAAATCATGCTAATGTCAGGGGAATTTCCTCCCTTAAATTCTTAAATCTTCAAAAAAAAAAAAAAAAATTCTATGCAATAATAATTGGCCTGCATAATTGGCCATGGTTAATATTTATGATTGTTTATTATTGATAGATAACTTGCTAATTTCAACGTGACATATATGTTTTTACTTTTTATTTGATAATGAACGAGAGAATTAAAAAAGAGGTAACAACCAACTGCAAAGATTATCCGCTTATTTTCGCATCCCATATATATTTTGAACAAGTAAAACGTCCATTACATTCCGTTGCCGGGATTTGAACCCGGGTCGCCTGGGTGAAAACCAGGTATCCTAACCGGACTAGACGACAACGGAATTTTGACAAAGGACTGGAAAAAATTATGCACTGTTTCTGGGCAGGGTACCATCTGCCACCACTCCAAAAATGTAAAACAAATTTCCCCTCACTCCATATTCTGCAACTTTGGCAAAAACTATGTCGTTCTCATTATCCTGCTGGCGGAAAAAGCCACCGGCCTTGAAAATATTTTAGATAAATATGTTAAATTACTTTGTTGAAAAAAAGTTTCTCACTATTCTATAATTTGACTTTTTGTATACTCGATAAGAACATTAATATATAATTAAAATTAATCTAAATTTACACTATTTAAACCATCCATCTTTATTGGCCCACAGATTTTAGGTATAATAAGTGTTAGTTTCAAAAATTTAAATTAAAATATATATAAATTAATTTAGATAGTGAAAATAAAAGAAAAAAATCAGTAAAAATTACATTATCTGAATTTTGTCGACGCATTTTGAACCATCTAGTGTGGTTCATCGGAACAAGATGAAGAACCAGATCTTGGCATCAAGTTAATGTCTTTATTAGATTTGTCAAATGTTAGGGATGACCAAGTGAAAGATTATTATAAGTCTTGGAAAAATAATAATAATGATATTTGCTTTGGGTTTTGGTATTGTTTCTAATAATTTAGGTGAAGCTTGCACATTAATGCAAGGGTTAATGTTAGCCATTAATGCTAATACATAATCTTTGATCCTAGATGGAGACTCAAAACTTGTTATAGGCAAAATAATTTCAAATGATGATGTTATTGATCATATTCTTCATCCAGTTTTCAACTGCAATTAAAAGGAGGTTCTTAACTTGTCTAACATCATTCTCTTTAATGTACTCAAATAGAACAATCAAGTTGTGAATCATTTTTCCAATAAAGTCACATTCCTAAAAGAGGGGATTATTAAACATCAACAAAAACTAGGTTTATCTACCCATTCCATAGTATGAGGTTTAAGCTACTTTTCTAAGTTCTAAAATGTCCAATGGCTCAACATGTAGTTGTCAAATCATACAGCAAAAGAAGTTATGAGATGAGATGGGCGGCTCCTTGTCACATGCCCTTAGTTACTATGGTAGGTACTATTTAGAGAGAACTTAATTGTTGAGTTTGGTTCTTCATTGGGAAGTTATGTTGGTTTGATTACACTTCAAATCTAGTGGTTTCTTGCTTGGTTATATAAAGGTGGCATATTTGAGATTTGTTGATGGCTTTGGGAAGGCATAGGCTCATATTTGGTTTCTTGGAATTGGAAAATATTATTTATATTTTTTTCAAAGGTTTTCATGTTATAAACTAGGAGGAGGTTTGTTCTACAGGCCTATAGTGAATGCTTCTAATTTTCTTTGGTTTAATGTTTTTGATTTATGTTTCCTCTCTTTGGCACCACTCTCTTGATTAGGTCTAGCTATAATGGTTTGTTGGTCATTTTGTAATGTTTTTGTAGGTGTGTTAATGCTGTCTTTCTTGTCTTATAATGGATTATTAGGAAGTGCAAAAAATTAGGAGGGCTTTCAAAATCCGGGAAAAGTTATTATTGCCAATGCGTCATCAATTTTAACAACCATTACAAAGATTCATGAGAATGAGCAATAAGCAATTACTTAGGTTGCCACAATTATGGGCACACTTATATGATAGAATTGCCAAATGGTAGCCTTGGAAGTGAAGCGTAATATGCTTTGAACCATGGTGATTAACATGAGCAAGGGAGATCATTTAGGGGCATCAAACTAGGTTCAATCCATGAACTCAAATTATGGGAGATTGAATGAGTAAGAAATAATACACCCAGTTGATGATGTAATGGAAATTGAGTGACCAAGACCAGAACCAAGAAATGCAACATTAGAAGAGGCAAAAAGTAGTGTTAGGGTCCTAACCTCTTTAACCCCCTAATTATTAGATATGTGATTATGTATTTTTATTTATAGAGGCCATCACTAGTAAAGAAGACCTATGTAGTGGTGTGAAATCAATAGATGTAAAAGGGCTCACTAGAAAGTCTTTCCCTAAAATGTTCTTAAAAAATAGAAAATACTATATAAAAATGTAAGAGCAATATAAAAAATTTATTATGAAGTTACTTTGCAATCACAGTTCAGTTAAATTGAAAATTACCCCCATAAAAGCAAGTGAACATTGTTCTCAATTAATAAAAATATAATATAATAATTTTTATTTGTCTATTATAAATTACAAACATTCTCTTAATTTTAAATAATATCTATATTTTCTATTCTAAATATTTTTATTTGAAACCCCACAAATAATATTAAAACATATTCCTAAACACAATTTTAAAATAAATTAAAATACTTATAAACATTTTACAATTCATTTTAGTTTATTACACACTTACATACTTATGAGAAAATCTCACTCTCCATAAGAGTACTCAACTTCTCTCGATGCAAAATTGTTTAAATCACTTAAAAGTGATGTCCTAAAATATTATGTGGTTTAGTATTAACACAATTTGGAATGACAGTGTTCTGTCTATGTCTATCTTCATGTGTAACTTTTTCATCATGATCATCATGATGGAAGTCCATTCCAAATATTAAGATTGAAGGGGCATTAGTCTTCATAAATACCAGCAAGAAGGCCAATAATGAATGTCATTATATGAGAAAGAGAGATTTGTTTAATACATTCCATAATATTGGATTATAATTTTTAATTCTAATTTTTAAATTTCAAATTATTAATTTGATTATAATTAATTAGTGTAAAATTAATTTAACTTTATTAAAAGATCAATAAAATTAGATGTAAATTTTTTAGTTTTTAAAGGTACTCTAACTTATAGAAGAAATGATTTTTTTTCACTATTTTTTTTTGTTAACTTTAATCAAAATCTGGCATATATTTTCAAAAACTTGAGTTTATGTTGTTTAATCTATAGAATTCAAGTGCCTGAAGGGTTTTTCAGGATGCTGAATCTATTTATGCATTCAAAAATATATTTTAAATAATAAAAAACCACATTCTTGCTTGAAATAATACACCCTTTTTAAATATTATGGATTAAAATATATTTATGTCAATTATTTTCCAATTTATATTATCACTATACTTGTTGCATTTTCTAATTAATTTTATTATTATGTATATATGAATGTAATCTTAAGATGTACATTGTTGATAATTAAATTAAAATTCTACAAGAGAAACCTATTTATGTCACTAATTTAATTCCCTTCTCACATCAAGATAATATATTAGACATCATGAAAATGCAATACTACCAAATTTATTTATTTTTTATAATATAATATATATATATATATATATATATATATATATATATAATTTTAATTTTAATTTAAAACTATATCTTTGCAAACGTTTAGATTTGCGAACGTCCTACTCCAAGTTCCATAATATTATTTCTTTGCAAATTTATCCTACAAAATCCGGAGTGGGCATACTAGACATTATTTTAAACTCATCTGTGGGTTATATCATGGTAGGTATAATGCCAATCACATAATGATAAGGTATGATTTTATGTAAATGGTTGTTATACAAAATAAATATATAAAATATAGTTTTTAAAATATTTTTTTAATTATCATAATATTTATAGTAGATTATTGCGCTGGTATTTTATAATTTATTATGAAGTAGAGTTTATAAATGAGTTTAAACATTTAAATGTGGTTTTAAAATGGGACATTCTAATATCTTTTCTATAATGAACTAGTATTTAAATGTTTACACTCATTTAAGGACACTACAACATTTCTCTTATGGTAAATTGTGAAGTGCCTTTTGAAACACTGAAACATTAAATCAAAAAGTAATAATAAAAACACATAATTTGGGCTTAATTAAAAAGTAAAAAATAATAAAAATAATAAATCAATTCAATTTAATTTATTATAATGTAATTTTATTTTTATTAATTAAATTACAAACATCATTTTTTGAAAAATCATAATATACATATCACATTAAAATAAATTAAAATAATAATAATTCATATTCATAAGCATGATATTTCAAAACATATAATTAATAAACACAAAATAAACAAAAAAACTTAAAAATTTCAATTAATAAACATATAATTAAAATAAAAATTACTTTTAAATATAAAAATGAGAAATATATAAAATATAAATAGTAGTTGTAAATTATTGAGCATACAAATTTTAATAATGATTCATATTCATAACCTTTCTAATCATTATATATCAAAAATTGATATTTAAATTTAATTTATTAAATTCAAAAACAATTTTTTTTGGCTCAATTATATATATATATATATATATATATATATATATATATATATAATATTAAAAAATTAAGTTAAATTATATATGAATAAAAATGCCAAATGTCACATATATATGTAGCTATATCTATTATGAGGTTCTAATAAAATTATAAATAAGAATATTTCTATATGTAGAGATGTGAGATCTATATAAATGTAAATAATATTATGAAGGACCATTGTAGATCCATTTTAACTCCAGATTTACCAAGTGTTGAAAGGAATCCAATCTATATAGGTGCAAATCTTGCTTCAATTTTTATTTTTATTTTTAGTTTTTCCCATATATATATATATATATATACTTGTTATTTCATTGAAATCAAAGTATACAAATTGTTGGCATTATGACTAATATGTTGTCCTTATGTCAACCTAGATGTCAACTTTACCACTATGTATGTCATCATGGTTTTGTGCCACTCTTGTCACATCATGTCATTATGGTTTTGACACATTATGTAACTGTTGGTAAGAATGCATAATTGATGTGCCTAGCTAGGTCATGGATGGAGGTTGTTTTCTTAATGATTGGAAAGTTGTTTCAAGTGTCTTGATGATTACAAAGGAGGTGCAAAAGGTTTCAAAGGGTCTAGAACAGTTGCAGGAAGATGTACTAGGTTTGTTGATGCCAGTGAGTGAAGTTTCTGGGTAGATACCTGAGAAGACACATGTGATTTATTGGAAGAAGGTTTCTAATTATTATTGAGGTTGATGTGATGTTTCTAAGACTTTTCAAGGCTTTGAAAGATCCTATATGTCACGCCCCTACACCTGCGGTGGTCTTCCAACCGCTTGTAGCGAGGTGCGACACCACCGAACGCTTTCTTTTTAACAATACTAACGTTTATGGACTACGCCTACTCCAACATAAACTTACTTTAACTTATGTTCTTTTGCAACCAAGTAAAGAGTTATCCTTTATACTTTAAAGAAGACCATTCTCAATTATTAACCATGAACAATAAACCGAGAACATCAACAATACACAAGTATAAAGGGAGGGGCAACTCCCGGTAAAGTCTGCCCAACAATATATTATAACAGCTTCTTCAATTTTACAATACAAGTGTGCTTGACAAACTTCAAGCCAACACTTAGCCAAATAATACAACCGAGGGGCAATCCTGCCTTTACAACATCTTGTGCCTTTCTTGCACAAAGGACGGTGCTCACCCGAGCCACCAAGAATCCTTGCCAAGCCTTACACCAAGAACTGCACCTTAGAACTCACCCCGGACATGGTTGCCTCACTCAAAACGCACTTAAGTCAAAGCTGCACCTTTGGTAGCACTACGCATGAGGTATGTGTAGTCTACCTCTATTTCTGCGCTGTTTTACCCCTTGTATATGAGAGATGAGCGAAGATGCTTGGATGCTTATGAGCTCTCAACGTATGCCATATATATGCATACTACATAGTTTTATGTGTGGACCCATATGTGGGTGGTAGCCCTTTGGCTGACCCCCAAATTGGCATTCACACACCCTTTACAATCTTTATTCAAGTCGGCCTTACCACCGTAAGCCAACCTCCACGCACAGGTATAAACCTCGCACTTCATTTCACCATTTTTAACTTTCGTCGCATTTCTGTGTGCTGAAATGTTGCTTTCCCGTGTGTGCTCACCCGCCCGTGTGCGCTCACCCGCCCGTCGTGCAGACCCGCCCGCCTGTCGTGCAGACCCGCCCGCCGTGCAGCCTCGCCCGCCCGCCGTGCAGCCTCGCCCGCCCGCCGTGCAGCCTCGCCCGCCCGCCGTGCAACCTCACTCGCCCGCCGTGCAGACCGGCCCACCGTGCAGCCTCGCCGCCCGCCGTGCAGCCTCGCCCGCCTGTCGTGCAGACCCGCCCGTTGGTCGTGCAGCCCGCGCCCGCCCGTGCGCCCGTGCACGGTGACTTCGCCCGACGCCCGAACGCGCCCGTACCCAAGGACCTTACATCCTCCTCCACCTAAAATCGTTGTCGTCCTCAACAACATACCATCTCGGTAGCTCTCCACCAAGATCATCATTCATCCAGGATGTCGACCTTTCTACACAAGGCAAACATCCTTGCAACATATGTAGAGACTCTTTCTCCACTACGTCTCGGCCTAGTGACCACTGTCACCAAGCTCCCCATACCAAAGTATGTATCTCCATAATCCATGCTCAGGTCCATGGAAACTCCATCCATCTCATCTGCAACATGTCATGATGCTTGATGCCAAGCCATCCCTGCATCATCATCCATATGTGTGCATCCTCAACGTGAAGAGACCATGTCATCAAACCGACCCTTGGTGTGCCCCATCCAGGTCCATGAAGCTCTCTCCATCATCTGCAATGTGCCAGCCTCAAGTCTTCATTCAACTCTCGATGTGCCCCATTCAGGTCCATGAAGTCCTCTTCATCATCTGCAATGTGCCACCCTCAAGTCTCCATTCAACTCTCGATGTGCCCCATTCAGGTCCATGAAGTCCTCTTCATCATCTGCAATGTGCCATCCTCAAGTTCCCATGTCACACTAGCAAGTCCTCCTGCATAACATTCCTGCCCTAGCACCTTGTTAGGATGTCCCTTGACATCTCTACAAGTGCTTCCACACAATGTCCTTGCATAGGTCTCTGCCATGCTCCATGTCTTTAAGTCTCCAACTTGATGTCCATGACTAAGCTGCCCATGTAGTCCAACCAAGTAGACACATCACAACATCTGGCCATCCCATCCAAGTCTTCAACTTTCGGTTTAGTGAACTCGGTCACCCAACCATCTCATCATCATGTCATGAGTCCCTCCACCATAGCTCCTCCACCAAAGTGTCCATCAAGACTATCTCTTGGTCTCGGCCATGAGAAGTCCACCCAAAACATCACAAGTGTGTGCCCTCCTCAATCTGTCCATGAGTCATGCCGGGCACTTAGTCAATTCTCCATGTGGCTAAAGCATGACTCAATCCTCCACAATGATCATCAAGTTCCACCCTTGTCTCGGGTCCTTGCACCTTTCATCATAAGGTCACAAGTAACCCCAAAAAGCTTCCCAACAACTGACAATCCTTGCTCTTCCATACAAGGTTCCATCATAGTCATCCATGGTAAGATGTCCACTTGTCTTGGCAAACTGACTTTGCCCTTTCCTGCACACGGTCCATCTCCCAAATGCCCAAATGAAACACAAGTATCATCACTTACTTCATCATCATGAGGCTCCTCCTCATTCAACCATGTTGACAGATTGCACGATCCCGGTTCAACTTGATCAGCCTCAAGTTCATCCTCCATCATGTCTTCATCATCATGAAGTTCCATGTGAGTGTCCTCATCACTCCATGCTGACAAACTGCACGATTCTGGTTCAACTTGATCATCTTCAAGTTCATCCTCTATCGTAGTCATGTCTGCAACATCTTCCTTTATCACGGCTTCCTCTTCCTTGATGGCACAATCTGCAACTTCACCTTGCTCCATTGTCCAACCGGGTTGAAGAAGCTCATTTCCAACACCTTCTTCCAAGGATTCAAGCACTTCACGGATTCGGGGCCTCTCTTCCTTTAACTTCTTTGCCTTGCCCAAGAAAAGAAAGAGTCTCCTTTCACGTTCATCCAAACTTGCCATGTCTTATTGTCCACTGTTACGAGCAACCTTGCTCACCAGCTCCAACCGAGCTCTGATACCAACTGTCACGCCCCTACACCTGCGGTGATCTTCCAACCGCTTGTAGCGAGGTGCGGCACCACCGAACGCTTTCTTTTTAACAATACTAACGTTTATGGACTACGCCTACTCCAACATAAACTTACTTTAACTTATGTTCTTTTGAAACCAAGTAAAGAGTTATCCTTTATACTTTAAAGAAGACCATTCTCAATTATTAACCATGAACAATAAACCGAGAACATCAACAATACACAAGTATAAAGGGAGGGGCAACTCCCGGTAAAGTCTGCCCAACAATATATTATAACAACTTCTTCAATTTTACAATACAAGTGTGCTTGACAAACTTCAAGCCAACACTTAGCCAAATAATACAACCGAGGGGAAATCCTGCCTTTACAACATCTTGTGCCTTTCTTGCACAAAGGACGGTGCTCACCCGAGCCACCAAGAATCCTTGCCAAGCCTTACACCAAGAACTGCACCTTAGAACTCACCCCGGACACGGTTGCCTCACTCAAAACGCACTTAAGTCAAAACTGCACCTTTGGTAGCACTACGCATGAGGTATGCGTAGTCTACCTCTATTTCTGCGCTGTTTTACCCCTTGTATATGAGAGATGAGCGAAGATGCTTGGATGCTTATGAGCTCTCAACGTATGCCATATATATGCATACTACATAGTTTATGTGTGGACCCATATGTGGGTGGTAGCCCTTTGGCCGACCCCCAAATTGGCATTCACACACCCTTTTTAATATTTATTCAAGTCGGCCTTACCACCGTAAGCCAACCTCCACGCATAGGTATAAACCTCACACTTCATTTCACCATTTTTAACTTTCGTCGCATTTCTGTGTGCTGAAACGTCGCTTTCCCGTGTGTGCTCACCCGCCCGTTGTGTAGACCCGTCCGCTTGTCGTGCAGACCCGCCCGCCGTGCAGCCTCGCCCGCCCGCCGTGCAGCCTCGCCCGCCTGTCGTGCAGACCCGCCCGCCGGTCGTGCAGCCCGCGCCCACCCGTGTGCCCGCGCCCGCCCGTGCGCCCGTGCACGGTGACTTCGCCCGAACGCGCCCGTACCCAAGGACCTTACACTATAGGTACTAGAGGAGACATCCCCGAAGTTGGAGGAGCTTTCGTTGAGGTTTGATTGCATTTCAGGACTTGGAGACAGGGTAACACAAGTTTCCTTTGTTGGAGGAGTGTTACTTCCTAGGGAAATGTAGGTTTCATGTGCAAGATTAGCATTACTAAATCACTTCCTAAAGGAGAGAGGTGTGGCAATTCCTCTAAGTGTTGAAAATAAAAAATTTCCTTCAAAACCATGGATTTTCCCAAGATCTTTGTGTCTGGATGTTTGAGCAACATCTATTTGATCTTGTCAAAGTCTCCCATCAAAAAAACCATTGTATTTTCTTGAAGTATTGACAAGTTATAAAAGGAGAAAGCGATGGATCAGTTATGTGTGCAATTTCTTTAGTTTCTTGTGTTTTGTTTCAAACAAGTGTGCACCAAGGTGCATGGAGGGGGTTTAGACCTATCCCTCAATGATAAATCTGAAGGAGATATGAATGATATCTTCAATGCTTGACTTATTGCTTGAAGATCTAATGATATGATAAAGGTTTGAAGGGTTTATCATAATGTTTTTTGTTGCAAATATGATTATGCGAATGCATAGAGCAGAGGTTTGAATATGTGATACAAATCAAGCAGATTTTGCAAAAACTAACTGTATGCGTGACAAAGATTATGTTTTCCCACTAGTGTATGTGGTTGCTAAATGGTTGCAGGGACTTTGAGTGATTTTCATAAAGGCTTTCTGACTAAATGTTGTACGCAATAATAGAGGCTTGATATGTTGTTGGACAGAGAGATCATTGTGTTATTTTTTATAGTGTATGTAGAGATTATTGTTGTCTTTAACAATGCATATGCAAATATCAGAGTATGTTAGTTTCTTTGTGTACAAATATGATATTGCTTACTTGCTATGATAGAAGTGTGTGAATTTCATTGTGATAGAGTTTTTGCATAGAGATAAGTTTTTATTCGAAGATGGTTGAAATCCTAATGAGTTCTATGATAGAAGGATCACAATTTCATGATTTTGACATAGTTTTTTATTGATAGGGGTTGTATGTAGGGAAAATGACAGAGGCTCATAGATCTGATGTGAATAATTTTGTTGTTAGTATTTTGTCTTTAGGATTTCCTATTGATGATGCTACTTGAGTTTGTTGCTACTTGTCTTGATTATTGAAGGGTTTTGCAATGAAAGGGTCTTGGTTTGTCTACATGTTTTTTGGTTAGGACTTGAACATAATGCATATATGCTTCAATGATGAACTTACATGATGAATCTATCCTTGTTTTCTTGATGAACTAGTATGCTTGATGATCAGTACTTGAGCACAATGAATTAATATGCTAACAATGATTTCAATGACGTACGCAAAGATCAAAAGAGACCTATGTGACAGAGCTTTGTGACAAGTGTTGTATGCAAATCATTATGATTAACATGGTAGTTTTGCAAGGGCTACCTTATTGAGTTGGTTGAGTTTGAGATTAGTATGCATTAAGTAAATGGTGGTATTATGGGTGATTTATGCATGTATGACAATTGAGAGAGGATTTCTTGTTCGTTCATGAGCATGGTATGACAAAGACTTATATAGTTGTTAATGCTATGAATTTTATGATGATGTGATGTGTCTAGTTGTTGCTTCTATTGGTATTATGCAAAGACAATGATGTTACATATTAAATGGAAGATCTTGTTGTATATTCAGAGAGAGTTTTGTTTTGAATGGCCTGCTGTATTGATGAGTAAATGAGATGATTTGAGGACATTGTTTGAGTTATGGTTGCACTAAGTTAGTGATTGGTTAATGAGGGATGAGTATGTTGATGATTTATTTGAGTATAGTGTAAGATTTTGCACTTGATGAGCGAGGTATTTGACTTGATGAGAAAAGAATATGATTTGGTATTTTGGTTGGTATTGGCATTGATGATGAGTAAAGAGTTTTGACTTGATTAGTGTTGATATTTGGCTTGGATGATTAATGATTTATTTCAGAGAGGTTATTGGTACTTGTTGTAGTGATTATAACCAACCTCCAAAATTTTGGCTTGCACTAATTTCGAAGCCTCCCTTGAAGAGTTTTACTTGATGATTGCACACAATCGATTCACTCCGTGAGCTCGCGTGAGTCTTTACATCCGCTTTGCTTGTTCATTGCATTCAAGTCTCTGCATGCTAATCTCTAAGTCATGCCTGCGACCATGTTCTGGTTATGCTCAAAGTCTTCGCTTCGTATGTGCTTGTTGTGTTCGCTATGAAAGCGTCTGTCAAAATCACACACAGAGTCACATTTACTGTTGCACAAGCGTCAACTCGATCAATGAACGGTCAATCATGAGTGTCGTGCTTGTCGCTTACATCTTTAGTCAGTCTTGTTGAACATGTGTGTTTGAGTGGTTTGGTCATTTCGTCATCAAGTCATGAGAGTGTGTGTTCGTATGATCACCCATGCATATTTCGATTGTTCACACATTTAGCCATTTTTTCTAAAGGTTCTGACGACCTGACTCCCCTTTGACAGCCGGACTATCGCCCTGCCATCGACTCGATCGATTGTCAACCATAACATCGCAAAAGCACCAAGCTAGTATTTTCAAGCTGCGCTACCCGCAAGCAATCCAATCAACTCTCATGCTGGTTACCTGGACAGTTGAACCCAACAGTCACCCCGGGACTGACTCCCCTAAAAAATTGCACACAGGCCACTAACCTCACTCGCTCAACTGACTAAGGAAATTACACAGGCAGGCCAGACGGACACCAAATGCCCATCCTATGTCCCTTAGAAAATTGTGCAGTTTTCCTAGTCAATCATCCCGACAGTCGACCAACTGTTCATCTAAAAAATTTTGCAGTGTTCATGAGCAGGCCCTCTGTTTCCCATAAGTCAGCTCAGCTCAGAAATTGCACATAGATGATTAGTAGGCCGGCCTCCCGACCTCAGTGCAGTTTTCCTTGCCAGTAGCCCCTAGCATCAGACCGCAATTTCCCTCAGGGGATTGTGCAGTTTCTACTGCCAGTCTCCTAGGCTACCAGCTGGTAGTTCCCTCTAGGAATTGTGCAATTTTGGTAGCCAGCGACCCCAGTAGCCAACTGGTATTTCCCTCTAGGAATTGCATAGTTTTAGCTACCAGTGACCCTAGCAACCAACTGGTAGTTCCCTCTGGGAATTACGCATTTTTGGCTGCCAGTCTCCCAGGTAGTTCCCCAGAAAAACTATGCAATCCTTACCTGCCGACCCTTCATATAGCCCGACCCATTCCTTTGGAAAATTGCACAAATCTGGTTGTCCAACCCCATTGCCCATTCGTTCTGAAAAATGCGTAGAGCATGCCTGCCTTGCCTTCCAGTAGCTCGGGTTGTTCCTCCCAAAATTTGCACAATTTTACCTCCCAGCCGAGCCAGACCTTGTAGATAGTCACTGTCGACTCAGATTATTTGTTTCCATCTCTCAGTGACTCTTGTGAAGTTTTCATCAACAGTTTCCTGGAGCCATCATCCCGCATCATAGCATTGCTAGCTCTCCCAGCCACCTGCATTCGAATGATCATGTGTCATGGTAGACTAGGAGGTTTTGGATTTGATGTCGTCTCGTCATGAGTGACTGCAGGTACAGGTACACCAATGAACATGGAAAGACGACGAATGGGATGAATGAAGGGAGCACATGCAGAATGACAAGTTCACCAACGGATGAATGAACGAAGCATGCGAAGTGGACGAACGCGACGAACATGCACCTTCATGAACAAATGAGCCTGTCAAGCCTTCCAACATGCAAGCAAGGAACAACATGATAAAGCTTCATCAAGTGAACCAAGGACCATCAAAGACTTCACGCACTTCGCCATGCAGAGGTGAAGCTATGATACACTATGAAGACATCCATCATCCAACAACACTATAGCTCGACATGCACTCCAAAAACAACACGAATGTACCAGCATTGTCATGTCAAGTCATGTCGAGTCACGTCATGAGTCATGTTGCCCACATCTCCACTATGGGCTTGTTTTCAATCAATGTGATGTAACGTGGAAGTCCAAGAGACCCACTTGTTGAACAAAGAGTCATGTAAGTCGAAGAGTCATGGAAGTCAAATGGTCATGAGGGTAGTCAAACAGCCATAAGGGTTAGTTTCACCCTTGGCTATAAATACCTCCTCATTTGTACATGCAAAGGACTTTTCACCTCATCTCCTCCCACATAGCTAAGAGAGTCTGCAATATTTTCTTTGAGGAGTAAGTAGTGGCTCCAATGCCGCACTAACGGGGTTAGTGATGTGTGGTGTAACGATGTGTCTTGGAACTTTCTCTTAATTCATAAGCCTGTTAATAGGCCAGCATGTTTTCACACATGCATTATATCTGTTGTAAGGCTGATCCTTAACACTTGTAATGCATGTTGCTTTAACCTGTGTTCTACATATGAAATGTTTCATTTGTTGTAATGCATAATTTATTAATGGAAATGTGTTGTATATGTTGTTAATGTTGTCCCACCCATGTTGACTGCTCTGTCGGACATCAGACAAACCTTTCACCTGAACCTTGTTGTAACAACCGTTGCATTCGTTCAAATTGTTCCATGAGTGTTGTACATGTTATCTTACCTTGTATGTTGTGACTACTGCATCCGAGTGGACTGATCCACCGGAAGCTGTGTATGTCCTTTTGTGTTGTGTGTTCCTAGCTGAGTTGGGACTGGTCCCTTTCAACCTGGAACTCACCTTCACCTTCTTCCTATCACAGTGAAAGAACCATTGACACAAGTACAATTACACTCACAAGGCATGCGAACCTCACTTCTCGAAGACAAAGCGAACCAGTCTCCTGTGCTGCCAAGAAAGAGTCGAGGAAAATCCTTAAGACAATGGCAACTGGGCCATCATACCGGATGGGACTCCCACACCAAATGGTGTGAGGTCTAGTTGGGACTTCATACAAGGGTGATCCCCTGAATGTTGGCTGGTCTAGCACCGTCAATAGTACCTCGATTTTTTTTTGATTGAGCATATTGTTGGTTGTGGGTCTAGTTTGAAAATTGGATGAAATGTGGCCTACAGGTTTTGTGTTGTGTTTGAGTCAGGTGGATCCAGTGTGAAAGATTTTGAAACTTGGTCCATAAAGGTATTGAGGGTTGGAGCCTTTAGTGAGAGAGTAGGAGCTTCCTTCTGGTAGTAGTCGTTAAACTTGATCAGGGGGTAGTAGCTTCCTTCTAGTTGGAGTTGGAGAAACTAGAGGAGGTGGTAGCCTCCAGCAGGTAGGAGCCTATGCACTAGTAAGAGTTTGTGCCAGTGTAAGATGTAAGAATAATTTCTTAATAATATGATCCGAATTTAAACAGGAATGCAAAAATTTACATATATAACCATAAATACAGAGATGCAGTAGAAACAACACTTCATTTCATTAATATCAAATACTGAAATATGCTTACAAACAGAATGGAAATAAGACTAGCTCGGACGATGATAGCTTATCTCTGAGAAGAGATGTGGTGACTACATGCCTCTAAAATTTGTGTTATAATGAGGCTCAAGGGCCTATTTATTATTGAAAAACATGAAAAAAACCCTAACCCCGGGAGATGTACCGCCAAGAGTTAGTGGGGCCCGTTGGGGTTAGTTGGGCAGCCAACTTTCTAGGGTCATAGCTTGGTCATATTACCTCTGTTTGGCGCATATGATACCATGTTGTAAAGGTCTCTCCAAGTGCTAAAATATTTTCCACAAGCCCTTTCCTTTGGTAATGCGCTTGAAAGAGACCTCAAAAAAACGTTGCTTAGGGAGTCAAAACTGCTCCAGAAGTTCAGGACCCGAAAAATGGCTAAAAATAGTAAATGCTGAAATAAACAAGGAAATAAATGAAACTGTCTGGACGCCTAGGTGGGATAGGTGGGTGGCCACCAATATCCACCTATATCATTCCTCGCCCCTTGAGAAGCAATGGTCCCCATTACGTGCAGAGCCTCCATGAGGTGAGGAAATTTCTGTTGAACTTGGTCCCTGGTGAACCACTTGCCTTGGTGCAGGAGTTGGCCATCTTTGACAACTCAATATAGTTGGATCTTTTGTTGGTGAGTGTTCTTAACCTGTGTGTCCATAATTCGATCATTCGTGGCCCATTCCATGCAATCCGGGTTTAACTCTGTTGGTGTGAGTTGTTATGTAATGTCTGATGTGTCCAAAAATGGTGGGAAGTATGGTCGAATGTGGTCCACATTGAACACTGGGTGCAGACAAAGGAATGGGTGAATGCTAAGCTCAAAAACATTGTCTCCCACAACCTTCGTAATGGTGTAAATACCATATCGAATTGGTTTAAGCTTATGATGGGCTCGAGTAAAGAGTTATTTTTGCAAATGAAACCAAACTTTGTCGCCCACCTAAAACTTGTGTGCCACCCGATGTTGATCATGTCATTGTTTGTACTTGGAATTTGACTTCTCTAGAATGTCGTGAACCTACTGGCAGATGTGTTGTATGTGTTTAATAAATTTGGTCACTTTATTAGCCTCAGACAGTACATGTGTGGATTATGTCTGCATAGTTGCATGAGGCATGTTAACATCAATAAAACACAATGGTTGAAATCCTAGACCCACTTGAAAGGGACTGTGACCAGTCGAGCTATGGAGATCTCTATTATAACTATGTTTCATATATGGAAGAATTGCATCATAGGTTCGAGGATGCTTGGAGTTGTACATGCAAAGTATGTGCACTATCATCCTATTGACGACCTTCGTCTGGCCATCAATCTGAGGATGGAAGGTATTTGATTTGGTGAGCTTGGTGTCCAATAGTGTCCAGATGCTTGACCAAAATGTGCTCAGGAACCTGCTATCCTGATCTGATATAATGGTCTGTGAGATCCCAAAATTTACCCATACTCATTCAAAGAAGAGTTTGGCAGTGTCCTCTGTTGTGATACTCTTCTTGCAGGCTTCTTAGAAAATTTATCCATGACCACAATTACACAGTCATTACTATGCTTGGTAAAAGGGAGTCCATACATATAGTCCATGGAGATGGATTCCCACGGCTAGCTAGGAGTAGTCAGAGGAGTGTACAGACCTTGCTTCTTGATGGTTGGCTTGGTGATGGCATAGGAAATGCAGGATCTGATATATTTCCCAACATCCAGTCAGATTTTGGGCCAATAAAAGTACTTTTGTAGTACAACCACAACTTTCTCCACTCCAAAGTGTCCTACGCCCCGACTGTAGTGCCTCCCAAATCAACTTGGCACACTTGCTTGAAGGAATAAAAAGGTACCTAGATAGCATAATAATGCGCCCTGGAGATGGAAATCAAGAACTTTATTTCTAGCTACTAGCATTTGGAATGTCCAGGAAAACTCTGGATCAATTTTTGTATAGTTGTATCCACCCATAGGTCTCGTGACCACAAGAGTTGAGAAAAGTAGTCAGTGCTGCAATTGGGGGCTAGCTGAGGCAATCTACAACATGATTGGTGTTTCCCTTTTTGTATGTAATGTTCAAGTGGAATTGTTGTAGATACGTATACCACTTCTGATGGCGATCGTTCTACAACGTCCCCTATGTCTGTTAAAATTGAAGAGGTCGATGATTGGTGTGGATGATTGTCTCCTTCCCTAGGATGTAGTGCTTCCATTGTCGGCAAGCCTGCACGATGGAATACATCTCTTTATCATAGGTGGGGTACTTCCAAATTTTATCAGAAAGTGTCTCATTATGATAGGCCACTCGATGCCCGTGCTGGGTGATGACTGCACCAATAACATAGTTTGATGCGTTTGTCTCGATTTCAAGTGGTTGCTCCAGGTCTAGCAGTGTGAGTACTGATACAGAGCAGAGGCGAGGCTTCAACTCAAGGAATGCCTTCTATTGGGACTTGGAACAAGAAAAATTTACTTTTGCCCCGCCCTTAGTAATTGACTCAAATTCCAAGTGATATGGGAGAATCCCAACACAAACCTCTGATAAAAATTTGCAAGGCCCAACAAGCTGTGAAAATATGTTAGGGTGGTCGGGGCTGGCTAATCCAGAATGACTTGGATCTTGGTCGAGTCCACATGCATGCCACATTCATCTATGATGTAACCCAAGTATCAGACCTCGCTGATGCCGAAGGTGAATTTCTCCAAGTTGGAACACAATTTGTGCTGCCGAAGGGTTTGAAGAACCTACCAAATGTATTGCAAGTGTTCTTCCCAACTCTTGTTGAAGATGAGGATGTCGTCTAGATAGACCACCACTAGCAAGTTGGTGAAGGGTCACAAGATGTCATCCATTAGCCTCATAAAAGTAGTAGGGGAATTTTTCAACCCAAAGGACATAACCAACCATTCAAAAAGGTCTTCCTTGGATTTAAAGGTGGTCTTCCATACATATGTGGGCTTTATTGGAACCTGGTAATAACCAGACTTTAGATCAATCTTGATAAAATACTTACCCCCCTTGAGTTGGTCCAACAATTCATCAATATTTGGGATTGGATACCTATTCCTAACAATGATTTTGCTTAGTGCCTGATAATCAATGCAGAGCCTCCAGGTTCCATGCTTCTTCTTTACAAGTACAATCAGGTTCCCACAAGGTGAGGAACTTGGTCGAATGTGCCCTTTTTGCAGCAACCCCTAGATTTTCCGCTTGATCTCTTCATTTTCCATAATGGAGAGACAATATATCATCCCCATTGGGTAGAGGTGCTCCAAGAGTCAGATCGATTGAATGCTTGGCCTGACAATGCAAGGGTACCCCTGTGGGTGAGGAGAAGATGTCCCTGTATTCTTCCACGACTGTATCCACCTGCTTTTGTTGCTTGGAGGAACCTTTCCCGAGGGCCATGGATATGGCTACAACCTTCCCCTTACTTTGAGAGTGAATCAAAAAGAAAAAAAAATCCCAGTCTGGGAGATGACCTTAGTGAATTTCTTAGCAAAGATCAAAGAGATGGCGGTAGATGGGGCTACCTCTGGTATCCTGTATAACTTAGTACCCAAAGAAATAATAATAAAGCGAGGACTAGACTAGACTCATATACAACATATCAATTCCATAAGTATGGTTGTCCTAATAATACATCACAAACTTCAAGAGGAGCAGCATCACACAGTAACTCATCCGTGAAGGGCTTGATGTTGTAGGGAAGGTGACACTGCTCGCTGACGTGGATATCTCATCCTTGGTGAAGCCACCTGATGGTGTACGACTGTGAATGTGTTGTAGTCAGTAGGCCCAACTGCTTCATGGCCTCTGCTGAAATGAGGTTCTTTTGGCTCCTGCTATCAATAATGAACTGCAACAGAGAACTTTTCACCCACATCTATGAGTGGAATAAGTGTTCCCCTCTTCTGGATCTTCAGGCTCAATCTTCTAGATCCTGCTGGTGGCAATAGTGGCACTGGGCTCCGCACAAAAGATTTGCTTCCATTTTTCATTCCCCTTGTTAAGTTCTAACTCATATTCGCAACATGCGTCAGACTCAGAAGCCTTAGGGTCAGTCACCAGTGACTGCTTGGCCCGACACTCACTTGTGTTGTGAGTGGATCTCTTATGGAACTCACACCACATTCATGTGTCCTTCTTTGTCTTCGTGGTGTTTTTCTTTGCTTGTGGCTTCAACATGTTGTCCAAGGTCACTTCACCTTGGCTTTTCCCTTTGCTCTGTGGTTTGGGGGCGCCTTTCCATTTCTTCGGATTCGCAGATCCAAAGTCTTGCTTTTTATGTTTAAACTTGTTCTCAATCTTGACAACGTATTGATATGTTGTGCCGAGCGAGGATATGTCCATGAAATCCATCTAATCCTAGGTGTACCTATGTAGGTAGTCGCGCTACTTGAGTACCAAATGTTTCTCATAATCCTTGATGCCCAACTTTGTGCAAAGGGTATGAAAAACATTGGTAAACTTCAACACATCTTGGTCCCTTCCCTATCACAGTGCGGTCCACTTTATGTACTTATCCTCGTAGCTCTTGAAAAGATAATACTGCTCCTTGATGGCATCCCATAATGAATTCCAAGTGGGTGCAGCCAAAAATAGTGAGGATGTACTTTCATCCTTCTTCTCATAGTAGGTTTCCCACCAGTGCTTGACGTGAGGGGCGACTTTGAGAAGAGTAAAAGTAATCTTTTCCCAGCTGGAAAAATCATGAACAAAAAACTATCCTTCTAGCAGATTTAACCATTTATCTATGGCATCAGAATCTATCTAACCCTAAAATATGGGATTGTCAAAATTAATTTGTACCTTAAAGGGTGTGGCACTTCCAGAGTAGCTACTAGAAGGAGATGTGTCACCCTTGGGTAGCCACTGAAGGATCTGGGCAAAGTTATCCATCATTGCATTCCTCTCTTATTCGAGGGCTTCTTCGAGCAAGATTTTGAAAGGATCTCCTACCCTCTTGTATTTCTTTTCTTCCGCCATGGGAGGCCATTGGGATTTGTGAGGCTGGTCTTGCAAAGGTTCGACCAGTTCAAGCCCTAACTCCTTATATGTCGGCCTCATTGGGGACATGCAAAGAAAAATAGAGAAAGAGTAGACCGCTTTGATACCACTGATTCAAATTTAAATAGGAATGCTAAAAATTACAAATATAACCATAAATACAGAGATGCAGCAGAAATAACACTTCATTTCATTAATATCAAATACTAAAATATGCTTACAAACAGAATGGAAATAAGACTAGCTCGGACAAAGGTAGCTTATCTCTGAGAAGAGATGTGATGGCTACATGCCTCTGAAATCTATGTTACAATGAGGCTCAAGGGCTTATTTATTATTTAAAAACATGAGAAAACCCTAAACAACCAAAACCTTAACCCCAGGAGATGTAATGCCAAGAGTTTGTGGGTCCCATTGGGGTTAGTTGGGCAGCCAACTTCGCGGGGTCATAACTTGGTCATATTATCTCTGCTTGGCATGTACAATACCTTGTTGGAAAGGTCTCTCTGAGTACTACAAGATTTACCACATGCCTATAAATTTGATCACTGGTCTACAACAGACCTCAAAAAAATGTCGTTTAGGGGTTCAAAACTACTCCAGAAGTTCAGGACCCATAAAACTACTAAAATAGTAAATGTTGAAATAAACAAGGAATCAAATGAAACTGACTAGAGGTCTAGGTGGTATAGGTGGGTGGCCACCAATATCCACCTAGATCATAATAAGAAGATGACAGAACAACAAAAATGATGATTTTCTCCCAATTGGGTTTCCACCTAAAAAATCGGTGTCTTTATGTGTTGTGTAACACCCTCCTCCCACATCTACCCAAGTAACTAGCCAACCAGGGTAAACATGTGATGAAGAGTTACTATGATATTGTTCAAATCTCCTTGTGTTAGTTAAGGAAGTGGAATTGATGAAACACACTACACATACCTTCCAGACATAAAGTAGAATCCCCAGGAACCATCCAAACCTTCCAGGTGACTAGCCCCTGAGATAAATTGACATTTTACTGCATTAAACCCTTAGTCACTCCCATAACATTGTCATGAGTGCTACTGGAACCCTATAGTCACTCCCATAGCATGGGCATGCATGCAACTGGGGACTTTCCCTGGTAGTTATGTGCCTGTGACTCCGAATTTTGTGCCACTTTTTCAGGGTCAGGGCTTAGGTCACTACCCAAAACTCCATGAAGCTTCCAGAAATGAAAGATAACATCAGAGTGATGAAAGAAATGCAATGAATTGAACAAGTAATTGACTGGAACCTTACTAACCATGACAAACATTTCATCGAACATGTCACAAATATGCATTCTACAAGTTTAAACAACATATATGAGCATAGGGTCTCATACTTATCTGAGAATCACTAAGAAGCGTTGATGCCTCATCACAATAACTACATTACCATCTATTAATCCATATATTCATTGTACATTCAGTGATTAAAAAAAACATGATGAGAGCCAAACATTTTCATTGTCATAAAACTCATTCATAACCAACATATAACCAACAGAAATATCGAGGATATAATAGCCATATAAGCCACATATAAACAAGTATACTTACCCATAAAATACCAAGGAGAAAGAGAGCTCTTATTGATGATTGCATAAGCCAAATGGGTATTGGACTTCCACGAACCACACGACTGTAGACTAGGATGAACCAAACATTTCTTTCAACTAGTCACCCTTGTTCCTTTGTTGTGTTGATTGCGCAGTGGGGGGGTCATAGGGGGTTTGAGGGGGGTGGTTAGCCCCCCTCTATGGGGTTCGGGGTAGTGCCCCTGGGAATTTTTTTTTGGACCCTATATTCGGTGGGCGAACCTAGCTATGGTTTTGTGCATGGTTTTCGCACATGGTTTTGGGCACAATGGTTTTCGATCCATGGTATTGGATGATTCGGCATGTATATATATGTATTGTAACATTGAAAGGAACGTAATGAAAAAATCAAGCTGGTAGTCCTGGTTTTGGGATCCAAGGGAAAATTTGTGTGTATATGTGTTTTATGTGTTATGCTCTTGCATTGTTTATTTTCTGTTTTTTAGAATTTGTATGCAGGTAATTTATGTACGGGGTTAAAAGCTACACCATATTCCAAGCAAGAATGTGGGATCTCATAAAACAAATAAATCAAAACCATCCAGGGCTTCTAGAGACCAAACCACCTCAACCATCAACCAGTGATTGCACCTCACAGTCATGCATCACTAACCATCACCATATTGGTCTCTACCCAAGCTATCCAGGGCTCCAGAGTGTTTGTTCCAATCAAGGCTTCTATGACTGGTAACTCAACCCACAGCTGTTTCCGGGCTTCCAAAGAATTTGTCCAACCAGGACTTCCAGAGCATTTGTCCAACCAAGTCTTCTAGGACTAGTAACTCAACCCAAGTTGTTTTAGGGCTTCCAGAGCATGTTTCCAACCAAGGCTTCCAGGAACCAGTAACTCAACCCACAACCAAAGGAACATGAGAACCAACCAGAAAACAAAATAAAGGAACCCACAACACCATGACTATCTAGGAAATGGTAAGGCTAGGAAAATCCACCGTCAATTTGGGCAATCCTCGATGCCAATAATAGATCATAACCAAGAAACCACATGCATATGCCATGCATTCCAAAACTAGTGAGGAAAACATACATGGAACTCGGTACCTGCAAGAAAAACTCGTTGTAGTTGCTGATCTCAATGTCCTCTTGCACTTTCCTGCTCTTCCTTTGCCTTCTTTCTCCAAAATCCAATTACGCCACACTCCTCCAAGAGTGCTCTAAGAAAAATCTCAGTGTCCAAGAGTATGAGAGAGAGAGAATAGAGAGAGATATCCAAAATTGAACTAGCAAAAGGTACCAACTGATCCTCAAAAGTATTTTTATCAATGAGGCATCTATTTTCTTCATTTTCCATTATTTTCTTGCATTTTCCTCCTCACATGCAACCTATGACCTTTCACCTCCCTTTTCTCCTAATTTCCATTATTTTCATAAATAAAATGCCAATAAATGCCTCATGCCTTTCCAAAGCCTTCCCCATTGCCTTTTCCAATTTCTTTATCCATTAATTAATCACAAGTGATCCCCATCACTATGTTTTTTCCCAACATTCAGCTTGGAATACGTGTCCCATGAGAAAGGTCTTAATTTACCTTTATTAGTTTTTACATGGATTTTTAACCAGGGATCTTACAGAACCCTCCCCCTTGGGGGAACACCGTCCTCGGTGTTCAACGACACTTACAACAACAAGACTACTAAAAGCAAAACATACTGCCCATGGAGCTTTATAACTTAGCTCGTTGCATGATCAACCTGCTGAGAACATCTATTAAGTCATATATTCATTGTACATTTAGTGATTAAACAAAACATGATGAGAGCCAAACATTTTCACTGTCATAAAACTCATTCATAACCAACATATAACCAACATAAATATCAAGGATATAATAGACATATAAGCCATATATAAACAAGTATATTTACCCATAAAATACCAAGGAGAAAGAGAGCTCTTATTGATGATTGCATAAGCCAAATGGGTATGGGACTTCCACGAACCACATGACCATAGACTAGGATGAACCAAATATTTCTTTCAACCAGTCACCCTTGTTCCATATTCCAAGCATGAATGTGGGATCTCATAAAACAAATAAATCAAAATCATCCAGGGCTTCTAGAGGAAAAACCACCTCAACGCTCAACCAATTATTCCACCTCACGTCATACATCACTAACCATCACCATAGTGGTCTCTACCCAAGTTGTCCGGGGCTCTAGAGTGTTTGTTCCAATCAGGGCTTCCGTGATTAGTAACTCAACCCATAGCTGTTTCCGGGCTTCCAGAGCATTTTTCCAACCAAGACTTCTAGGACTAGTAACTCAACCCACGAAGGGCTTTTAGAGCATTTTTCCAACCAAGGCTTCTAGGAATCCAAGTTGTTATAGGGCTTCTAGAGCATTTTTCCAACCAAGCATTCCTGGAACTAGTAACTCAACCCACAACCAAAGGAACATGAGAACCAACCAGAAAAATAAAATAAAGGAACCCACAACACCATGACTATCCAGGAAATGGTAAGGCTAGGAAAATCTACTGTCAATCTAGGAAATCCTCCATGCCAATAACAGATCATAACCAAGAAACCACATGCATATGCCATGCATTCCAACACTAGTGAGGAAAACATACATGCAACTCGGTACTTGCAAGAAAAACCCATTGTAGTTGTTGATCCCAATGTCCTCTTGCACTTTCCTGCTCTTCCTTTGCCTTCTTTCTCCAAACTCCAAGTATGCCACACTCCTCCAGGAGTGCTCTAAGAAAAATCTAAGTGTCCAAGAGTATGAGAGAGAGAGAATAGAGAGAGATCCAAAATTGAACTGACAAAAGGTACCAATTGATCCTCAGAAGTCTTTTTATCAATGAGGCATCTATTTTCTTCATTTTCCATTATTTTCCTTCATTTTCCTCCTCACATGCAACCTATGACCTTTCACCTCCCTTTTCTCCTAAGTTCCATTATTTCCATAAATAAATTGCCAATAAATGCCTCATGCATTACCAAATGCTTCTCCATTGCCTTTGTCAATTTCCTTAGCCATTAATTAATCACAGGTGATCCCCACCACTATGCTTTTTCCCAACATTTAGCTTGGAATGCGTGTCCCATGAGCAAGGTCTTATTTTACCTTTATTATTTTTTACATGGATTTTTTACCAGGGCTGTTACAAAACCCTCCCCCTTGGGGGAATGCCGTCCTCGATGTTCAATGACACCTACAACCACAAGACCACTAAAAGAAAAACACACTGCCCATGGATATTTATAACTTAACTCGTTGCAATATTTACAATGATCAAATTGCTAAGAAGCAAACCAACATGAAACCCATATCGCTTATTGGAGCTTTATAACATAGCTCATGGCAGTATTTACATCCATATACATGTGTACATATACCAAAACATATAACGAAAATACCAAAACATTTGCTCAACCAGCGAATAGAGAAGGATACATAGCCCGCATCTGATTTTCCATCTCCCATGTAGCTTCCTCAGGCCAAAGTTCTTCCACTGCACTTTAACCTACTCAATTGCTTAGATTCAAAGCATGAGCATATTTCTCTGCAAAATGCACTGAGGTTTTGGCTAGAATTCTCCTTCTGGCTTCACCTGCAATACATACCAGTCAATCACATGATCAACATCTTTAACATACTTCGTAAGCAATGACACATGGAAAAAATCATGTAATTTGACTATCGATCATTGCAAGTCGATAGGCTATAGGCCCAATCCTCTTAAGAATCCTGAAAGGTCCACAAAACTAGGGTGCCATCTTGGCACACGATCCAATCCGCAAGGAGTTATTCTTCAACTTGAAGTGCAAGTACACCTGATCCCCAACCTAAAACTCCTCAAACAAACTATTCCGATCTACATAGCTCTTCTACCTATCATGTGCTGATTTTAGATTCTTCTTTATTACCTACATTCCCTGTTCCATTTCCACCAACATGTATGGTCCAATCAACACCCTGTTAACTAGATCACTCCAACTAATAAGAGTATTACAACTTTTCCCATAGAGTGCCTAAAACAAACTCATCCTCAAAGATTCTTGATACCCATTTTTGTAAGCGAATTCAACCAATGGAAGATATTTTTCCCACTTCTGTTGCTGATGCATCACATACATCCTCAACATGTCCTCCAATATCTTGTTGACCCTCTATGTATGTCCATCTATCTACGGATGATAAGTTGTGCTGAAGGCCAATTCTGTACCTAATCCTGCAAACGACTCCTTTCAAAACATGGAAGTTAACTTCACATCCATGTCAGACATAATCTTCTGCGGAACACCATGAAATCTCACTACACATCTAATGAAGACACGTATTACATCATTCACTGAGTATGTAGACTTCACTGGAATGAAGTGCGCTACCTTCATCAACTTATCCACCACAACCATGATGGAATCATGCTGCCTAGATGTACTCGACAAACCTGTGATAAAGTCCATGGAAATGACCTCCCATTTCCACTCTAGAATCATAATCAGATATAGTAGTCCACCTGTATGCTTACACTCTACCTTCGCCTATTGAAGATATAAGCACCTAGCGACGAACTCTTCCACGTCTCTCTTCAAATTCGACCAATAGTAAAACATCTTCACCGTCATTAGTGTCTTCTAATATCCTGGGTGACCTGAGTACAATTTCTCATGGAACTTCATCAAAATCACCTTCTTGAGCTCACTGTTGTCTGACACATATATCCTCTCTCTAAACCTAACCAATCCATCTGCCATGAGACAATAGTTCATATCCTGTGCACCTATACCTACACCTGTATGTATACTTGTACCTGTACTTGTACTCTAGTGTAACTTGTGCCTGAGATCCAAGTACCTGTTATCCTACTGACCTGCCTGTAAGATTTCAGGCTGTAAATCTATCCCATAAGAACTCATAGCTGCTCTCTGGTTCACCCGTATCTGCTTGCTAAGATCCTATGCAACCCTATTCTTTTTGCCTTTAATATACCTGATCTCATAGTTGAACTCATTGATTGTGGCCAACCATCTAGCTTTCCCAGCATTTAGATTTGGTTGTTCAAATAGATACCGCAATCCACTGTGATAACTCATAAATACAAATCATTTGACAAGAAGATAGTGCCTCCATATATTCAATGCATGAATGATCGCTTTCCAACTCAAGATCATGTGTCAGATAGTTTTTCTCGTGATCATTTAGTTTATGTGACTCATAGCACACTACATGTCCTTCTTGCATAACAACTCTACCAAACCCTCTCTTGTAAGCATTTTTACATGCCACAAACTCTTTGTCCTAATCTGGAATCTTTAACACTAGAGTATGTGTTAACAACTTCTTTAACTACTCAAAACTTATTTCACATTCCTCTATCCATTCAAACTTCTTACCTTTTCGATGCAATGTTGTGATGGGATATGCAATCTATGAGAATTTATTGATGAACCTCCTGTAATAATTTGCTAACCCTGTAAATGATCTTACCTCATCTACATTTCTAGGAGCTTCCCACTCCATGATAGCCCTTATATTCTTTGTCTCTACTGCTATGCCTTCCTTGGAAACCACATGTCCTAATCAATGTACCTCTGTCTGAAAGAAGCTGCACTTGTTGATCTTAGCATACAACTGATTCTCTCTCAACAATCTCAATACTGTTTCTAAGTGTTTGACATGCTCTTATTCATTTTTAGAATATACCAATATATCATCAATGAACACAATAACAAACTTGTCCAAATAAGGACGCAACACATTATTCATCAAGCACATAAAAGTAGCTAGAGCATTAGTCAAACTAAATGGAACTACAACAAAATCATAGTGCCCATACCTAGTTCGTAAAACAGTCTTGTAGATGTTCTCCTCTTTAATTCATACTTGATGATATCCGAATCTCAGATCAATCTTTGAGAACATTGTTTCTACCTTCAATTGATCGAACAAGTCATCAATCGTCGGCAACAGGTACTTGTTCTTGATGGTCATTTTGTTCAAATACTTGTAATCAATGCATAACTATAATTATATTCAGGGTCAATCAAAATAGAAACAACTTGATCACAAAGCTTATTGTCCATCTTGATAATAGATGCTTCGTGATCTACCTGCTTGTTATCCAACGCTGAATAGATCCTAAGAATACTCTATCCAACATCTTCCACTATTTGTGCCTCCCGAGCACAGTATATTTGCGGTCTACCACCCTGATGCTATGGAAAATCTCTCTTGCGATGCTCTCCTCCAAAAGTCCAAAACTACAAAGGCTTCCTACCTTCATTTTTCTCCTCAGATCGAAGTCCCTACCCTCTATAAGATGCATTAAACTTCTTAGATGGTGCCACATTATCTTTATTACCTGTACCCTGAGGTCTTGCTCGCTTCTTGTCCCATTTTCCTTTGTTCTTTACATTACCTTTCCAGTTTGGCTTAGTCTCAGATCTGCACTTTGATTTCTCATAACAATGCTTTAGCTTTTGGATGGCCTCTTACAATGATCTAGGCTCATCAAACCCAATCCTGTTTTTGAATGCTATCAGAAACCCACTGATGAATCTTTGAATCTTGGCCTTCTCCTCCTTGAGGTAAGGCGCATACCTCAACAAATCCAGAAATCTACTAGTGTACTCTTCATTAGTCATAGATCCCATCTTTAGCTCATAAAAATATTTTGCCCCATCATCATAGTACCTATCTGATATATACTTCTTCCTGAATAGTCTCTCAAATTCACTCCAAGTCAACTCCTCCTCATAAATATTTTTGATGTTCTTTACATCTTCCCACTAGATATCTGTTTTACATTTAACACTAAATGTAACTATTTTGGCCTTCATGTTCTCTGAATAATTATGCAATCTGAAGAACTTATTCATTCCAAGCAACCATGCTTCTGCATCCTGTGACTTCTTCATATCTCCATCAAATGTAGGTGGCTTTTCTTTCTTAAAATCATCCGTAAAATATCCCTTGTCACTCCTCCTGTAAGGATGATAATGATGACAAGCATAGTGCCTATCAAAACTAGAACTAAAATAGTACCTATGTCTATCACCTATCCTATCTGGAGTGTCCAAGGACCTACCATCTCTATTCGTGTCCTCTCTATCTAACTTGTTCTCACCATGAGATCAACTGCCATATGCCCCATTAATTCTATCGTTCTGCCCATGGTTGATCCGAAGTGGTCCCTGTCTCTAGAATTCTGACATACTCTAAAGGATTACTGCATTGAATTCTACTATTTTCTCTTGTGCCTACATGATTCTGTCATTTTTTGCTTTACATCTCCTTATTTCTGCCTTCAAGATTCTCAGTGTGTCTGCTAAGTCAAAATAATTTCCAACACCACGCTGCTCATCTGATCCATAACGAGAATCTCGTGAACTGTAGTCTACCCTCTTGCTAGTCATCTTAATCTCTTTCCTACAGGGCATCTTATGTTAGCTAAACTAAATCATAAACAAACCAACGTACCTTAGCATAATTTAGGGAGGATATCTCATATGCAAGATCAACCGATTTAGCGTGATGCATGTATAAACATAATCATAACAACATATAGACATATATCATATAGATATAACAACATATAAACATCATCCTAACCATAATCTAGTCATCAATGCATGACCTTATCAACAACAAATCATGACCTCATGTATGACAAAAACAACCATATCCATGTATGCATAACAATATATAAGCACTGGCATGCATAACCAATACATAACCGATATACACTGATGACGACACATTCCACGACAACACCATCAACCTTCACATGGGGACATCACTACAACCATGATCAACACCATGCATATGCAACAAGCACATATACCACACATATGAGTAATGCATATGCAACTGACATGAATGCATGACCAACACACAACCCATCCAGTTCGAGGGGTGAACCATACTCTGATACCACTCTGTAACACCCTCCTCCCACATATACCGAAGTAACCGACCAACTGGGGTAAACATGTGATGAAGATTTACTATGATATGATTCAACTCCCCATGTGTCAGTTAAGAAAATGGAACCAACGAAACACACTACAAAAACCTTCCAAACACACTATAGAACCACCAGGAGCCATCCAAACCTTATAGGTGACTAGCTCCTGGGACAAAATGAAATTTTACTACATTAAACCCTCATTCACTCCCATAACATGGTCATGAGTATGAATGGAACCCTATAGTCTCTCCCACAGCATGGGCATGCATGTGACTGGAGACTTTCCTAGGTAGTTCTTTGCCTGCGACGCTAAATTATGTGCCACTTTTTCAGGTACATGGATCAGATCATTGCCCAAAACTCCATGAAACTTCAAAAAATGAATGATAACATTGGAACAATGATACAAATTTAATTAATTGAACAAGGACTTGACTAGACCCCTACTATCCATGACAGACATTTCATCAAACATGTCACACATATGAATTCTACATGTTTAAACAACAAATCTGAGCATATGGGTCTAATACTTATCTGAGAATCACTAAGAAGCATTGATGCCTCATCACAATAACTACATTACCATTTATTAGACCATAGATTCATTGTAAATTCAATGATTAACCAAAACATGATGAGAGCCATACATTTTCATTGTCATAAAACTCATTCATAACCAACATATAACCAACATAAATATGAATAATATAACAACCATATATGCCACATACAAACAAGTATATTTACCCATAAAATACCAAGGAGAAAGAGAGATCTTATTGATGATTTCATAAGTCAACTAGGTATGCGACTCCCATGAACCACTGGACTGTAGATTAGGCTAAACCAAATATCTCTTTTAGTCAGTCACCCCCGTGCCATATTCCAAGCATGAATGTGGGATCTCATAAAACAAATAAATCAAAACCATCTAGGGCTTCCAGAGGCCAAACCATGTCAACCCTCAACCAGTGATTCCACCTCACGGTTGGACATCACTAACCATCACCAAATTGGTCTCTACACAAGTTTTCTTGGGCTCCATAGAGTTTGTTCCAACCAGGGTTTCTAGGACTAATAACTCAACCCACAGTTATTGTCGGGCTTCCACAGTGTTTGCCCAACTAGGGCTTCCAGGACTAGTAACTCAACCCACTAAGGGCTTCTAGAGCGTTTTTCCAACCAAGGCTTCCAGGACTAGTAACTCAACCCAAGTTGTTACAAGGCTTTCAGAGCATTTGCTCAACCAAGGCTTCCAGGAACTAGTAACTCAACCTACAGCTAAAGAAACATGAGAACCAACCAGAAAATAAAAGAAAGGAACCCACAACACCATGGCTATCCAGGAAATGGCAAGGCTAGGAAAATCCACTATCAATCTAGGCAATCCTCCATGCCAATAAAATATCATAACCAAGAAACCACATAAATATGCCATGCATGCCAACACTAGTGAGGAAAACATACATGGAAATCGGCACCTGCAAGAAAAACCTGTTGTAGCTGCTGATCCCAATTTCCTCTTGCACCTTCCTACTCTTCCTTTGCCTTCTTGCTCCAAACTCCAAGTATGACACCCTTCTCCAAGAGTGCTCAAAGAAAACTCTAAGTGTCCAAGAGTATGAGAGAAAGAGAGAATAGAGAGAAAGCTCCAAAACTGAACTGCCAAAAGGTACCAACTAATCCTGATAAGCCTTTTTATCAATGAGGCATCTATTTTATTCATTTTCCATTATTTTCCTTCATTTTCCTCCTCACATGCAACATGTGACCTTTCACCTCCCTTTTCTCCTAATTTCTATTATTTTCATAAATAAAATGCCAATAAATGCCTCATGCCTTTCCAAATCCTTTGCCATTGTCTTTGTCAATTTCCTTAGCCATTAATTAATCACAAGTGATCCCCATTACTACGTTTTTTCCCAACATTCAACTTGGAATATGTGTCCCATGACCAAGGTCTTATTTTACCTTTATTAATTTTTACATGGATTTTTGACCAGGGTTGTTACATGTTGATGCGTTACATTCTATGGTTTACATATTCTTATGTTTAATGTTGTTCATGGTTTAAATATGCTCAGTTCTGTATCACATGGTGCTGGTAATGAAACTATGGAACATATAAATTTTAAAATGAAAGCATAAACTAAGTAAAATTTGATTGGGCATGAAATGTTGATTCACCCTCCTCATCTCTGTATTTCCAACAATTGTTATCAGAGAAGGTTATCTCCAAGGAATCTTAATTACTTGAGAGTAGATTGAGACCATGGAAAAGAAGCATAAGAAGAAGATATATCAAAATAATAACAACAAAAAAGCTAGAAAACTCAAGAATGGTGATCACGAATTATCAAGTATTGGAGTTTGTTTTAATTGTAGATATGATGGTCATCTTACATCTGATTTCCCATTTTATTTCACATGTAGTGATGATGATACACTTGAGATTGATGGACTAGAAGATGATAATCAATCACCTAAAATTGATCTTTCAAGTAGAAGTGGAGCTAATAATTTTGTAGAGAAATCCGATTCAAAAAATATTAAAAGTAAAGAGCAATGCAAGATAGTGGCCCTAGAAGAGGAGATTAGAAGGCTCAAAGATGAGAAGACAAATCAATGAAAGTTATTGCAATTTTTTGATGAAAAAGAGTGTGGTTGCAAAGAAGAAAAAATCAAATTAAAAACTCAATTGGAAGTATCAAGAAGATTCAAGGATTTAGTGATCAAGAAGCTTAGAGAAAGAATTAGTTGTTGTGAAATACTGGGAGCTGAAGTAGAATATTCAAGAAAGAATTAGAAAGGACGAGATTTAATCCTCAAGCAATTATAAGAACATAAAAAAAATGGAGCAACTAGTTGCAATGTGACAAAGGAGAGTCATCAACAAGATCAACAACTAAAAGAAGAACCAAGAAAAGTGCATTCACCTGTAATGAAGATGTCAAGTGTTTTAGTTGTCAAAAACTTGAAGATTGTAGAAACAAGGAGATAAAGTCCTCTTAACAAAAGAAGAAGAAATGTGAAAAGTTCCCTCATGCAACCATGCAAGGAAAATTTCCCCCATCACAAAGATCATCAATAGTGAGGTGTAATCATTCTTTTTAAGGATATTGTTTCTCATATAATGTTTTTGGCAATAAGGTCACTGATTGTAGATCTAGAAAGTGGAGTAGAGGAAAAAACCACCCAAGGTTGAGACCTGAAACCAATATCAAACAAGCATCTTATTAAATGAGGTGTTATGTGTGTCACAATCTCAGACACATGGTCAAATATTGCAGGAAGAGCATAATGTTTAAGCCATTCAACTAAAAGAAGTAGATTTGGAGGAAGAAGGAACAACAACCAAATGAAAGAGGGGAAGACAATCCCCACTGCAGTATTTTGTACCAAATGCATGTTTCTAAAAGGATTGCAGAAGTGAATGTTAGGTGCATGGCCTCATGGGAAGCAAATGATAGTAGCATGGGAACTTATCACTATTAGGTCCACAAGATAAATTTGTTGGAAAGAGATGCATGATCTCAGGGGGAGCTATGCATGTGTGCTATTTCACTAGTTCAACTTTGATGATTATTTCATATGTTGCTAGATTATCCTTTTGATGATGCCTTATGCTACTAATAATGCATTTGGGAAAGCTAATGTGATCATGGTTGGTGACGAAGAGTTGGCATTGGTTCACGGGGAGCTTTCAATAGCTCATTATTGGCATTATGGTTCCTTATTAGTAGAAAAAGGAATATTTGACACTATCTACCTTACATTTGTTCATTGTATATTGTTGATGATGCCTATATAGTGTTTGGGGTTGTATGATAGTGTGTTGATCTATGATGATTTCATGGTGTCTCATTCATATATTATTGTTGTTATGATAGTTTGGTCCTGATACGTTGCTTCCTTGGTGCATTTCTTACTGTTGATTGACATCTTTCATTCGTGAGGAAGATATATATGTTATTTTCATCATATTTACAGAAATTTCTTTATTGATGTTGGGTGATATTCAATATGTTGTTGATGAGTCCTATGCCACTTAATCTCTTGTTGACAATAGAGATGTGCCATCACGTATTGTACTTCTATTTTTTGATGGATGCCATGTATTGATCATGCATATGTATTATTATTATCTCATTATTTGGTGCATTGGTCATGAAAAGACCCATGTTGTTTAGCATATTCATCCATGTATGGCTACTGGATGTCAAAGTCGTGTCTTGACATGTATATGACCCTATCACTCTGGGTAATTGATGTAAACTTGGGTTCATAAAGTCATTGGTTGATGATATCCATGCTTAGAGAATAAGTATATATCAATCATATGTGCTTATGAACAACCATGTATTTGCCTCATAAATCCTTGTACTTATATTGCATGTCACTGGAATATCTAGTATATGCTTAGGGGGAACATTGTTAGTATGAGAGGTTATGATCATATTTATAATGTTGTGCATTTCAGGGGGAGTACTTATCTTAGCTTGGTTCTACCCTTTTCCCTTGATGTCAAAGGGGGAGAGAAGGACTTGGTGTTTTGCAGGAGGTTGACATTAAGTCCGAAGGGGGAGATTATTGGCATTATGACTAATATGTTGTCCTTTACATAAACCTAAATTTCAGCTTGACCATTATGTTATAATGGTTTTTTCACACTCTTGTCACATCATGTCATTATGGTTTTGACACATTATATCACTCTTGGTAAGCATGCAAATTTGATGTGCCTAGATAGTTCATAGATGGAGGTTCTTTTCTTAATGAATGGAAAGATGTTGCAGGTTTCTTGGTGATTACAAAGGAGGTGCAACAAGTTGCACAAGGTTTGGAGTAGTTGCAGGAAGGTGGTCTAGGTTTTTTATGCATGTGAGTGAAGTTTCTAGGAAGATACCTGAGGAGACACATGCGATTAATTGGAGGAAGGTTTATGATGATTATTGAGGTTGATGTGATGTTTCTAAGACTTGTCAAGGCTTTGAAAGGTCCTATAAGTACTAGAGGAAACATCCTAGAAGTTGGAGGAGCTTTAACTGAAGTTAGACTACAACCAAAATCAACTTTATAAGAACTGATAGGATTCAAGATGATGATGTCAACCATGGGAGATGATTCACCATTTTTGGAGTAAAAATATAAAAACTACTTTTTCAACTTGTATTTTCAACTTATCTCCCTACGGTTTTACTCAAATTTTGAGCGAGAGAAATTGTTGGATGCATAATTTAATTCCTTGTTGAGGTTACTTGGAAGTATGGCAAGTGAGGCTATGACCATGGGATAAGTCATTAGGCACAAAAAGATGGGCTTGAGAGAAATGAACCTGTGCGCGCCATTTTTGCTAGTGCTTAAAATGCCAATGGACTGACAGGTGTGGTAATTGCAATCTCCATTGGTAGATGTGAGCTCATTGCTACAACAAGCCAAGTTTTGTGGGCCCATAACCCACAAGTTCAAGGCTTGAACCTTTAGGGGTCAAATCTGATCAGAACCCTGATCTATTTTCATCAACTGGTATTAAAGCAGGGAATGATTTATTGCTTGTTGGAGAATGGAGAACAGCTTCCGAATGCGGTTGGTAGAAGTTGGCAAGGAAATTCCATAGCTATAATTGTGGGTAGAGTTGCCAAGAAAAGTAAGGAGTGCAAAAGCAAGGAGGGGAGGGCTTAAGAAGGTTCTAGAGTAGGATAACCAATGATACCAAAAGACCGAGCTAGATGAGAGAGCTTGTTGAGCTCTAAGTGGAGGCTGGGTTGGAGTTCACTGTTGAGTACACACTGTTAGCCTCCTGCTGCAGCAGGTTAATCATCTTTCATGATCGACATTTTTACATGCCAAATATGTCATACTTTGCATGCTACAATATTCCATATTTGCTACAGATGGCCAGAGAAGTATCCATGAAAATGTGCTAGTCTAAATGCAATTGCTTTGTTCCAGTTTTGATGAGTAATCCATTTTGATCAGCTTTCAATTATGGGAAGGCCAAACAGCTTAATCTTGGCTTCCCTAGGTTTCAATTTCATGTTGTAGAATATAGAGAATGAACATCTGTCCAAACAGCTTAATCTTGGCAGATTTGTAGATAGGTAGAGAAGCAAGGGTGCTCAACAGCTTAATCTGAGCCCCTAGTTGAAATAAGTGTAGAAGTAGATAGGAGCACAGCAAGAAGAAAAGAAAGAAAAGCTAGGTATGCTAGTTCAAGTGCACCCAAACCAAAAAGAAGAGAAAATGCTAGGCTAGTAGGTTGGGTAAGTAATTTTGTTGTTGCAGAATCATGGCTTGTGATCCATTTCATATTTTCAAGTGTCATATCTATCTAGATCACAAGTCTGAGGCAATTTTTCATTTGGAGGACTTCAAGCGAGGCATGTCTAACTCCCCTTCTTCCTCTTTCTCCAAATCACTCACTAACTTCCCCTAAAGAGGTCAAGATCTACTTGATACCTCTTAGTTTCATTATTCTCCATATCATTTGCCTTGGTGAAGATCTGCTTCACTCAAGGAATGTCCATACTTCTTCTATGAGTCATTTTCCCTCTTATTAGCCTAAGATTCACATACTTAGCACTTTCTTATCACTTGTCATGTTAACAACCAACACTATTATGTAAATCCCTATCTGTTTCCCCTTCCCCTACTAAAAGCTATGTATATAACTCCCCTATATACTTATCCCCTCCCCCTGGTTGAAAAATAACCATATACATCCTTGGGAATTGCTAAGTTTGCCTGAAACTTAGCAAGAGCCCTCAATACCCCCTCTAACCATCTCCCAAATGCAAAAGGACTCATTCCTTTGCATAGTTTCCCTTCATATGTATAAAAATCATCCCTTTGGCCTTGGTTTGCCTTTATAAGGCATGAAACCCTCTTTGGCCACTAAACCCTCTCAAAACACATCACATTCCTCCTAAATGCCTTTGGACTCCTTCCAAGGCATGAAATTTCCCAAAGACCATGCAAAAATCATTAAAAACCTTCAACAAATGAAAAAATCCTCCCTTTTTGGCCATCGGACCCCCGCCGAAGCCCCCAAAACCCTTCCAAAACACTAAGGAAACACCTCTGATTTTCTAGGCCTTAGCCTTTTCATAAAAACATTGGTCCGATGCAATATGGTTTCATTTGGGCCCCCTCCGATGCAATATCTATCGCTATCGGGAGGGAGCAATCATACAAATAAACATGCTTTATACACTCTGCCGAATACTTGGCCCTCCCTCCGATGCGATATCGCTGTCGGAGGTCGAGCAATGTTAAGTGTTGGCTTTATTTTATGGTGCCGATGGGTTCTTCGCCGAAGGTGGACCGCCGATCGCCGATTGCGATATCGCATCGGCAGTCGGCAGTTGCATCGCAACATTCCATGTCATATATATATCACCCTCGCCATGCCGCCGATGCGATACATTGTTTATATCGCAAAGTTTATTATATCGTAAAATTTTGTTATATCCTATGGTTTCGGGTTATATGGCATACCCATTCAAATATCGCATCGACATTTGTATAAGTCTAAATCCCCGCCCCCTGGGTTTCCCCGATAGCAAAGTGCCAAACCCTTGGCGGATCCGAAATATTATAAGCAGCAGTTCTAAGGGATTTCGGGTCTGCTCACCCGCTTGCCCACATTCATAAGTCCGTCGGTCCTGACGGGCCGGACCCGAAACAAATAAAGGTGGGCCTATAGCATTTCGGGTCCGTGGCCTTTATTGCGTCAGAGGTTTCCAGTGTTTATGTGTGTCGCGCCTCCGCTTCCCCCGACTTCCGATCTGCCGACTGATCCAGAGTCGTTGGATCGGGCCCTCAGATCAACGGCCCTGATCTTATCTGCGATCGCCCCATTTCAGCGATCGCATTTGTGTGAACCCCATGTCCCCACCGATAGCGAAATGCCGACTCCATCGCAGCCGTCCATCGCCCCGCCCAGATCACCGGCCCATGTTTAATCGCATCATTCCCATATATGGTTCCGATTGGCGAAGCCGAAAAGTTATAAAGTGCATCATATAGAAGTGTCGGGTCCGAAAGCATCCTTTATATAGCAAGCGGGAGGTCTCCGATATTCCGGAACCGATAAATTATAAAGAGCAGTTTGAAAGGGATTTCGGGTCCGACAGACCCGTTTCATTGTAAATCCGCCGATTTGGGTTCAGCCGATGGGCCGGACCCGAAATAATATAAAGAGGGCCTCAAAGGATTTCGGGTCCGCAGCATTTCGGAGGCACTGTGTTTTGGGACCGCCGATCCGCCGATATGCGATTTAGCGCCAACCGTTGGATCGGCCCGCGCCAGATCCAACGGCTGCGATTTAATCATTTGAACAGTGTCGCTCCCGCCCTGAATTTTTGCGATTTTTTGCGTGTAAAGGCATTTTTGCCCGTTTTAAAGGAAAAAGGGCCATTTTCATTGTTTTATATATGACGCCCGCGCTTGGCTCCCGATAAGGGAATCCATGCATCCCTAAGCCTTTTGAGATGGATCCAAGGCCCAATTTTGCTTCAGAGAACCAGTTCCGGCCTCGGTACAGTCAGCAGCATACAATTCCTCCTTTTTGTGGCATTTCTTCAGAGTTTAATACTATTTAGATCGGCAAGGGCCGATAAGCTCCCAAAAGCGACGGGGGGCTTCTCAGCATGTTTTTGGGGCCGAGCAGCGGCCACTAATGAGATGATGTGACAGTTTAGAGCATTTTTGAAGCCAAGAAAGACCAGGTGCGTGCCAAAGAGTATCATGAAGCGGCAAAGAGTATCAGTCAAAATCTTCCGAAGCAGATGAAAACAGAAGGGCCCCAGCAGATTCAACAAAGCATCATTAAGCCATTATTGCTCCCATGAGGCCAGCACACGACTCGAAGACCACTCTACACCCATTTTTGAAGCTGCTGCCTCATGCGCAACCCTTGTTTATATGACTTGAGATGCCAGCTGCCCCAGTGCAACTGTTTCAGATATTTTATGCATTTATTTCCAACATAGATTAGGTTCAAAGACAGTGACTGCACAGATCTTTTTTGATCTATTTTGAGAGATATTTTTGAGATATTTTCCCCCTTGACACCTGATTCAAGGGAAGTCTGTATCTATTTCTCTTTATATACCACCCTCTACACTGTTTTAAGGGTTGGTTGGTTGATAACTTCCTCTACAGACTTGCACTGTATGTTCTGAAAGTTTCTATAATCAAAGATCGCTGGAATGTTTAGGAGATGAACTGTCTGTTGTGTTTTAATGGATGAAGAGTGACTATGGGATTCTAATGCTTCTACATGGTCCAATAAGTGTTTCTCACCTCTGTTTTTCAGTTTATATGCGTTTATGGCACCATTGTATCACCATCTAAATAGCAAGAAGAAACAATAGTTCATAGTTTACTTAGTTGTATTATGTTATCAGTTTCTATGATTTATCTATGTTTTCCTCTGGATTAGTCCTGAATATGAATACTGTTTTGCTCATATTTAAACTAGTTCATTCACATATGAATGTTGTTTAGGAATCCTTGATTTCTCCTATATAAATGTTCATTTACCTTCCCTTTGTTAGCATAGTGAAAGCTACTTAGTTGCCTTTCATTCACTGACCTTCATTCCATCTTTATTCCAGCTTGATATTGTTCTATGTGTAGCTATTTTTCTCTGTATTCCTCTTGTGACCAAGAAAACGCAACAGAAAGCCCTAATCCATGACTCCATGCCCAATGGTTTGAACTTATCATACTATCTCTGCCTCTCTGTTTGAAAGCATCATCCTTCCCACCACAACTTAAACAAAACCCTTGTACCCAATATCTAGCCTAATATCATCTTCAACAAAGCTAAATCACAAAGAGAGAGCCCTCTCCGACTGATGGTAGGCTAGGACCTGCAGTCCAAAGCTTGGTTTGTGGTTACCTCGGCCGTATCCCTTTAAGGAGCTTTAGGGACAACCTGAGTGATAACACACACATAAGCTCAATGATACATGAGGAGAAAGAAGACCAAGATTGAAGATGAACGAGATGAATTAATGAAATAACATGACTAAGAGATCATAAAGCTTTTAAACCATGGGAGTATGATGTAGGGACATAACCCCACCTCCCCAACTCATATTTGATTTTAAAAGCCTCTAGAAAGGACAACGTTGCACTAGAGTAAGAGGACATGATTTCCTCATTTTATGTAAAAGATAAAATTATTTGGAAGCCTCTAGAAGGTGTGTCATGGCAAGGTTCCTTTTGTTATGTTAGGGTTTGTTTTCTTCCTAATATATAGTTATTATAGTGTAAAATTTGGCTGAGATGGCGACCAAGCCTTGAGAGGCTGCGCCATGTAACTAAGTTTTTTTTAATCTAAGTTCCCTGTGCATTCATAATTTACATGTATTTATTTCATGCATCTAGCCTTACCCGATTGTTATCTTTATCATGTCATGTTTGCACTTTTTGATCGTTGATTGAACAACCCAAATCCGTGGGAGGTGAGAATCCTTCACAAATAGTGGTCGCTAGCTAAAGGTAGCGTAGAGGCGGTGATGCGTAAGAGCCCAACACTTGGTTCTCATTAAAAAGGGGAGGTGGAACCACATCGTAATTATGTTAGAAATGTGATAGATTAAAGAGCATTGGAAACATGTCCAACGAGGTAGAACAAGGACAAGCATAACCATGAAGGGTCCCCACACTCATTCGTGACCATTGATTTGCAAAATCGAATCAAGGCCATTGAGCCCTTGTCAAATATTATTCCATCACGCAATGGAAGTGGGATTTTCTGATGCCATGGTTTGCATCTGATTATATGTTGGGCCTCACGAGAAAGAGTCCATTGGGCAGTGAAAAGGGTCTGTGGATTCAATGATGATTGGCACCCGACATGTCTGGGGCCACTGATTCCCAAGATCAAATCGCGACCATTGATTTGAGGAGGCCCAATTTTCATGGTGGAGTCGATCCTTGTCGAGGTTATGCGGAAGTATGGCAGGCGAGGCCATGACCGTGGGATAAGTCCTTAGGCACATAAGGATGGGCTTAAGAGTTGAAAACATGTGCATGTTTTTTTGGCCAATGCTTAGAATGCCAAGGGCCCAAGGGGTGTGGTGATTACACACTCCATTGCTAGATGCAAGCTAATTACTGCAATAAGTCGAGTTTCAAGGGCCCATAACCCACATGTTCATGGATTGAACCTTTAGGGGTCCAATTTGATTAGATCCGCTGATTGATTTTCATCATTTAGCTAGGTGCCATGTGGTAGAAATCTAATGGAAAAATGTTACAGCTTATTGTACACTACAACTAGGTGCCATGTGGTAGAAATCTAATGGCCAAATCCTATAGCTTATTATACACAGCATGGGGAAATGCAATGTTTGGATCTAGCACCATGTATGTGATGGTAATCCAATGACAAGATTTGGTGGCTTATGAGGTGCCAATGCCAACTACAAGGGGAAATGCACAGTTTGGATCTGGTGGCTTATGAGACACCATGTGGTGGGAATTCAACAACAAGATTCAATGGCTTACGAGGTGCCATGTGGCTCGAATTGGCATTGGTGTAGTGAGATCCCATGTGGTGGACATTCAACGACAATATTTGATGGCTTATGAGGCGCCATGTTGTTTACATTGGCATTGGGGTAAACAAGATCTATGAATGGAAGCTAACTCTCTCTCTCAAGCATACAGTACTGGAAGCCTTGATTTCAGATTGTTGTATGAAATGAGAAATTAATACACCATTAGGGGCCAATTAGGCTCATTGTTTAGATAAGGCACTATTGTGTCATTATCAAATTATTAAATATGAGTATTTTCATTACAAGATTTGGGGTTTATGAGGTGCCAAGTGGATGGGTACTTGCATTGGGCTAAATAAGAGCTATGAATAGAATCCAACTTCCTCCTTCACACATACAATTCCTTTCTGGTGGATAAGGATACTCAAGTGTATAGGACAACAAAGCCTATCTTTATAAGGTATATGATGTTTGAGAATTGGAATCCTTGATTGCATATTGTTTTATGAAATGAGAAACAAATACACAACTAACAGTCAAACTATTCTTATTATTCAAGTAAATTGTATAGTCATTATCCAATTATTAAATCTCAGTATTTTCATCACAACCCCCATCAAGAAAATATCTCAAATTTTTAATGCTTTATTTTTTCCTTACCATTTTTTAATCAATAGTTTATTCTATACTTGCTCATGGACAATGCATTAGAATCTATAGAGTACTTGCAAAGAGATTTACCCAATTATTGAACCAACCCACCTTTTTTTATTTTGTTGGGGGTTTATTTGCGCATGAAGGATATTGAAATACTTTATCAAAATTCAAATGTTATAACCATTACCTATAATTACAAATTTAATTGGAGACTTACAGGCTACAACTTCTTGTGTCTATATTTCTTGTCCGCAAATTAAAAAAAAAAATGAAAGTGAAAATAAATCAAATTTCAATGCCCATAATTTATGTAAATAGTTGTAGTGATACAAAGGATTCTATATGTTGCTCATAAAAGCACATAGAAATGGATTTAAGGGTTTACTGTAAGTGGGGAGGCATAAGTCGTTCGTGCCACACATTAATATATATAAGAAAAGAAATGTGCAACTCTAGGTGGCAGTAGCTCAAACTGGAGAGTCCTTGCACTCGACACATTCTACATTCATAAGCAAGAAAACTCATACATTTAAGGAATTACAAATATGTTGAGGAGTTGGAACAATTTCCTCTTAAATAGGATGTGCATCATAAATAAATCCCACAACTTGACTGAGACACCACAATCACAACAAACATCTAATAACAATACACTCTAGAATAATCTACATTTCTCCATTAATTCCAAGTTGCCCCCTTAATGGAGAAATGTATCATAACACATGTTGGTCTTAATCTCAGCCAGGATTTACAAATTGACCTTAAAGTTTCATTTTTACCTTTCTTGCTGTTAAATAATAACACTTCTTCCTTAATTTATTCTTCTTTCACTGCGTGACATGATTGTGTTGTGGTAGTACTTCATCATATTCTCATGGCCTGAATTTTTTTTCCAATGCTTACAAATTCATAAGTAGGTTGTTGTGCTTTATCATTACATTTTTCAATGCCATGTTCAATGGATTGTTGTCACATTAACTTATAATAATGCCTGATCTCTTTTGGACTCCAATGCATTAGAATGTCATGAACCTCTTCACTTTCTTCATTTTTCATGTAATCTTTGACATTCATTGATTCTTCGCATGTACATGTGAATTTGGTGTACTAGGTTTTATCAAGACATTGTGTTTCAATCCATGCTTTAATGAATTGTAGTTTTGCTTCAAATTTTGTTATTTCTTTCTTTTCACTACTAATATCTCCACACTGAAGTCTTCCACTGAACAAATCATCTATTAGTTTCCTCTCCTACAACATTTGTAGCAAACCTTCACTTGAAAAGTTTTCATCATCATATGGTGGTTCGTAAGTTGTAGCAGATCATATAGTCTCTATAAAGAAAATCCAAGGTCATATACAACACTCTCCCTCGCGACAACGCCAACTCCAACGTGAAGTAGCCTATAGCTCCAACAACTCAAATGCTGAACAAATAAATACAAACATTATTTGAATGAAAATGGTGAGATACCAAGCTACTACAATTTATTTGTGGCAAGAAACTTGCTAACGATTTGCTCTCCAACAACATTCTAAAGCGATTAACACGTATGCAACCGCACGCAGGTAACAATTCTCGTCTCTTTTCCAATCTTCTCGATCCCACGGATAAGGAGCGTCCTTGACCTTGAATCTATTTTGATAACCACTTGCTAACGATTTGCTCTCCAACATCAACATGTAGATTGCTGATTCCCCTGAATATTAAATTATTTGACCGCACCTATGTCTGTCTAATTGTCAAATATTTAGCGAATCAGTAATCGAGATAAGCTCAAAATCCAACAACGCTCTAACACCCAACAATGATCCTCGTTACGGTTTTCAAACATGTAGATGGCCCGCAGGGCACCTACGACTTTCTTTAGTTCAGCAAAGCCTCTCCACAACACTCTCCAAACAATGATTAAACACACGGTGAAATTCACCCTTTAAAAATTCCCTTCTGAAACACAACTGACGTCGTCCTATTGCAAGAGCGGCCATGACTCCCAAAACAACAGCTTTCAGCAGCTCCCAAGGCGCAATCCACCCTAATCTGCACGTATTTTCCAAAAGAATCGTGCCATACATACACTTTCTACCCACGTCACAACAATACGAAGCAATTACAGTCTTCAATACCACGTGATTTTCCACAACCTTCACGGTGATCTCTGAAGTGAACACTCACAAATATCAACAATCGCTCTGCCATTGATGAGATGGACTCTTAATGAAGACATTTGGAGTGGTATTCCATAATGACGATCGTGATGAATAAGTTACACATGAAGATGGATTGAGCATTGTGTCCTTCCAAATTGTGTTAATATTAAACCATATAATATCTTATGACATCATTTTTAAGTGACTTTCACAATTTTTTTTCATAAGAAAAGCCAAGTACTCTTACCACTTAAGATTCAAGTGAGAGATTTTCGTTCGTGTGTGTATATATATATATGGGGCAATAAAATAAATTGGAAAATGTTTGTGAGTAGATTAATTTATTTTAAAATCGTGTTTAAGAAAGTGGTCTGATACCACTTGTATTCCAATTATTCCGAATAGAGATATAAATTATAAATATTGTTTTAAATTATAAAAAAGAACATATTTATAATTCATAATAAACAAATAAAAATCATAATATTATATCTTCTTTAATTGATAACAATCTTCACTTGCCTTTTTCAGGGGCAACTTTTGATTGAATAAATCTCTAATTGCAAATAACTTCACAAGCCATTTTTTACATTTCTTCTACATTTTTATATTTTTTTGAATAGTTAGGTGGCCTCAACTCAGTCAAAGGGAAACCAAGTCTATTGGCCACCTAACAACATGATAAGTCATCTAGTAGCAAAAAATAATAAGTCTTTCTACCCAAGCTATATAAGTTTGTATGTCTTTGCCTTGTCCAAATACTATTTGCCTATCAAAGTAAAAAACAACATTCTAGAAATTAAAAGCAAACCGCATATATAATAATCAAAAACTGAAACCATCTCACAGACTGCTCTTCTCCCTTGGCAGATGCAGACTCTACTAAAGCCAGATCCTTAACATTGGAACACGATAATTATGTTTGTGAAAGAATGCACGGAATGTTATCCTCAATTCAACGAAGGCATCCATCTTGCTTTTGTAGCTGGAATTGAAATTTTTGGAAGTCCTGCTTGTAGTTAGGGAAATCCTGCACCTCTGTTGCCATACTCACTGAGATCTGCTCCAAGGCCTTTCCCCGGAGACTTTTCATGGTCGAGTACAAGTATAAATTTTGTTTAAACTGGGTAATGCACCCTCGGGTATGCCCGGGATTCGACACCATCGCTCACCAATCCTCCATCTCAATGTCCATCGAGCTCGCTTGGCAGTTCAAATCAAATTCCCACTACTTGATTATTCGTCTAATTTCCTCGTTGATCCCTTCAAGGTATGTTATGGCCGCATCGTTTATGATGTTGGCTACCAGTTTGTGGCCCCTTATTTCACCCCCAGAGGAGTTGGGTTACTCCTCATGCGTAGACGCCCGGGTTCTCTCGTTGCGGTCTCTAATATTCACAACTCACGCCATTGCCACAAGCTCATAGTGCGCATTGAAAATGTGTGTATGGCAATTTTATTATACAGGCGGTGGCCCAAACCCATTATCATTTCGCTTCCAAGTGACCCTACCACCCCACACCCCTGCCATGGGAGAACGAAACAATAATTTCCATGATAAAATTCAATGAACTTCCTCTGGTTTTATCTCATGCACCCCATCCTTGCCATTCGACCCACACAAAGACTTAAATTCCACAATCCAGAACCAATTATCATGGTAATAAAAAGAAGAATTTAAGAGACCGAAATAGCTTACAACATAAGTGCAATCCCCATACCTAGATCATCACAGACCTTTGTATCTAACCCTACAAAGACTTCCACATAGGAAAAAGGTACAGTAATAGTACTTTCTACCTTTTAAGAACATTCTAGGGAAGGAATTTTCTAGTTAGCCTTCTTACATTTATTGTTTTCCAACTACTACATGGGGCTTCTTTACCAGTGATTCCCTCCATACATAATACACATAATCACATATCTAACAACTTAGGGGGTTAAATAGGTTAGGACCTGTTGACGGTACTGGACCCGCTAACATGTCAAGGTATCTCCCCAATAAGAAGTCCCAACTAGACCTCAGACCGTTTGGTGTAGGAGTCCCACCAATGGGTTGTGCAGTATCGCCTTGACCGATGTTGCACATAGAGGCAAGTAAGATGTCCATGTTGGTAGTGAGGGTGTGACATATGCAGTATGTCAAAGGAGGTGCGTGAATGGTTCTAACACACGGAGGGTGAGGTGAGTGCACCCCTTAGAAACCTGTGAAAGCACGGAGTTAAGAAGGGAACACACGAGTAAAGATGCATCACAAACTGGAAGGCAAGAAAGCTAGCAATCCAAAGCGATGGTTAAACCAATAACACATTTTAGTAAGATTCATACATACATACATAGGAAAGCCATAAATGCATGCGTAAGAAAATAGATACATATATCATTTAGAGTAAACAAGATAGCTGAAATACAATATGACATATGCATGAAACGTGTTGGCTCTGTTACATTAAGAAGTGAAAGTTCCAGTCATACAATGCAACCATGACCAACCACTAGCTCCAATAGCAGAACATTACAGTCACTGCCGCCTGCTTCTCCAAAGAGATATACTAGCTCTGCATAGTGGAAAAGCCAAGGCCCGTTACAATACTCTCCAAGTTTTCTCTAATATACTCCTATTGGAAGCTTGGCTGACCAAAAGCATCTGTAATGAGTTATGAGGTACTATATATAGCAAAGGGTGGGGCAAAACTTGACATTCCCCTTTGTGACTGTTTGCCTACTCTCATGACTCTTCAACTACTCTATGTTTGTTACATTCAACTATCAACACATGAACTTCCTCTTGACAAGATGTTACATACAATTTGCACATGTACCCATGTGAGACAAAATAGGTCTGAGAAAGCCATGTAAGACATCACTAAGACTAAAACATATGTGGGATGACCAACTCTTCGGCATCCTCATGGTGGTCAACTGTGGTGGACTGATGCCAAGCATGGTGGTTCGTGGTGGTGTCCGAGAGATCAATGGTGACATCCTGTTGAAAGTGAACTCTTGCCTTCGTTGCATCTGGGTACAATGATATGGCTCCTCTGTCCAACTCATTTGATAGAATGCGCATGGTCATCCTAGGTGCGGCCGAACCAGTAACATACTAATGCATAGTGTCTGAGTTGATCTCCAAGCATGTACTGGTGGCCATGCACATCAACTTGTTGGAATACATGTTTAGCTCTAGACAAACTTGCTTCTTTTCTTTGCCTCAATGAGTGTGCCAAAAGGGCGGGATCGCATGCATTTGCACAATGACATGCATGTTTCTGAATTCCCTTGCATGTGATCAACAACACTTCTCAACTTGTCTACTCCTTGCTAGCTGTTCGATTGGATCTATAACTTGTACGGGCGTAGTTTCATCCATATGTGCATGTTGCGCCCCCTGTTGTACCTGTTCCTGCTGTAACTCATTCTCTCGTCTGTGAAGCTCTTGTTCTTCCTTGAGTTGCTGCTTCAGCGCATGCAACTCCTTCTTTGTTTCTCTCTCTGCGTTCGAACGATCTTCGTGTCGCATCGTCACCTCATAGCCTCAATCTCCAAAGTTGCTTTTGTCATGAGTGGATCTGCTTTGAACTTGTAGTTTTGCTCTGCCTTTATGTTGTTAACAACCTTCCTCTTGCATTCTTCGTGTGCAAGTGTACTGCCTTCTGCTGCTGTTGATGGTGCTACTCGCTATGATGTCATTGCCATTCATCTTGATATCCTTTTCCATGAACAACTTGATGTCTTTGTGGGTAGGCAAGTTCATAGACACTTGATCGACTGCATCCCCAGATGTGCTCTTAACGGTGTCTTTGACTCTACTCTCTTGGACGCCATTGTACATGTGCTACTTGGAGGTAGACGACACCTATGATACTTGTGTGACTGTCTGTGAAGATTGCACAATTTTCACTAGGAGGCTAGGAGACTCACTGCCAAGACTATGGATGACACGGTTCGGGTTGTCGAGAGGGTCACTGACTATTGGAACTGCGCAATGGACAGTCTAGCCTGGCTTATTGAGGACTGAAACTGTGCAATGCACAATTTCAATCAGCAGTGACATGCAACCAGCAAACTGCATTACGCAGTTTTTGGGGCCAGCATGACACTACCTCCAAGAATTGCGCAATGCAAGCTTGGAGGTCAGTACTGGGCCAGACTTGCGCAATTTCTAGAGGGAAGGTAGTGCCTTCACTTTCGGAAATGCACAGTACTAGCCAGGCAAGGCACGGTCGAGGCCAAGGCAGCCCAAACTAGCCAACGGGTGACTGAAAACATGAGAAGTCTGAATGCATGATGAGATGAGTGCAAATAAGAGTGAATGATTATGCATGCAAATAGTAAGTGCAGGATTCAGAAAATGGAACGCATGCATGTGTGTGAAGTAGGTCACCGCGACGATGACCGTCGATGCAAAAACAATGTCATGCATGTGACATTAGTGAGATGTGAAAGAAAACTAAAACAACGCTTGTACATGCTAACATGCATGCAAACAATAACAAGCATTCATAGAATCAAGCAGCCAACATTCACACAAGCCGAAACACAAACAATGACATAAATGTAGCACAAGACATGTGTGCAAGACATGCAAAGCGGGCTTACCCCGAAACAATTGAACTGAATGTGCTGATGACTCCTAGATGCAATGTGGGATGTCAGAGCACCAAGATCGATGTGAGGAATGAGCTCTATAGCATCTGGTTCATAAGTTTTGATAAAATTGAGGTTATGATGCACATGCCACAAATCTGGGAAAAGCGACACTTGGCGGGAGGTTTTTGAATTATCCTTGCATGTAACCTCCAGCTGCTAAAATAGATCCCTAAATCTAGGGATGTGTTTGCATGTTGCCTTGGGAAAAGCATTCCATGCATGCAAATCAATTTTTCTCTGTCCCGGAGGGAACTGGTCAACCTGAAGGCACATGCATCGGTTTGCGAGCCTGGGATGAAAATATGCATTTCTCCTAGGCTAAGTAGAGTTAGCTGTCCTAAGGGGATTACACAATTTATTGGAGGAAATGGTGATTGTGTCCCAAGATTACCCAATTAATGGGCTGAGCAGCTGTCTTGGGTCAGATTGCGCAATTTTCTAAAGGAAGCGTGTCTAACTCTATTGCACAATTTATGAGCCCATCAGGCTGTTTGACTGATTTGCACAATTTATGCTAGCTTCTGGGCTAGATGCCCCAAAGGGATTGCACAATTTATGGGCTAAGTAACTATCCTAGGATGAATTGTGCAATTTTTGAGAGCAAGACTGTCAGAAAGAATTGGGTAATTCTAGAGACCAGCTAGGTGTCCAGCTGAATTTTCACGGGAAGGCTGGTTCCCCTCCAGAATTGTGTAATTCCCAGAGGGAGCTAATCAACCGGAAACTGAAACTAACTCTGGAAAGTATCCTGTGAAGGAGGTGGAACAAACTTACATACACTAGCTGACAAGACTCTATGAAACAGTGGAAGCCTATGTGCTTGACGAGGCAAGACATGTTGCTAAGGATGGTTGGTAGGGAGGCTCCAAAACGAAGCTATGGAAAAATTTTGTAGGGTGCTTTTAGCCGCTACAACACTTGGCGACACACTAGTAGAACTCCAGCTCTCTGAATGAACCTTGTTCATAAAAATCAAGTCTAACACCTCTGGAAGTATTGTTCAGTTCTTTGTTTGTCTTGGTTTCCACACTTGCTTGATTATAAGATGTAGCATTTACCAAGATCTTGTTCAGTCGACACACATTCCAAGCCAAGCCAACACAGGTGTTTTGATTGGGGATGAGGGGTATATTTGTGCACAAGTCATATGATCGTCAGAGTTTTAGTTTCATCTTTGGTGTTCCTTCGCTGCTAGTAGGCCTGGACAGTACCTCGACAGAGTCATGCAGGAACGCAAGCATCTCTCCGCTTCCAGCGAGCCTGGTCAATACCATGATGGAGTTAGTTGTATTACCTCTCTGTGCAGGAATCCCTTCTCTTCTTTCGCCTTGTTCATTTTCATTTTTTCATAACTGTGCATAACACTTATTCATTTCAAATGCGAAAGAGGGATCCTGAACTATTGAGAGTAGAAGAGATTTTTCCTTCAGAGAAGTAGTTTGTATATACCTCTGACGTGCTTATTAAGGTTTTCCCCCTCACCTTACTCTACTTAACTGAGCTGACAAGGATTAATCCAAAAACAACCGACTAGAGTAGGTGATACTAGTTGACGCGCAAGCGTTGTGTTTCCACCAAGCTTCACTTTGAAGAGTATGTATTTTCCATTTATGTATCATGGAATGCTTGTACTTCACCCATATTGTTTCAAGAGTCACACACAGTCCATGCAAAACTAACCTACAGACATAAACAAGAAGACAAACCAAAAAGCAAAGCAAGAAGAAGAAGAAAATGTGTATGCAAAGCGAGTAAGCAAACAAACAAGCAAGAAAGCAAGCAAACAAACAAAGAAGCAAACATGCATGCAAGCAAACAAATCAAAAACAAACACTACTACTCCTAAGCTAATAGTCCATGGGTCGTCTCACGTGAAGTGATACTTCCAATGTAGCCACTAGTGCATTGGTCGACCCATGTTGGTGAAGGCATGGTTTGCGAAAATCACAGTTGTGCAAACTAGCGAGCATGAAAGATATAACAATGAATATGGACACATTCCGAGCTTACAAGTGTTCATAGAACAAAAATGAGTGAAAGTGCATGACATGCACTCTATGGACTTTCCATGGTGTTGTGCTACACTGCGTCCAGATGGTGAGTGTATGCATTCTCTTGACAGTGACATGCAAGCAAATGTGAGAAAGGTAGACCACTTACGTTGCGCAACTGTGCTTGCTGTGTAAGATTCCTCCAATGCATGAGTGATGGGATCGGGTAGTTCGAGTGGAGGAAGTGAAATCTAAGTGTTAGATTGATCTTTAATGCATGCAGATGAGTGATGAGGAGCCTTGCATGTTTGATCAACTTCTTGATCAGAACCAAAACCAACCTTAGGACATCGAGGGCCTGATATAACCATCAGCTTGGGTTGAAGTGCCTCAACAGTCTGCGGGGTTTTGATTTCATCGATAGATAGATCATCATAGACTAGTGGATTAGATAGATTAAAAATAAGTGAATGAACATCGTGATCGGAAGAGGAAGTAGAGAGATCACGAAAACCAAGATTAGAAAATCTATGATGTTCGTCGGTATCCTCATGATTTGATGAATCTTACAGAGGGGTAGATGAGAAGAAAGGATGTTCACGCTATGTGTTTTTAGAAATGACAGATGATAGATTGGATGGATTTTTAGAGGAAGATGTGTCCTCTCCACAATGTAATGATAGACTAGCATCCGAGGTGTCCTGTGAATGTTGAGAAGTAGAAACATCTGGAAATGAGTTTTCACAGGGGAAATTAGCAGTGGAAAAATCACAAGGGATGTCAGGATAAAGCGGATGAGGTGCGAATGGAAGGGAGTCATCCTTCACCGTGAGTTCTTCTTTAGATTCCTACACTTACTCATCATGAATGATGGCATAGGTTGGCTGCACAACACCAACTCCGTCAATATCTTGATCCTCATTCACAACAGGTGAGGAGTCCGAAATGGAAGAACACAAGACAGTACAATCCAAAGGATCAATAGAACACGGGGACGGAGGTTGAGGGAATGAATCCACGTGACAACCAACAAGCTTGCAAGACAAATCTGTGCAGATATCAAGAGCAGGTGGGGTGGGAGGATGTGACAGTTCAACAAATGTGTGTGCATAATCTCCCACATAATTTTGCAGTGATGGAGCTGTTTGATGAGGTGAAGGCAGACAATCACTTGTGACAGCAACTGTGCCTGCCTGTAATTGCACAACTCCATCACCGAAGTGTGTTGAGCGGGGTTCAGATGATTTCAAGAATTCCGAATTTTTGGATGTGTTAAGAAGATACTCAAATCTTCCATCGAGAAATCCCCAATCAATTTCATCTTCAGGGAATCAGTATGCAAGATTACAAAAGAGTGTGTAAAACTGTTCAACAGATTCATCGGGTTCTTTTCGTAATTCTACAATTTCTTTGTTGAGTGCTTTATGGTTAAAGTGATTGAAAGCAAGGTCTATCTCTGCGACCAGATGAGAAAGAGAATGAATATATTTTTCAAGAAGTGTGGCACACTAGTGCATTGGGTGCTCTCAAAGCGTGTAGACGAACAATGCGAAGGTCATGTATTCTTCAAAGATTCTATGTCTTTCAAGTGGGCCTACAATGCTGACTGTGTGTCTAACCAAGGCTACGTAGCCTCCACCATCGTATGTTTATCCGAGAGCTTTTCCAAGACAATGAAGTCGTTTCAATAAGACATACACTCCGAAAGAGAAACTCTGTAGTTAGTCATGATAGATATGCAGAGATTCAAAACAGATGTGAGGACTCAGCTTGTCATCTATCCCTCCTTCTAGCACCAAAATGTTGATGGTGCTGGACTTGGCAATATGTCAGGCGATCTCCCCAGTAAAAAGTCCCAACTAGACCTCAAATCGTTCGGTGTAGGAGTCCCAGCAGTGGGTCATGCAGTATTGCCTTGACCGTGATAGTGTGCAGAGGCAAGTAAGATGTCCCTGTTGGTAGCAAGGGTGTGACATATGCAACAAGTCAAGGAAGGTGCATGAATGGTTCTAACACACAGAGGCTGAGGTGAGTGCGCCCCTTGGAAACTTGTGAAAGCACGGAGTTAAGAGGGGAACACACGAGCAAAGATGCATAAAAAATTGGAGTAAAGTAAGCTAGCAATCCAAAGTGATGGTTAAACCAACAACAAATTTCAGTAAGATTCATACATACATACATAGGAAAGCCATACATGCATGCGTAAGAAAACATATATATATATATATCATTTAGAGTAAAAAGGATAGATGAAATACAATATGACATATGCATGAAACATGTTGGATCTTGTTATATTAAGAAGTGAAAGTTTGAGTCGTACAATACAACCATGACCAACCACTAGTTTTGATAGTGGAATGTTACAGTCACTGTCGCCTACTCCTCCAAAGAGATATACTAGCTCTGCATAGTGAAGAAGCCAAGGCTCGTTACAATACTCTCCAAGCTTTCTCTAAGATACTCCTATTGAAGCTTGGATGACCAAAAGCCTCTACAATGATTTATAAGGTACTATATATTGCAAATGGTGGGGTGATCCTTGACATTCCCCTTTGTGATTGTTCGCCTACCCTCATGACTCTTCAAATATGACTATTACATTCAACTATCGAAACTTGAACTTCCACTTGACAAGATGTTACATACAATCTGCACATGTACCCATGTGAGACAAAATAGGATTGAGAAATCCATGTAAGACATACTAAGACTCAAACATATGTGGGATGACTAACTCTTCGACATACTCATGGTGGTTGACTGTGGTGGACTGATGCCAATCTTGGTGGTCTGTGGTGGTGTCTGAGTGATCAATGCTAACATCCTGTTGAAAGCAAACTCATGCCTCCGTTGCATTTGGTACATTGATATGGCTCCTCAGTCCAACTCATCTGATAGCATGTGCATGGTCATCCTGGGTGTGGCTGGACTCGCAACATACTGATGCATAGTGTCTGTGCTGATTTCCAAGCATGTGCTGGTGGTCGTGCGCATCAACTTATCAAAATACATGTTCAGCTCCAGTCGAACTTGATTCTTGTCTTTGCCTCGGTGAGTGTGCCAAAAGGGTGGGATCACATGCATGCACACAATGACATGCATGCTATTGAATTCCCTTGCATCCGATCAACAACACTGATCACCTTGTCTACTCCTTGCCAGTTGTTAAGATGGATCTATAACTTGTACAGGCACAGTTTCGTCCATTTGTGCATGTTGCGCCCCCTACTGTACCTGTTCCTCCTGTAATTCATTCTCTCGTCTATGAAGCTCCTGTTCTTCCTTGAGTTGCCGCTTCAACACATGTAACTCCTTCTCTATTTCTCTCTGTTCCTTCACGCGATCTTCGTGTCGAGCTGTCACCTCATAGCCTCAATCTCAAAAGTTACTTTCGTAATGAGTGGATCTGCTTTGAACTTGCAGCTTTGCTCTGCCTCAATGATGTCAACAAAATTCCTCTTGCATTTGTCGTGTGCAAGTGTGCTGCCTTTTGCTGTTGCTCGTTGTGATGTCATTGTCATTCATCTTGATATCCTTGTCCATGAACAAATCAATGTCTTCGTGGATAGGCAAGTTCATAGACACTTGATTGATTGCATCCCTAGTTGTGCTCTAAATGGTGTCTTTGACTCTACTCCCTTGGAAGCCATTGTACCTGTGCTGCTAGGAGGTGAATGACACTTGTGATACCTGTGTGACTGTCTATGAAGATTGCACAATTTTCTCCAGGAGACTATGAGACCGACTACCAAGATTGCGGACGACATAGTTTGGGCTGCCGAGAGGCGGACTGACTGCTAGAACTGCGCAATGGACAGTCCAGCCTGGCCTACGGAGGACTAAAACTGCACAATGCACAATTTCAGTCAGCAGTGACATGCAACCAATAAACTTCATGGCGCAGTTTCTGGGGCCAGCAACACACTGCCTCCAAGAATTGTGTAATTCAATCCTGGAGGTCAGTGTTGGGCCAGACTTACACAATTTCTGGAGGGAAGGCAGAGCCTTCGCTTTCGAAAATGCGTAGTGCTAGCCGGGCAAGGCACGGTCCGGGCCAAGGTAGCCCAGACTGGCCGATGGGTGACTGAAAACATGAGAAGTCCGAATGCATGATGAGATGAGTGCAAACAAGAGTGAATGATTATGCATGCAAACATTATGTGCATGATTTAGAAAATGGGACGCATGCATGTGTGTGAAGCAGGTCGTCGCGACGATGACCGTCGGTGCAAAAACAATGTCATGCATGCGACAATAGTGAGATGCTAACAAAAATTGAAATGATGCTTATACAAGCTAACCTGCATTTAAACAACAACAAGTGTTCACAGAAATCAAGTAAACAACATTCACATAAGCCGAAACACAAACATTGATAGAAAAGCAGCACAAGACATGCGAAGCAGGCTTACCCCGAAACCACTGAGCTAAATGTGGTGACGACTCCTAGATGCGATGTGGGATGTCAGAGTTGCAAGATCGGTGTGAGGAATGAGCTCTGTAGCATCCGATTCATATGTTTTGATAAAATCGAGGTTATGACATGCATGCCACAAATCTAGGAAAAGCGACATTTGGCAGGAGGTTTATGAAATGATCCTTGCATGTAACCTCCAGATGCTAAAAATAGATCCCTAAATCTAGGGATGCCTTTGCATGCTGCCTTGGGAAAAGCAATCCATGCATGCAAATTAGTTTTTCTCGGTCCTAGAGGGAACGGTCAACTTGAAGGCACATGCATCGGTCTGCGACCCTAGGAGGAAAATCTATGTTGTTCATGGGCTGAGCAGAGCTAGCTCTCCCAAGGCGATAACACAATTTCTGGGAGGAATAGGTGACTGTCTCCTAGGATTTCACAATTTCTAGGCTGAGCATTTGTCATGGGTCAGATTGCACAATTTTCTCAAGGAAGCCTGTCTGACTATATTGTGCAATTTCTGAGCCCAGCAGGTTGCCTGACTGATTTGCGCAACTTCTGCTAGCTACTGGGTTGGCTGTCCCAAAGGGATTGTGCAATTTCTGGGAGCAGCAGGTGACTGTGGCCCAAAATTGCGCAATTTCTAGGTTGAGCATTTGTCCTGGGATGAGTTGCGCAATTTTTGAGAGGAAGTATGTGAGGAGGAATTGCGCAATTCTGGAGCCGAGCTGGGTGTCCAGCTAGGTTTGTGCAATTTCTGGAGGGAAGGCTGGTTCCCCTCCATAATTGTGCAATTCCCAGAGGGATCTTCTCAACTAGTAATTGACACTAAGTCTGGAAAGCAGCCTGTGAAGGAGGTGGAACAAACTTGCATATACAGGCTAACAAGACTCTATGAAACAACTGAAGCCTATGTGCTTGAAGATGCAAGACATGTTGTTGAGGATGGTTGGTAGGGAGGCTCCATAATGAATGTAAGGAAAATTTTAGAGGGTGCTTGTAGCCACTACAACAGGACCCTAACACTACTCATTGCCTCTTTCAATGTTGCATTTCTTGGGTTTGGAGTTCACTACTCAATTTTCGTTACATCATCGCTGGGTGCATTATTTATTCCACATTCAACTTGCAATACTTTGAGTTCATGGATTGGACATGGATTGATGCCCCTAAATGATCTCCCTTTCTCTTTTTAATCACCATGGTTCAAAGCATATTACACTTCACTTCGAAGGCTACCATTTGACGGTTCTATCATATAAGTGTCCCCATAATTGTGGAACCGAAGTAACTTCCTACTGCTTATTCTCATGTATCTTTGTAATGGTTATAAAAATTGATAATATGTTGGTAAGAATAGCTTCTTCATATTTTCTTAAAGCCCTCCCAATCTTCCTCAGTTAATAAGTAATTTCTTATTGCTTCTTCTCATGAATCTTTGTAATGGTTTTAAAAATTGACGACTTGTTAGAATGAATAAATTATACACGGTTTCTCAAAGCCCTTCTTGTCTTCCTTAGTTCCTAATAATCCATTATGAGATAACAAAGAGAACATTAAGATGCCTACAAAAGCATTACAAAATGAGAAATGATCCATCATTGGACCCAACAAATAGTGTGGTGCCAAAGAAAGGAGAAATAAATAAAAAACACTAAACCAAATAAAATTATAAGCATTCAGTATAGGTATGTTGAACAAACCCCCTCTTGATTTATAACATGAAAAACTTGGTAAAGAAAAATGGAAATAACATTTCTTAATTCTAGGAAACCAAATACAAATCCCAGAACCATAAATTAATCTCAAATATGCCACTTTGATATAACCAAGCAAGAAATCATTGGATTTCAAGTGTAATTAGATCGACATAACTTCCCAATGAAGAACCAAACTCAACAATTAAGTGCTCTTTAAACACTAGTGCCATAAAAATACCAGAAATATGAAAGTAAATCAAGAAAGGAAATCCACAACCAAAAAATACCTGGTTAGGGAGCTTGGATGTTTATGCTTCTTCATTAGCAACGACATTCAATATGTCTTAATCCCATCATGACGAAAAAATACTCCATTCCTAAGTTCATAATTGTGCGACTACATAACTAAAGACATGTGACAAGGAGCCCCCCATCTCATCTCATAACTGTCTCTATGATATGATTTGATGACCACATGTTGAGCCATGTGACATTTTAAAACATAAATATGTGGCTTGAACCTTATACTATGGAATGAGTGGATCGACCTAGTTTTTTCTTTTTATGTTAATAACCCCCTCTTTTAGGAGGGTGACTTTATTAGCAAAATGATCTACAACTTGATTATTCTATTTGAGTACATAAAAGAAAACGATACTAAAAAAGTTGAAAACTTCCTTTTTAACTATAATTTAAGATTGAAATAAGAGTATGATCAATAACAATATTCTTTGAGACCATCTTACTTATGATAAGTTTTGAGTCCCCAAACATGATAAAAAATTAAATAAATTTTTTAATAACTCACATTAGCCTTGCATTAATGCATAAACTTCCTCTAAATTATTAGAAACAATACTAAAACCCAAAGGATACATCTTTATTGCTCTTTCGAGAATTATAATAACCCCTAACTTGTCACCCCAATATTTGACTAATCCAATAGTAAAACATATCTGAATTAATTTATAAATTATTTTTATTTTAATTTAATTTTTGAAAATAATATTTATACATTGCATCTTTGGACCAATGAGGATGGTATTGTTATATTTTAAATTTAGAGTCATTTTAATGATATATTAATGCTTTTATGGATTATACATAAATTCAAATTATAGAGGGGTGAAAAGCTTTTTTTTCCAATAAAGTAATTTAATATACTTGCTAAAAAGATTTTAAACCGATGGGTTTTTCTTATAGCATGATAAATGAGGACGACATAATTTTTGTCAAAATCGAGGATGGAACGAGGGAGAAAATTTGTAAATAATATATATATTGATTCTTTGCACCTCAAAAAAGGATTCCGTTGTCGTCTAGTTCGGTTAGGATACCTGGTTTTTACCCAGGCGACCCGGGTTTAAATCCCGGCAACGGAATGTGATATTACTTTTCATTGATTGTAAATTAAAATTTTGCTCTATTTTCAGTGGGGGAAGAGCATCTCTGCTGAAGAAGCACTATTTACATATAATTGTCGAAGCGAGAAGATACAACAGTCGAAGCTATGAAACGAATTTGGGAACGGAGCCAATCCATCACAATAATCGAGATACATTCTCAATGAAATAGAATAAGTTGCCTACGCAGCGCCCACATCAATCACAATAATCGAGATACATTCTCAATGAAACAGAATAAGCTGCCTGCGCAGCGCCCATCCTGAAATCGATCACAGGTGGAGAGCGAAAAAGTCATCTGCCCCAACTGCGTGAACCATGCACTCTTTCTATACAAAAGTATTTTATCTTTTAATGAAATTCCTTTAGAGGATTCAAGCAGTATTTTATCTTTTAATAAAATTCCTTTAGAAGATTCAAGCACTCCGTCTGATATTGCTCTTTCGGATATTAACAGTTAATAATTAAAGAGAATGAAACATTTAAACAGGTTTAGATATTGTTGTTCTTTTGAAAATTAAATATCTAAGTTTATAAATTCTAACTTTTTTGATATCTTTTAATAAATTTCTAATTTTATTTTTGTAAGTTTCAAATTTTATTGTTGAATCAAGAAATTACATCATATATAACTAAGTCAATATCTTCTTTTATCGTTGTCCTTAGACCAACAGTGAAAAAGCAATATCTTTATCTAAACATTAATAAAAAACATGTAATGTTTGTGATGTTGTATAAATATAAACACAATAAATATAACTGAGAACATATAAACGCTTCATGAAGAACTGTTATGATCTAAATCTCTAACCATGAGAGTAATTGGGTAGAGGTTGAGATGTCTATGGGAGTAGTTGGAGTGTTAAGAGAGCTAGGTCATTTTCCTTTGGTAAGAAGTGCTTCAATTCTTGCAAGCTTGAAGGTCATATCATCGTGCTCCATAAATTATTATTTGTTTGTGCTCTTCTTGTATATGATCCATCTAGTGAGACAATTCTCTTTTAGCTTCATTCCTTTCCGAGAGGGCCTTACCCATGAGAGTTTTCATATGCCAGTAGACCTCTACTGAGCACATGTATAAGTTATGCCTCCCTCAGGTATGCTTTGGATCAGGTAGATAGTCAGTTACAAATTCAAGTATTTCATAATTAGAGTGCTCCTTCCTTTTAGTTATAACTTCCTAAGAGGCTTGGTGAATTTCCAACTGTTTACAGTTTCATGTTGTGTCATGATATCTTTGAGCAACTTCTTGGGCTCTCTTGTGGGCACAAGAATTTCATTATTTCTGAGAATGCATTGCAAACTAGGTCAAAAAATAGGGCACAATGGCGTGGAAGGAAAAGGAGATGATGATTAAGGTAGACCAAAAGTCGAGCATAGAGAAGGTGGAAGGTTAAAAGGAAGACTCAAAATAAGCGCAGATGATGTTTGCGAAAGAAAAACATGCAATGAGAACCCACGTTGTAACCCTAGAGTGGATATGACTGGAGACCAAAAGGAATAGGGTTAGACATAGAGAGTCAATAGAAAACAAATTTCCCAATGCCAACAAGATCCAATGCACTAGACAGACTTAAAAGAGATATTAAATGGAAATTATGATGCGACCACAGGTTGAATTACCTTAGACCATGCACAGAGCTAGGGATGCACAGAGCTAGGGGAGATGGAGATGGTTCACAACCCACTTGCATCGGATACTCTATAAATTTCCACCACAAGCTTTCTACCCACCCTCTCTTGCAAAATCCTTTGAAGTTCAGGCTCACTAGCCTAGCTCTATGAGTGATTAGGATCAATTTGTCGACATTGAGTTTTCCAGAGTGATTCTAAAGGGTGATTCAAGGGGGAGATTAGGTCAGGGGGGCCTGGACCTTCCCCCAATGATAAGAAGGAAGCAACAACAAAACTTAGCAATGCAAGAGCCATGTTGGATAAATTCCTTTCAGCAAGAGCAAAATGAGTGGATTTCCCTGTGAACCAGGCATGTTGAATTGCTTAAACACTTCTCGAGTTTCCCACAATGTTGTCATATCTAGGATTGAATGCTTGATGTTGTCTTTTTCCAACATCTTTAATGAATCATGCATTGGGTAGGTCTGATGTGGGGTTCCCATGCTTCCCTTTGCTAAGGTTTGGGTTGATCACAGAGGCACGCTCATCACCTTGGCTTGCATTACTCCCATGACATCGCATTATATCACCCCAATTAGGGATAATGAAATTCTTTTGGAAATTATATCTTTTAATAAAATTTGAGAGTTATTTCTAAAATAAACTAATAATTTGATAAATTTAAAATTCTAAGGGGGCACAGGCAGATAATTCATGCAGCATATGTGAAGAGGGTGTTTCTTCTCTTGATGTAGATAGTGTGAGGTCAAGGGCGAATTTGGGGGTGGTTTTTTCCAAGGTAATTTTGTCAGTAACCGACACGGTATAATTATGAAGGTTGAATGGTTGACATTGTAGACTACTCCTTTGACCCTTCTGAATTTTGTTAGATTTGGATCGACCCTCTAGCTCAATTGAGTGTCAAAACAGACAAGGGTCCATATGTTATTTTTCAAGAGCTAGAAGGTAGAGAGGTTGTAGGGGTGGACATCAATTTGCTTAAGCTTTGACCAATTTCCATGGATTCGGGGTTGGGTGGTTTTTGTGCTTTCCTTATTCACAGGCATAGGGGCTTTTACTAGAGCTAGTAGCTAGTTTCGAGCCTGAGCTAGCGAATACAACTCCTTGTTCCCACAGGGAGAAAGATCTAGTATCACACCCACTCTCGAAGGAGGTTTTCCATTTGGCTGTAGAAGTTGATCTAATGAATGCGTCTGAGCAATTTGGGGTTTTTCAGCCATGTTGGATCAAGTAGATTCAAAGTGGATTTTTTCTGGGCATGCCAAGATAACCTGCGCCTTTTCCATCTAGTAAAAATGTCCATGGTCTAGAGGACATTTCTTTTGGGAGCATTTCTCTTGGTTTTTTGGGAGGAAACCCTTGTTATGGAGAACACGTTGTGCCACCCTCATGCTATAGGAGGCCCACTAGGCATAAATTGTAACTAAGGGAATTCGATGGATATCTAGGAAGCCTATGCAAACTTTGGTGAGCGCAATTGCTCAGTAAACAAATAGAAAATGGGTAGATGTGCAAAGATTAAGAGCGAAGACCCTAAGCTTACCCTTGGGGAAGACATTTTGTTACCAGTGGTTTTGCATATGGAAAATTTAGTAGTGGTGCGTTGAGCAAGGGGGAGGAGATTCTTTGTCAATTTTTTGGAGGATTGGGCCAATAGAGAATGGAGTAACCATTTGGGCGCACAACCCTCTGTGGGTTCCCCCTACTCAAGTATGGTTTATGTTTCTGTTCAACTTGACAGAGGAAGCTTCCTGGGTCCTAGGGTAAAATTGGAGCATATACTCCATGTCGGTTCTAATGAAAAGATGGTCTCCTTTGTTTGATTCCAATTGGGAAAGGATCGATTTCGCTCCTATATGGATGTGGATTCCAAGGCTCCCCTTCTAGTATTTGTCAATGGACACATTTCAGGCTATTGGAAACAAACTGGGATAGTTCATAGAATCAACAAGATACATGTCTCTAGCCTGAATCGCGGTAAAGTTGGACCCCTGCGAAGGTCTCTATGCAGAACCTGAAATGAGCTAGATTAGCCTAACCCATCGACAGACCCTGGATTATGAAGGGATCCCCTTCAGATGTATAAGGTTCCATCAACATGGCCATGTAGCTCAACATTATTCCCTCCCCTTCATAACACAAAAGGGTTCATAGGAACAAAGGATGAGTAGGAAAATGGGATTGTAGCATGACGATAAAAAAATAATTGTGGACTCGAATCCACCTGTCTTGGAGTCAGAAATCCCATCGAATCATCCACATGTTATGGGTACTAACAGAGTTGAAGGACATTAGGCTATGGAGATGGATTATGAGCAAGAAAACAAGGCGAAGACAAGAGATCCACCCCCCACCATGGTTGTCCCATAAGGTGATTTCCCCTCTCACTCAATTGCTTATTAAATTAACTCTTTTTCTAGTTTGGATATGGGAACAATTTTTTCCACTCTTCATTCTTGGACCGAAGCTCTCTCTTCCCCCTTGCCTATGCCTTCTCAAGAGCATTGTCTGCATCCCTCAACTTCCCATATTTCTCCTTCCACATAGGTTGCTCTATACAATACATAAGAAGTCTCCTCTGATTCTCATTCCCATTAAAACCTTCAACCTCAGGATTCCAAATGATCCTTCACACATTGTTTTGGAGGAGTAGAAATTTCTTCCTTGCCTAAGCATGGTGGTCATTTGTAGGGACGTAAATCTCACCTCTCTATATCTTAATCAACTTCCAGACTAGACATTGTCGTTGGGAAACAATTATCAATAGATGGGGAACTTAGAGCAATGAGGACCCTAAGTGGAGTTTCCTCATGATAATACAGTGCTTCAATTGTCAAGGTTTGGCGAGCCCATCCAAAAACTTAGTCTTGAGAAGAGTAATGAATTCTTATGGCTTGGAAATTTTACTTTTTCAAGAAACCCTAGAGGAGGGAGACATTTTTTCACAAGTGTTGGAATCTCTTGTACCTAGGTGGCATTTTTTTTGCTTAGATGCTAGGAGAAGATGTAGGGGTCGAGTTGTCATATTTAATCTGCAAAATATCAAATTGCTTAGTTTTTGGGGCTCAAAATCAATCTTGGGAGTTGAATTTATTTCTGTTGAATTGGGTTTGGACCTTCTTATTGTAAATATATATTCCCCCTATAAAGATAAAGCTCCTTTTGGGACCTCTTGATGAGGATATCATTTATGTTAGCAGAAAACCTCATTGTAGGGGGAGATTTAAATTTTTCGATGGGAGCTTCTGAGGTGTGGGGTCTGCATGCCAGGATAGATCCTCTTACAACTTATTTCTCATGCCTTTTTTTGGATCATAACCTCTTTGAGGTGGAAATTTTAAAAAATACGCCGACCTGGAGGAATAAGTGAATTGGGGATGCAATGGTTGCAAAACACCTATATTGGTTTCTTCTAGTAGAGCCTTTGATAAAAAAGACCTATCTTTTTAGGCAGTGGTTGGGGAGTGGTGGAGAATTCAATCATCACCTAATATTCCAATAATTGAAAGGAGGAGTAAAAACGCTGACAAGCCCTTTCACGCTAAGTGCCTCCTAGTTAAAGGATGGATATTTCTCACTCCGGTTTGAGAAAATTTGATCCCATACAACCTGGAGTCAAGAGTCCCAATAGTAGCTCAATTTGCAAAAAAATTGTTGAAGGTCAAAAGAGAAACCCTATAGTGGTCCATGCTCAAAAGATAAAGGGAGAAAGTGAAACTTAGATCAGTGGAAGAAGAGATGAGCACTCAAACTGATTCTAAGGGAGGGGTTTTGCATCTGAAGACTCAAAACAAAGACTCCATCAACTAGGAATAACAAGAAGAAAGCTCCTAGATGAGGAGACCCTATAATGGCTAAAAAGTATAGTAGTGTGGTTGGAATGTGGTGATGAGAATACTAGATTCTTCGAAAATTTTGCAAATGGGAGGAAGGTTATCAACACCATTTGGTCCCTGATAGACCAAGAAGAGGGAAAGGCCACCACTTTTGAAAAGTATCCAAATTTGGAAAGAGTCACTTCAATAATTTGTTCAAAGTGCTAGTTGAAGCTTCTATATTCGAAGTGATTCAACTAGTGCAGTCATTCCCATGTTTTGTGGATAATGATGATAATCTCTGCTTAATGGACCCATTTTATGATGATGAGCTACAAAGGGTCCTACATACCTTTTATAAAGACAAAATCCCCAGGTCAGATGGTTGGTGAGTGGAATTTTTTTGGGTCTCTATGACATTTTGGTTGGTGATTTGCTTTGATTTGTTGAGGACTTAATACAATCTAGTAGGATGTTGGCCTCTTTTAACTCAAATTTCATATCCCTCATCCCATTGGATGATCCACAATACTTTGTTGATTTCCATCCCATCTCCCTTTGCAATTGCATCTACAAGGTGATCGCCAAATTCATTGCTCATAAGGTCAAGCTAATTTTGTCGAAAGGGGTTTCCCTAGAGCAGTTTGGGTTTATGGAAGGTCGTCAAATTCATGACTCTATTGGGGTAGCACAACAAGGCTTACACAATCTCAAAACTAGAAGGTTGAAAGGTATTGTGCCCAAAATCGATCTGTCAAAATCATATGATCGAGTTAGCGAGATTTACTTACACCTTCTATTAACCCACCTGAGTTTTTGAGGTTCCCTTCATAAACTAGGCCATGATTTGCATTTCCTCAATGTCCTTTGTGGTCCTCATAAACATGTCAAATTCCCCATTATTCCATGCACAAGGTGGACTCTGCCAAGGGTGCCCTCTCTCTGCACTTTTGTTTCTTTTGGTGGTTGAAGGTCTAATTAGGCTCCTGTTAGAGGAAAAAATAACAGGGGACCTAAATGGAATTATGATGACCAAAGACCTGGAAACTTCACACTTTTTCTTTGTAGATGACATCCTACTATTCAATGATGGTTCTCAGTGAGACACATCCACAATTAATGCTGCACTACAATTCTTTTATAAATCCGCAAGTATGCAAATCAATTAAAAAAAATTAACCCTCTCCCCTCTTAATTTGTCTAATGTTGAAGTAGATTATGTACATGCTCTCTTTCCATATCGTCTAATATGTTTTGATGAAGGATTAAAATATCTAGGCTTTCATCTCCAACCAAATGATTATCAAAATACAGATTGGCTCTGGATACTAGAAAATTTGGAAAGAGGATAAAATTTTAGAGTCTTAAATGGATTTTGACGGCTAGGCGTTTAGTGCTTATCACTTCATTCTAAAATCTATCATAGTCTATTGGATGTCCCTCTCCTGGATCCTGAAGGGAGTCCTAGATAAGGTTTGCAAATGGAACAAAGGAACAATTTTCTCTCCCTTGAGTGGGATGGGACAAAATTATAGCCCCTAAAGCATGAGAGGATGGGTATTAAAAAATATTCCCCTTTTTGCAAAAGCTCTGGCAGCCAAGGCAGAATGGAGACTTCTCTCAACAAATATTTTGTGGACTAAAATGGTTCATAGAAAGTGCATTTTTCCAAACTCAATAAAGGAATGGGTTTGAACTCCCCAAAAAATAAAAAACAAATGTCTTGGTCATCTAGAAAGTCATCTTATTGTCTTTCTCTATGATTGAAGAAGGCCTCTCATAGAAGGTTAGGAATGGAGAAAATTTAAGGATAGGTGTTGATCCCTAGGTAGGATGTGGAGAAAACTACCATCTCTCTCTTAATCTGGTGGATTTTCTTCACAAGAATGGCTAGTATGTGTTAAACTAGGTTGCATACCACATTCATACATCATTATGGGACCAAGCTTGGTCATCCACCAACCATTTGAATATTCCAGTGGACCTTGTGGGGGTTTGGGCTGATTATATTTTAGTAGTAAATCTCTCTTATGTTTGGCGTAGAGACAAAGAAGACTCATTGAGATGGGTATTCTCTTCTTTTGGGGATTACACCTCCAAATTGGAGTACAATCACTTAATAACTGCAAATGGACCAAGAGAATATGTGTGGTTGTGGAAAAAATATGGAGTTTAAAATGAACAACAAAAGCTAGGTTGCTTATGTGGTGCCTCATAAAAAACAAAGTCCCCACTTGGGACAATATTCGCACGCAACAAAAGGAAGGGACTAGATGACGCCCACTATGAAAAAATGCAAAAGAAACTATTGGAAACTTATTCTTGATCTACCCTTTCACAAAGGAGGTTGGTTAGACTATTAGAGGAGTCTAGATTTTGTTGGGTGTGCGTTATATTCTTTCCACGACTACTTGTAGGGACCAACCCTATATATATAATCAAAATAAAAATACAACCAGAAGAGAATAACATTGGGAATTCAAATTTATTAAGCACTATCTAACATATCCCTGAATTTCATTTCATTGAACATATCATCTAATTTACATATATTTAACTAAATCCATAAAGAAGTCATCCAAAAGAATATTGTAACACATAGGTACCATTCACCAGAAGACAAGATTCAAACTTGATTTGCCGCTACTTGTCTTCCTTTATTGTCGGTCACCTCCGAGTGTGAATGACGATGTGCTTGATCCGAATGTAGTGACCCACCAGTTGACCTCCTAGCCTACTCCTTGGGTACTCTTCTTCCCCGCAGACCCCCGAGCTGCAATGGGGTTGTACAATAGAGGAATGTAATAGTTGGTAGAGGAGAGCACTCTTTGGCTCAAGAGTCCCTTCTATAAAGTCCTCTACCTCACCAAACTCACTATAGTTCGTAGTCACTACTATGACATAGTCTCATCCATCCAATAATAGGGTAAAAAGTCATTTCTCCCATGGCTTGCCCCTTCTTTTATAGGAGTCCTCATAGGTGACACTTGGCATGTCATGCATAATTAATTATTTTTGATAATTCAATAGTTTGATTATTCACCCTCCCATGTGTCACTCTCTCATCAAGGGTCTCCAAAATTATTTACTTAAATTTTAATTTAAAACTAATATTTTCCTCACCTCAACAAGATTCCTATTTCTTCTCCTAGTTGTCTCTTGATCCCCCTTTTTACTCCTTAATTTGTGCTCATTACTAAAGTCAATTCATAAGTCAAGATTTGATCCCCTATCTACTCCCTAATTTAACTCAAGTTATCTCTTAGATGAATATTCTTTTGTTGGTTGTTGCCACATGGAGGTTCTCTAAATTTATCTAAAATTTAATTTATTAATCCTATTTTAATTCACCATCCTCTTCTCTTAATTAGATTTAACTATTTTAAGATTAATATTTATCCTTACATTTATGTCCCTCTTTCCCATTTTTACCTGATTAAATTGCATTATCTACCTAAAATTTTCCAACATGGGAAGGGTAGAGTTTTTAAGGTAAAATATTTTATTTCTTCATATGATTCCCTTAACCCAAGTTTTGTTCTTGATTTAATTGCCTCGGTTCTATTCATCATTTACCATTTGATGTGAATTTACATGGTTTTCATATCTTGATTATATTTATTAATTAATTTATTTTTATTGATTCCAAGGGTGCCAAGTTTGGTCGTGCCCTTCAAGAACTTCCCTTGAAGATCCAAGGGTACCACACCTAATAGTTTATTTGTGATGCCAAGGGTGCCAAGTTGGTCGTGCCCTTAAAGAAATTCCCTTGAAGTTCCAAGGGTGCAATGCCACTTGCCCTTTAATCATTCAGTGGCTACGAGGGGAAAGTATAGGTGCAACGACAGAGACCACTATAATATCTTATGTTGCCTGCTATAGTGAGACTAATGGTGTTGAGGATCAAGGAATCCGCCTTGATGCGCACCCCCTGGTAAAATCCTCATGGACGACCCAACTTTGGGACCTGCCCTCATGACATCGTGATCTTCAAGGCGAAGGTGTTTCAACCTTTCCAACCCAAGTCACTGCTGAAGTGCTAGTGGGTGAGATCAGGGACATTGTCCCACCCCTCCCATGCAGTTCCATCTAATTTGTACAACCCCATCACCCATATGTGAGTCATTTGGCCAAGCAACTAATCTGTGCCTACAACAACTAACACCTCATCAGAATATAGATAAATATATATAGCAGGTTTCAAAATTGACTTCGAATTTCAAAGATAAAATAATATAATTTTTCATCAAACCAGTTGTCGTCAACTCGTCATATGCAAGTGCCTCTGGTGGTTTCCTACCATACTCAATAATCATCAGTAACAAGGTTTCTCAGTGTTAGTCATTGTCATAATAGCATCATTAACATCACCTAGTCATTCGCATCATTGTTCATTGTGAACCAGAACTAATGCAAGTAGGTAATATAGGGGACACCTCCATCATGGCTATCATCATCAAAACATCAACGGAAGCATACATATCCATCAAGCTATCAACATCATAACATCAATCAATACATACCTATCCATCAGAGCTATCATCATTGTGATTTTAATAGATAGCATACATATCCTTTACTGCCATCATCATCATAAATTCAATAGAGACCAAACTTAACCATTTATGCTACAATCATCATAATATCAATAGAGAACATGCATAATCATTAATGCTACAATCATCATAATACCAATAGATAACATACATAACCATTAATGCTATCTTCATCATAATATCAATGGAGAACATACATAACCATCACCACCATTAATATCTCAATCACTAATAATAGAGTCATGTGCCCGGATCCTCAACCTAAGGTCCTCAAAGAATAATGTGTGGGTCTTAGGGCTAAATAAATGTTAGTGTCATATCACTGTTAGTCAACTAGAGCGGGGCACTACATACACCCCCTCTTAATAATAGACTTAGTCTTAAAGTCCTTGGAATAGGTAAGGAAAACGGTGATGCATCTCCTCGGTGTCCTCCCAAGTAGCTGAACTAGGACTATAATTGTCCCATTGGACCTTAACCTGGTCCACTAATCATCGTCTAAGCTGTAAAGTTCACTGGTCTAGTATGCAAACTGGTTCGGCCATCATTGTTCCCTCGTCCGAAACCTGCAAATGACCAAAGTCAATAACATGGAAAGGATCTGAAATATAATGACGCAAAATAGAAACATGAAACACATCATTCATACGCGCTAAAGATGGAGGTAAGACAAGTCTATATGCCACTGGTCCTTTCCTTTCTAAGATTTCAAAAGGTCCCACAAACTGTGGAGACAATTTTTCTCCCTCTCCAAATTTTATAGAGCTTTTTTGGGGCCTTACTCTTAGGAACACCCTATCCCCCAATTCATAACTTTGGTCTACCCGATGAGCATCAACATAGCTCTTTTGTTGATTTTATGCTTCTTTTAGCCTCCTCCTAATCATAGTAATTTGTTTTTCCATATCTTGCACCACTTCTAGTCCTATTAATACTCAGTCCTCTAGTCGATCCCAACTAAGAGGTGTTCTGCAAGGTCTTCTATATAAGAACTCAAATTGCGCCATCTTGATGGAACTCTGATAACTATTATTGTAAGCAAATTCCACGAGTGGTAAAAACTCTTCCCATCTCTTTTGTTGGTCCATCACATACATCTAAAGCATGTCTTCGAGGATTTGATTAGTCCTCTCTGTCTGCTCATCTGTCTCCGGGTGATAAGCAGTGTTGAAGTTCAACTGGGTTCCCAAATCTTCTTGGAAACTGGTCCAAAACCTTCCTGTAAACATTACTCCCCTATTAGATATGATCTTCCTAAGCACTCCATGCAATCTCATAATCTCATCAACAAAAACTCTGGCTATTTCTGGTGCCTTATATGTAGTCTTAACTGGTATGAAATGGGTGCTCTTGGTCAACGTGTCCACCACTACAAATATGGAATCATGTCGTCTTGAGGTCATTGGTAGTCCCACAATGAAGTCCATTGATATAACTTCCCATTTAGATTTTGGTATCTCATGGGGTTGCAATAAACCTGCTGGATGTCTGTGTTCAACTTTTACCCATTGACACTCTAAGCATCTTGCTACCAAGTTCATGACGTCCTTCTTCATCCCTTTCCAAAAGAAGAGTGGTTTCAGGTCCGCACTCATCTTCTTAACACGAGGGTGTGCTATGTATACTTCACGATGTGCTTCATTTAAGATTAACTAGCATATATTTTCATTCAGTGGTACATATATCCTTCCCTTAAATCGTAGTAGCCCATCATTATCAAGGGATTATTCTTCATATTTTTGGACCCTCATTTCATCCTCCCTCAAACTTTTGCTAACCTCCTGATACCAGGTGTCTTTAAATTGTAATTCAAGTAGTTTCTCCCTAAAATTTGTCTTTAAGGGAATCACTGAAAATATCTGAGGCCTCCTACTTAAAGCATTGGCCACCCTATTTATCATTCCTTTTATGTAAGTGATATCAAAATCATATTCACTAATTAGCTCAGACCATCATCTTTGTCTTGCATTTAAGTGGTCTTGAGTGAATATGTGTTGTAGCCCACAATGGTCAGTCCTAAGATCAAACTTCCTTCCTAGAAGGTAGTGTCTCCAAATATTTAGTGCATAAACAATTGCTGCCATTTCTAGATCATGGGTTGTGTAGTTTTCTTTGTGGGTTCTAAGTTTCCTTGATACATAAGCTATTACTCTTCCTTCTTGAATTAACACACAACCCAACCCTTCCTTGGAGGCATTAGTGCAAACCAAAAATTCTTGTTCCATGTCCGGCACCTTCAAAATTGGTGTTTTCGTTAATAACACCTTTAAACTTTGGAATGACTCTTCGCATTTTTCAGTCCAAATGAATTTCTTGTTCTTTATTTGGAGCTCGATAATGGGGTTTGCTATATTTGAAAACCCTTCAACAAATCTACGATAATGGGGTTTGCTATCTTTGAAAACCCTTCAACAAATCTACGATAATACCATGCCATGCCCATGAAAATTCGTATTTCATGAACATTGGTTGGTGTTGGCCATTCCATGATGGCCTCGATCTTTACCAGGTCTACTATGATACCATCCCCAAAGATAATGTGTCCAAGATAATGAATCTTGTTTTCGTAAAAGGAACACTTTGACAACTTCCCATATAATTGGTTTTCTCTAAGACATTGTGGAACTATCCTTAAGTGTTTGTCATGCTCTTCTGGGGTCTTTGAATAGATCAAAATTTCATCAATAAAGACTTATACAAACTTGTCTAAATCCCGAAATATTCCATTCATCAAACTCATGAAAACACCCGGGGCATTTTTCAGTCTAGAGGGTAAAACTACAAATTCATAATGCCCAAATCTTGTTTTAAAGGCTGTCTTCAAAATATCTTCTTCTTTGATTCTCAACTGATGATATCCTAACCTTAGATCTATCTTTGAAAACACAGTCGCCCCCCTCATTTGATCAAATAAGTCATCTATCCTTGGCAAAGGGTATTGATTTTTTATCGTCACTTTATTCAACTGGCGATAATCAATGCACAGTCGCCAAGACCCATCCTTTTTCTTAATGAAAATCACAGGGGTCCCCACAGAGATATGCTAGGTCGTATGAACCCCAAGTCCAACAATTCCTTTAATTGGATCTACAATTCCTTTAGCTCTAGAGCCAACATACGATAGGGTGCCTTTGCAATAGGCTCAATGCCTGGTTTAAGGTCGATGATGAAAACAATTTCCCTTTTTGGGGGTAGCCCGGGTAGCTCTTCAGGAAATACATCCTTAAATTCAACAAGAAATGGATGTTTATCAAGGTTTTCAGAGTCACCCTTATCATCTATAACTACAACCGAGAACATTTGGAATCCCTTTCACCTAAATTTCATTAGTTGCATGGAGGAGATGAACCTCAGGGACACCCCTCAGTTCTTTCCCCTTAATGATTTTCTTTGGCCGTCATCGTCACTGAAATGTAGAATCTTGTCTTTGCAGTCTAGGAGTGCCTCATGTCGTTCCAACAAATCCATTCCTATAACTACATCATAGACTCCTAAAATTGTAGAGTACAAGGATATCTTGGTCTTACATACACCCAGGTCCACCTCACAATCCTTTACCATCCTTCCTACATTTCTTTTCATACCACATGCCATTTCTACATGTCTAAATTCATATTGTGCAATCACTTTATGTTTAATCTTTGATAATTCATTTAGAGAAATAAAGGAATCAGTGGCTCCTGGATCTATTAAAATGACAAAACTCAGACCATCAATATTACCTAAGGTTTCCAACACAGTGGACTAGTGTTCGACCTGGTGATTATTCATCGCTGCATGGATGCGATGAGCCTTCCCCAGATCCCCTACTGTAGTTGCATTCTTAGTTGAGTTGGTATTACCTATCTTTTGAGGGAAATCCCTCTTGTAGTGAGGACCTCCACGATTCCAACACCCCCTCTTAGGGGCTTGGTTCCTACTACCAATTGAACTGGGAGTTGGTCTGGAACTCTGCTGGAAAGAGAATCGGTGTTGAAGTGGTGTGACTTGGTGTTGTCGCATAGGCCATTGCAGTTGTGGTTGACGAGTTTGTTGAGGTACCCTATGCAGATGTTGAGCTGGATGCCTATATGGTGTTCTTTGATTTCTTGCTGATCACCTTTGATGATTGAGCACAGGACCCCCTTGCAAATTTCTACATTCCATATTGTTTCCACTTGGTACTCCTGATCCTGTGGGCCTTGTTGACTTACTAGGTCAACTGCTCATGATCTCCTCCTCTGCATTGATTGCCCGCTAAACTGCCTCGTGCAAGGTGCGAGGCATTAAGATTCTAACCTTGGTCTGAATGTTAACATTTATTCCATACACAAATTTGTTCACCTTGAGCTTTTCTATGTTTAAGTGAGGGGCATAACAGAGTAATTCCATGAAATGTGCCTCATACTATGGTAGTGAGTGACTCCCTTGCTTTAATGCATTGAATTCATTTAGTTTCCTCTCAAGGAACTCCTCTGATAGGTAACATTCTCTAAATTTTTCTTCAAATAGCTCCCATGTTACTTCTGATATATCCATCCCCAATTGGGTTAATAATGTCTTCCACCAAAGTAGTGTGTTTCCATTTAGTTGGAATATGCCCATCTTGGCCTTCATATTTGAGGTGTAATCTCTCAGGGTAAAGCACATAGCCATGTTTTCTAACCATGCTTCTGCAGATTGACCATCAACAGACCCCCAAAACTCTGGAAATTTTACTTTTTCCAAATCTCGATGTACATCATTTCTTGTAGTGTTTTGGGGTACTTCATTTTATATGACATGTCCTCCATGCTCCCATTCCAAACAATTGATTAATTCTTCAGACATGTGTTGGAATGATCTCATTAAGTTCAAGACTTCTCTAGCTGGTATTTGTTATGGTGTTGTGATGTTTTCCCCATCATTGGGTGGGGAGGTAGGAGTCGGTTGTTGTGGTGGTGCCATGCTGTGCGCTTTAGTTGCCCCACTCTTTCTTGTACCTCTTCTAGCCATGGTTTACCAATGAATCGTGCCACAATTTAACACGATTTTCCTTATAAGATAAATCTAATCAATTAAAATTTATCCAACCTCGGGGGTTCTATAATATAAAGTTATTATTATATACTTCCAAAGGAACAATTTATGCATTTAGAAGTTCTTGATTATATAAGTCACCTATCCATTTCAAACATTCCTATAAGGTTTAATCAAAAGAATACAATCAATCTACTCAGCATAGTAGGCTTAGACTACATTATGTCATATAAATGGTAGAAGTGGTTGGTAGCATTATCATAACATAAACTGGGGAAACTATAGTTATAAAAATGACTCATAAACCCTTTGCAATTTTAACTAAATAAACCTGTCAAATCATTTTAAATGATCCTCAAACCAAAAGTAATGCAAAGGAAATCACCCACGTGAAAACAAAACCATAACTATAAAAAAATTTAAACCATAAAAACCTCTGCAATTTTAGCTAAATAAACTTTCCAAATTAATTAAAATGTCCAATAGCCAAACCTAACGAATAAACATGTCAAATCAATTGAAATGTCCTCAAACCAAACATCGCACTATTTGCAACCTTGGAAAAACCTAACACATCAATATAATTATGTGAAAAGAAAAATAAACTGGTTAAGATTCTATAATTAGCTCAAACATGGGAGAAGACATAACACTTTTATATAATCATATCATTATTTGGAATAAGAAATGACATCATAAAAATTTACACTTTTATGTAATCATATCATTATTTGGAATAATAAATGACATTATTAAAATTTCCTAATTAGAGGAAACAATGGCAAAATTCTAAAACTCAATTCCTTAACTTGTTTTGAAGAACGTTTTAACATGATCTTTTCTAAATATTCGTCCACCCTTTCGTTTATGGGTATTTTTAGGTTAATTTATTCACATACTATTTTGTTTCCCTGCCTCTCTTCCTTGGACCACAACCATGGTTGATCCTCAAAAACTAGGTGATCCTAAGAATGTTTATACAAGAATTGTCTCCATTAAAAATTACAATTTAAAATTTATAATGATAAAAAAATGGCAGAATTCTTAATTGGTTAACTTATTTATAATGATAACAAAATGGCAGAATTCTTGATTCGTTACCTTGTCGGGCATGAGAACTTAGTTTTGCTTTTGTTGTTGTTGTTGTTTTTTTTTTAATCAACCAAAAATATCAATGTTTCTAGAATTATAATCTACGCATATACCCTTAAAATTTTCTATGCATACCCAGGTCAATCACTGAGAGGATATTATTTGCACTCCATGTTGACATCTAAACTACTGATTTTAGATGACACGCAAGGCTAACTCCAGGTCGGTGCACATTCTTCTCAGGTGCATTGTCTCTTTATTGGGCCTTCTTCAACGGTTAGCCTATTTTTACGGTCCTCATTTCCTTTTGAATGATTATAAATGCTTGCTCTACATTAAAGTCACTGTGACTTAATTTGGTCTTTTGTGGATCTATAAAGAGAAATGCAGTAATCCCAAATCCCAAATGAGAAAAAGCTTGAAATTTTCCATGTGGTCAGACATTACACGTTTAGATTTAAAGAGAAAATTGACATTATTTTCGCTGACTCAAAACTGCAGATGCATCTGTACATCTCAATCTCCTCTATAACACACATATACATATAAATTTGGCATGTTTAATCAATTTATTATTAAGGAGATCTTCATGAATCTGTGAGCTCTACTATTAAATGAAAGTGATTTAGTTGTGTCAGCTATGCTGTTCAAAATTAACGAGATGACTTCTGGATGAGCATTGACATGAGCATAACTTGTTCACAAGGTTCGTGATCGGTGAAAACAAAGAATAACACGTATGAGGGCCACATGCTATTTTGTGCTACTAATCGAACAACAGAAATGGTGAGAGCGTGTAGAATCAACCATGGATCTCCCTGAGAACAACATTTACTTTACAAATCTGATGTCGACAAAAAACATTTACTTTACAAATCTGTTAATTTATGGTGTTACTTATTTTTTCCATTTCCATTTTTTTCCCTGATTTATCTCTGATTTAGGTGGGTTTTAGTCCCCACCCAATTCAAATTTTGTAAAAAGAATTGAAATAAAAACTACTTTGGCGAATTAAACTTCCCCAAAACTGCAAATAAAAATATCAATCTGATAATAAAATCTGAGCGTACATCTTCTTCCATCCCATAAACAACAAACTTATCCCGGTGTATGCTCAAGCCTAGTCATACAAATTAAAATTACCATTCATTCTTTCGCATTTGTCCACAAATTGTTGTCTGTCCCTGATTTGAAATTACGCTTCGATTCATATCTGTGTTATTCATTTGCCTTGCAATTTTTCTACATTTGTCTGCGGATTACAGCCTATCCAGGATCTGAATTTACGCTTTGGTTCCAATTGTCAGCCAGGAGAAACACGCATATTCATCACAACAATTTGGTTGGCATGCGTATTATTCCATTGCTTATGCTGTCTTGCAGGCTAGGGAAACTAAACGAGGCCACACTTATCTGGATCAATATGGCGGGTAATGGCATTAGTGCCAATCTTGATGCTTACACAAATCTGGTACCGTGTATGAATTTAGGATGCAGACAATTGAGGATTCAGTAGAGTCGAAGATTCAATGTTTTGGAAATTAAATAAATTGGTTTTTTTTTTTTTTTACTGGATCAATTATAATAGTTTCTTACCATTCTACTACGGAAATTCACCCAACTAACTCTGCATTTTTTTTATTTTTTATTTTTAGGAAATATCGATTAGAATGCTAATACTATGGTTCAAATTGACAATTGAAAAGGACTGGATTCTTAATAGTTGAATCTAGGGGCATGATTATACTTTCAGGTATCAAAAGGCGATACAGTTATTAAATCTGGCAGATGTGAAGAGAATGAGGAAGAGCACACCAGACAAGGGAAAAAAAACACACTCTTCTAGTGAGGAACAACCTGAAACTGATCGAAGGGTCAACTAGGTAGCACCAGACACACTTCTTTCGTATTGGGTTTCCTTCTAAACTCGGTTTCTCAGTAATATTCCCATGGAGCAACAACCACAAATCTCTGAGAAAGATGAACAAGTAGAGGAGCAGCAACATGGACCCTACCCCATTGAGCAACTCTAGGCCTGTGGGATATCTGTTGTTGATATTAAAAATCTCAAAGATGCCATTGTATGGTAGAATCTGTTGCATATTTCCCCAAGAAGGAGCTTGACAAGCTATTAGAAGGATGGGTGGAGACAGGATCAATCACAGACATTTATGAGGAATTTCAAACAGGAAAAACCCAATTATGCCACACATCTCTTCCTTACTTTTCAATTGTCATTAGATCAGGGAGGTGGTGAAGGCAAAGTACTTTTTATTGATGCCGAGGGAACCTTCATACTGCAACGACTTTTACAGATTGCAGAAAGGTTTGGGCTCAATGGAGCAGATGTGTTGGATAACGTTTCCTATGCCAGAGTATATAATACGGATCATCAATCTAGGTTGTTGCTGGAAGCAGCTCCTATGATGGCAGAGACAAGGTTTTCTCTGATGGTCGTGGATAGTGCTACATCCCTTTATAGAATGGACTTTATGGGCAGAGGCAAATTATTAGTAAGGCAAATGCATCTTGCTAAGTTCCTTAGAAGTCTTCTGAACCCTAAAAGACCCTGAAAATAACACTATCATGGGTCCTGAACATATTGCAAATACCGCAGGAATGATACACATGGTGAATAAGGAGGCCGATGTTACCAGTGATACTGGAATGGTCAGTAGAAATAGCGATAATGACAATGGAAGCCTAAAATGAAAATCAGTGAGGGAAAACTCTCGTAACAATTTAGATAAGTGTGTAAGGTCAAAGAGTTGAACCAACAACTCTGATACCAACCGTAGGGACTAACCCTATATATATATATATATATATATATATCCAAATAAAAATACAACAAGAAGAGAATCCCAAATTTATTAGGCACTATCTAACACATCCCTAAATTTCATTTCATTGAACATATCATCTAATTTACATATATTTAACTAAAGCCATAAAGAAGTCATACAAAATAATATTGTAACGCGTAGGCATTGTTCACCAGAAGACGAGATTCAAACTTGATTTTCAGCTACCTGTCTTCCTTTGTTGTCAGTCACCTCCGAGTGTGAATGACGACGTGCTTGATCCAAATGCAGTGACCCACTGGTTGACCTCCCAACCTACTCCTTGGGTACTCTTCTTTCCTGCAGACCTCCGAGCTGCAATGGGGTTGTACAATGGAAGAATGTAATAGCTGGTAGAGAAGAGCACTCTTTGGCTCAAGAGTCCCCTCTCTAAAGTCCTCTACCTCACCAAACTCACTATAGTTCGTAGGCACTACTCTGACATAGTCTCATCCATTCAACAATAGAGTAAAAAGTCCTTTCTCCCATGGCTTGCCCCTTTTTTTATAGGATTCCTCGTAGGTGACACTTGGCATGTCATGCATAATTAATTATTTTTGATAATTCAATAGTTTGATTATTCACCCACCCATGTGTCACTTTCTCATCAAGGGTTTCTAAAATTATTTATTTAAATTTTAATTTAAAACTAATATTTTCCTCACCTCAACAAGATTCCTATTTCTTCTCCTAGCTGTCTTTTGATCCCCCTTTTTATTCCTTAATTTGTGTTTATTACTAAAGTCAATTTATAAGTCAAGATTTGATCTCCTATCTACTCCCTAATTTAACTCAAGTTATCTCTTAGATGGATATTTTTTTGTTGGTTGTTGCCACATGGAGGTTCTCTAAATTTATTTAAAATTTAATTTATTAATCCTATTTTAATTCACCATCCTCTTCTCTTAATTATGTTTAACTATTTTAAGATTAATAATTATCCTTACATTTATGTCCCTCTTTCCCCTTTTTACCTGATTAAATTACATTATCTACCTAAAATTTTCTAGCATGGGAAGGGTAGAGTTTTTAAGGTAAAATATTTTATTTCTTCATATGATTCCCTTAACCCAAGTTTTATTCTTGATTAATTGCCTCGATTCTACTCATAAGTTACCATTTGATGTGAATTTACATGGTTTTCATATCTTGATTATATTTATTTATTAATTTATTTTTATTTATTCCAAGGGTGCCAAGTTTGGTCGTGCCCTTCAAGAACTTCCCTTGAAGTTCCAAAGGTGACATGCCTAATAGTTTATTTGTGATGCCAAGGGTGTCAAGTTGGTCGTGCCCTTCAAGAAATTCCCTTGAAGTTCCAAGGGTGCCACACCACTTGCCCTTCAAGCATTCAGTGGCTACGAGGGGAAAGTATAGGTGCAACGGTAGAGACCACTATCATATTGTATGTTGCTTACTATAGTGAGACTAATGGTGTCAAAGATCAAGGAATCCACCTTCATGTGCGCCCCTCGGTAAAATCCTCATGGGCGACCCAACTTTGGGATCTGCCCTCATGACATCATGATCTTCAAGGCGAAGGTGTTTCAACCTTTCCAACCCAAGTCACGGTGGGAGTGCTAGTGGGTGAGATCATGGACACTGTCCCACCCCTCCCATGCAGTTCCATCCAATTTGTACAACCCCATCACCCATATGTGAGTCATTCGGCCAAGCAACTAACTTGTGTTTGCAACCACTAACATCTCATCAGAATATAAATAAACATATATAGCAGGTTTCAAAATTGACTTAGAATTTCAAAGATAAAATAATATAATTTTTCATAAAACCAGTTGTTGTCAACTCGTCATATGCGAGTGCCTCTGGTGTTTTCCTGCCATACTCAATAATCATCAGTAACACAGTTTCTCAATGTTAGTCATTATCATAATAGAATCATTAACATCATCTATTCGTTTGCATTATTTTTCATTGTGAACCAGAACTAATGTAAGTAGGTAATGTAGGGGACACCTCCATCATGGCTATCATCATCAAAACATCAATGGAAACATACATATCCATCAAGCTATCAACATTGTAACATCAATCGAAACATACCTATCCATCAAAGCTATCATCATCATGATTTTAATAGATAACATACATATCCTTTACTGCCATCATCATCATAAATTCAATAGAGACCAAACTTAACCATTTATGCTACAATCATCATAATATCAATAGAGAACATGCATAACCATTAATGCTACAATCATTATAATACCAATAGATAACATACATAACCATTAATGTTATCTTCATCATAATATCAATGGAGAACATACATAACCATCACAACCATTAATATCTCAATCACTAATAATAGAGTCATGTGCCCAGATCCTCAACCTGAGGTCCTCAAAGAATAATGTGTGGGCCTTAGGGCTAAATAAATGTTAGTGTCATATCACTGTCAGTCAACTAGAGCGGGGCACTACACTACTCCCCCCCTGTACGTTGCGCCCAACGCAGCGTCCCAGGAATTTTGTTTTTTGGACCCTATATTAGGTGGGTGAAACTACCTATAGATTTGTGCATGGATTTTGCACATGGTTTTGGGCATGATGGTTTTTTGTCCATGGTATTTTCTAGACCCGGTGAAGGGAACTATAGTTATGTTCTAATCCAGGGTTAATGGATTGGGGTTTATGGATGCTCCGGCATGGATATATATGTATTGTAACATTAAAAGGAATATAATGAAAAATCAATCTGGTAGTTCCGATTTTGGGATCCAGGGGAAAATATCTATGTATATCTATTTTATGTTTTATGCTATCGCCATTATTTATTTTTTGCTTTTAAGAATTCGCTTGTAGGTAATTCTTGTACGTTGTTAAAACCTACATTTGGTATCATAGTTGTTTCGTCTTCAAGGGGACACCTTTGCTGCTGAGGGGTTTTTCTTGGGCCTGTGGTAGACCTTGTTCAGTGGGAGATCTGCGGGATTGATTCTTGTGGTGAAAGAAGATGACGAGCAGTGGAAAGATTGAGATCGAGAAATTTAATGGTCAAAGTTTCAAGTTGTGGAAACTCAAGATGGAGGATCTGTTGGTGAATAAAGATCAATGGATCGTGATAGATCCAAGTACTAAACCAACAACAATGTCAGCTGAAGACTGGGAAAATTTGGATCAGACAACAAAGAGCACAATACGATTGTGTATCTCAGATTCAATATTGCTGAATGTATCAGGGAAATATTTGACGAAGGATTTGTGGGACAAGTTAGGGACTTTGTACCAATCTAAGTCTCTAGTGAATAAACTGTTCCTACGGAAAAAGATGTATAATATGAGGATTAAATATGGAGACTTGGTGATAGAGCATTTGAATACCTTTAATACTGTGGTAAGTTAATTATTATCCATTGATATTAAAATTTCATATGAATATAAGTGCATCAATTTTTTGTGTTCTCTATCAGATTCGTGGGATAGTCTAGTTGTTGTAATAGGTAACAATGCAACTGCCTTGTATTTTGATGAAATAGTCTCATCCTTACTGTTGGAGGAGATGAGACGGAAAAATATGGAGGCTAGAATGGTGATGCCTTGTATGTACGAGGATGGTCCCAGAATAGAAAAAAATAATTCCTCGAGTGGGAGGTCTAAATCTAGAGGGAGATCTAAATCTAGAGAGAGATATAAATCTCTAGGAAAACCTGTAAAGGTGTGCTAGAAATGCGGAAAGGAAAGGCACTTCAAAAGGGACTGTAAATCTAAAGCTCCTAAGAAAGGAAATGGATCTGATGATGTTCCTTCTGCAGAGGAAACAACCACCTCAGATGAAGCTGGGGATGTGTACTTGGCTTCTTCTTCAAGTACACATGTTCGGATCATGAGGCATGGTTGATTGACTCAAGTGCATCCTTGCACTTCACTCCCCATAGAGAGTGGTTCTTCGAGTATGAGAAATATGATGGTGGTGATGTCTTCTTAGGGGATGAAAGGAAGGCTAGAATTGTTGGTTGCCGAAAAGTTAAGTTGAATTTGAAAGGTGGAAGGATTAGAACACTTATGGGTGTTCTGCATATTCCTGCATTGGCCAGAAATCTGATTTCTGTAAGCAAGCTAGATGATGCACGTGTAAAAAACAATGTTTGAGAAAGATCCCTGCAAGATGGTTCAAGGAGCACTGGTATTGATGTGGGGAGTTCAATTGGAACTCTGTACAAGATTCAGGGTAGCACTGTTATTGATAGGTGCAATAGTTCTGTGGTTTCTAAAAGTGGAATAGAAAATATAATGGTCTATCGAGAAAAGACCATGCTCTGGCATAAAAGGCTTTGAAATATTGGAGAGAAGGGTCTTTGAATACTTCATGGTAATGGCATGGTAGAAGGTATGTCTAATTTTTCTCTGAATTTGGATTTCTGTGAAAATTGTGTATATGGGAAGCAGAATCGAGTGAGTTCCCCCCGTGGTGCTAAGAGGGTGAAACATATATTAGAGCTTGTGCACAATGATTGGTTTGGACTTGTGTCGGTTCCATCACTGGGTAAGTCTGTGTATTATGTATCATTTATAGATGACTTATCAAGGAATACATGGATATATTTCCTCAAGAAGAAATCCGAAGTCTTTGACAAGTTTAAAGAATTTAAGGCGATGGTGGAAAACTAGACAGAGAAGAAGATAAAGGTGTCGAGGACAAATAACAGTGGAGAATTTTGCAAGAAGGAATTTGAAGAGTTTTGTAAGAAGTGTGGTATATCATGGCAGAAGACTACTCCATACACACCTCAGCAAAATGGAGTTGTAGAAAGAATGAACATGACATTAATGGAAAAGGAAAGAAGCATGCTCATTGGTGTCAGGTTAGGACAAGAATTATGGGCAAAGGCGATTAACACTGCATGTTACCTGGTCAACATTTCACCTTCATCAACATTGGAGGATAAGACTCCACAAGAGGTATGGACTGGTAAGAAACCTTCTCTTTCACATCTGAGGGTATTTGGATGTGATGTATATGTAAATATTCCAAAGGAGAAAAGAACAAAATTGGATAGTAAATATGAAAAGTGCATCTTTATTGTGTATAAGGATGGTTTAAAATATTATAAGCTTTGGAACCCAAAAACAAGGAAGGTTGTGTACAACTGAGATGTGGTGTTTAGAGAGGTGAAATATGTTATTAAACATGAAGTCATACCAAAGGAACCTGAGAAGACAGAGTTTGAGCTAAAGGAGGAAGAATCAAACTCTATGGTAGAAGAGGAATAAGAAGATGAAGAGCCACAAACTCGAGTTATGAGAAGATCCGTTCAAGAAAGAAGGAAGCCAAAAATGTATAGTCCGTCTACTTTATGTTCAAATTTTTGTTTATCTATTACTGATGATGATCCCATAACTGTGAGGGAAGTAGTAGATTCAGATGATGGAAAACTTTGAAAAGAGGCTATGGTTGATGAAATGGCATCTTTGCACAAAAAATAGGCTTGTGATTTGGTGGAGTTGTTGGATGGAAGGAAACCCATTGGTAACAAATGGGTGTTTAAGAATAAGATGAATGCAAAAGGCAAGGTGGAGAAATACAAAGCTCGGTTAGTATAAAAAGGTTATTCCCAAGTGTTGGGAATTGATTTTGGTGATATTTTTCTTCTGTTTCCAAGGTAGCTTCTATTAGATTACTTTTATCTAGTGCTCCTGCTTTTGATTTTGAGGTAGAACAAATGGATGTGAAGACAACATTTCTTCATAGGGATCTGGAAGAAGAGATCTACATGAAGCAACCTAAAGGCTTTGCAGTGAAGGGTAAGAAAGAACTGGTATGCAAGTTAAAAAATTCTTTGTATGGGTTAAAACAATCACCAAGGATGTGGTATCAGAAATTTGATACATTTATACGGGGACTTGGCTTCACCAAAAGCAAATCAGATCACTGTGTGTATTTTAAATTAATTAGTGACTGTGTTATTTATTTGGACTTGTACATTTTGCTAGTTGGAAATGATAAAGAAATTATCTAGCATTTGAAAACCCAATTGTCCTCTAAATTTGACATGAAAGATCTTGGTGTTGCAAACTATATTTTGGGCATGGAAATTAAACGAGATTAGGAAAAAATGAAGCTTTCATTAAACCAGAGGAAGTATGTCGAGATAATACTATGGAGATTTAATATGCAGGATAGTAAATCGGTGAAGGTTCATATTCATGTAGGTGTAAAGTTATCTTCTAAACAGTGTCCCAAGACACAAGAAGAGGAAAAGGACATGTCCAGTGTTCCATATGCAAGTGCAATCGGTAGCCTGAGATTTGCAATGGTATATACTAGACTAGACATTACACATGCAATGGGAGTATTGAGTAAGTTTATGTCAAAACCAGGGAAGGAGCATTGGACAACAGTGAAGCAAGTTTTCATGTATTTGCGTGGCACTAGTGATTATGGTTTGTGCTACCAAAGAAGATCATGATTGGACAAAGTTTTGGAAATTTATGGCTTTGTTGATGCAAACTTGGCTGGACATTTGGATCAGAGAAGATCTTCAAGTGGGTATGTGTTTAACCTATTTGGAGGTGCAATCAGTTGGATGAGTAAGAGACATTCTGTAGTGGCACTTTCAACTACAGAGGTAGAATACATGGAAGCCACTCATGCAAGAAAGGAAGAAGTTCGGTTGCAGCGATTGTGTTCAAGTATGGGGTTAGTACAACGAGCTATAAGGATAGACTGTGACAACCAAAGTGCAATTTTCTTGGCAAAGAACCCTGTTTATCATTCAAAGACAAAGCACATTGATGTTCAATATCACTTTGTGAGGGATATGGTTGAGGATAAAGTTGTTGCTGGTAAAGGTTGACACTTTGAAGAATACTACAGATGCATTGACAAAGTTTGTGAGCACTTAGAAGTTCTCTTGGTGTAGAGAAACAATGGGCGTTGCAGGGCTAGACCAATGACTAAGCTCTCCTGTGGCCCCCTATGGAAAGAAAACAACAAGTGGGAGAATGTTGGGCATGTGTTATATTCTTTCCACGACTGCCCCACGTGAGGCGGGGGGCGGGTGAGGGGGGGTGTAGTCCCCACCGTACTTTGGCAACGCCCTAGGATTTTTTTTTTGGGCCCTATATTAGGTGGGAAAACCTACCTATGGTTTTGTGCATGGATTTCACACATGGTTTTGGGCATAGTGGTTTTTTGTCCATGGTATTCTGTAGATCCGGTCAAGGGAACTACGATTATGTTCTAATCTATGGTTAATGGATTGGGGTTTATGGATGCTTTGACATGTATATATATGTATTGTAACATTAAAAGGAATATAATGAAAAATCAATTTGGTAGTCCCGGTTTTGGGATCTAGGGGAAAATCTATGTGTATATCTATTTTATGTTTTATGCTCTCGCCATTGTTTATTGTCTGCTTTTAAGAATTCGTTTGTAGGTAATTTATGTACGGGGTTAAAACAAACATATTTAGGGCTCGATTGGAAAAGGGAGACTTTGCTGGAAGCCTAAAGATTTGGTGGAATGCACCTGATGAAAATTGTTTGAGAACCCTCCCTTCTCTAATATGTTGGGGGGTCTGGATAGCTAGGAATAAGATCATATTCCTGGATAAAATATCCTCTTCGGACAAAGTTGCAACCCAAACATTAACAATATTCTCCCTTCTTCCTTCTAAGGACATTGCTCCACCCCGTCATTTAATCATGCCAGAAGAAATTGTCATTTCACGGTTGTGGGAATATTTCGATGGGGCGTCTCAAGTTGACGATGACTGCAAGGTGGGGGGCATAGTCCTCTATCTCAATGAACACCACTTTTATAAACTTCAGATGGGATTAGGTAAAGGCACAAACAACATGAAAAACTCCTTGCTCTCAAAATTCTTCTCCAGTTTTCTCTTGAGAAATATTGTATATCCCTTTAGATATTTGGAGATTCAATGCTTGTTATAAACTAGTTCAAGGAGACTCAAACATTCCGCAATATTTTTTTCCCTATTTTAGAAGAGGTTTTATTAATGAAAAGGTATTTTGATAATATATCATACTTCCATATCTAGAGGGAGCGAAATATAGTTGCAAACACTCTTTCTAAGGAGGGTGCTACACAAGCTTTGGGGATGTCAAAGATATTTGTATAGTTTTATGATGAACATCTTGAATATTACCAAAGGCCTTTCATAGAAGGGCCCCTTGATACATGCCAGTAGAATTAACTCAATGACTATTATTTGTTCTTATATGCTTTATGGAACGTTGACACAATATAAATCCATATTTATATTTTTTAGATCTCAACCAATTTTTTGGTTGACCTGCAAATGTTTACACACATAGCTTTTAATACCTACTAGATAGTTTAGAAAATTTTAATAGTAGTTATGTGAGATGTATCAGACTCACTTTTGGTAAGTATCTCGATTTTTTTTTCTCTCTATTGAAAGCTTTTCATCATAATTCATACTTAGCTATGCATCGACAAAATGTAATTGGACTCATTATGCTAATAAACAAAGTTACAATTTTTTTCCTAGGAAAAAAAAAAAAATTCTATTTTGACTTCATATTTGAAATATTTGATAAATAGATAAATTTAAATTTATGTTTTAACTTCATCTTTCCCAACAAAGTTTCACTTTATTTTACTCACTTCTTTTCCAACGAGAGTATTATGTCTTCTAATGAAATTCTTTCTTAAACTATATCTTTGATATTAAATAGTGAAGGAGCTGTTCTCAAAATGAAATAATTAACGAGTTCACAAATTTATATTTCTTTAATATCTTTTAATGAAATTTATTTTGAAATTATATCTTTTAAATAAAATTAGAGAGTTCCGAAAATAAAATAATTAATAAATTGATAAATTTAAATTTCCATTTTAACTTTATATTTGAAATATTTAATAAATGGATGGAATTGAATTTCTATTTCAACTTTATCTTTCCTCAACACAATAAAGTTTCACTCTTCTTTTTCAAATAAGAGTATTATATCTTTTATTGAAATTTCTTTCCAAATCATATCTTTTAATAAAACTAGGGAGTTGTTATTAAATTGAAATAATTAATAAATTCATCAATTTATGTCAGGCTAGAAGGTAATTCCTCAAAACGAATTGTGTCTTTGCATTAAAATTGCTCATGGATATATACAAGCAGGGAGAGACTCTTGAGCTTCACCTCCTATCATCTCTTCATATTCCTATTCTCCATTATTTACTATTTACATTATTTACATATACTCACCCAATCCCAATGATTAGGTGTCAACATTCCCCCCCTTAATTTGAAAGGATGTTGGTGAGTCCAAGCATCGCTTTGAACCTTTCAAACTTTTCTCTTCTATGTGATTTGGTGAAGATGTCAGCAATCTGCTCATTAGGCGTAAATGGATTGCCTTGGCCTCAACATGATGCCAAATCAGATGGTATTTTGTATTGATGTGCTTCATTCGATCATGGAAATTTGGGTTCTTGGCCAAATTTATTGTAGAGGTGTTGTCAATCATGAGTGGAGTTGAATGCACTTGTTTCACTTGCAAACCTTCCATAATTTTCCTAAGCCACACAATTTCCTTTGTTTCTTCATCTACTGCCACATATTCTGCCTCTGTTGTGGAATCTGCTTGAATTGATTGTTTGTGTGATCTCCGAGAGATAACTCTTGATCCAATACTCATAGCATAACCTGAAGTAGACACCCCAGTTTCTTTGTCTCCATCGAAGTCTGAATCAGAGTATCCAATCAAGCTGATGTCGCCCACCTATGTATACTTGAGTCAAAAGTCTTGAGTTCCCTTCAAGTACTTTAGAACTCTTTTTGCAATAGACCAATGTCCCTTACAAGGTTTTTGCATAAACCTAGAGAGGATTCCAACAACAACTGAAATGTTCGGTTTGATAGTAGTCAGGTAGTTGAGACTTCCTACAAGTTGTCTATACTTCGTTGCATCCTCAAATTATTTTCCTTCAATGGATTCGAGCTTCAAGTTCTATTACATTGGAGTAGTCAAAGGATTGCACTCAGCCATGCCAAACCTGTTCAACAAATCTCCAATGTACTTCTTTTGAGAGAGGAATATAAACTTCAGATGTTGAGTTACTTCAATACCAAGATAGTAGTGAACATAGCCCAAGTCAGTCATTTCAAAACCTTTCCTCAATTCCTTATTTATGGATGCAATGTAGCTCTCATTGTTCACTGCCATCAAAAGATCATCTACATACATCACAATATATACAACTATTTTGCCAGCTTTCTTAACAAACAAAGTTGCATCATCAAGATCATAATGTTTGAAGTTGAGTTTCAGAAGATGTTCAATTAACTTTTCATACTAGGCTCCTGGTGATTGCTTGAGGCCATACAAGGATTTCACAAGCTTGCATACTTTGTGTTCTTGGTCCTTCACAACAAATCCTTCTAGCTTGGACATAAAAATATTCTCTTTCAAATCTCCATTCAAGAAAGCATTTTTTACATCCATTTGATGTACTTTCCAATTGTTCTGAGCTGCCAAGGAAAAGCGTGTCCGAATGGTAGCCCATTTTGTTGTGGCAGAAAAATTGTTCTCATAATCAACCCCTTTCTTTTGTGGAAAGTTTTTTTCCACAAGCCTGGCTTTGTGCTTGTCAAGTGAGCCATCAACTTTATACTTGTTCTTGTAGACCCACTTGTAGCTAATTGGTTTGGTTCCCAATAGAAGATCAACTAGCTTCTAAGTGCCATTATTTATCAAGGCATCATACTCCTTTTGCATCGCTTCTTTCCATTCATCATGAGAAGCAACTTCCTTGAAGGAAGTTGGTTCAAAATCTATAGACAAATTCATTTCGCAATCATAAGAAACATCCATATCAACAGGTGAATTAGAATCATCTACATCACCTCCATTTTGCCTAGTTGTACTTCGTGTTCATGTCTTCCCAACCTCATTAGGATTAACACTTTCAAGTGTCTTTGTCAGCCATTTTGGAGGACCTTTCTGAGATGACCCACACTTCTTAGTCGACTGAGTTGGGACTGAATCAAGATTGAGTCTTTGAATTATGTCAATCACATCACTCAAAGTATCATCAGTGGATGAAGCTTCATGTGGGGGAGAGAGTGCTTCAGAAGAAGATTCCACATATTGATCCATTAAAGGAATACCCCCTTCAAGATGTGGAATATGATTACCAAATTATTGAAATGATTTTTCACGTTCGAATCTATCCAAGCGATCAAGTCGCCTCTCAACAACATTGTCATCTTTGGAAGATTCAAGAAAGATTACATCTCTAGATACAACAAAATTCTTATTAACTTCATCACAGAGATGATATGCTTTTGAGGTATTTGAATACCCAAGAAGATACACTTATGGCTCCTTGCACCAAGTTTGTTGTAGAAAATCCTCTAGATTCACAAGCTCATGCAATGTACTAAAGCACATGACAAGAATCTACTTCTACTTTTAACCAGCAGAAGCCAATAGATCGATGAAAACAATATGAACAAGAAGAAGATAAATCAATGGCACATAACACAAGATGTATCTGGGCAAAGCCACTGCTCAAAACCCCACTTTCTGTATTGCATGTATCATATGAGTGAAGATACAAAACTTGTTCTCACTAGAACAATTCCACACAAGTATGCTCAACTCTCTTAGCTCACAAGCTAGCTCTTGGCCAACACTTAGCCAATTCTGCAACTCTCCAAGCCCCTAATCTCTTGGGTAATTCCTAAGATGAATAACCTATATTTAAAGGGAATTCATGCTTCCAAAACTACACAATCCAAACATAGGATCAATCTTTGATGCATGCATGATATTTACACTCTTGTAAATAATACAATTGATAGTACACTGTCCCTGCACTCTAGTCTCAACTAGGTCTTTCTCAAAACTGAAATGCATGAGTTTCTCATGAGGGAATCTTCAGTTAACTAGAGTGACACTTGTGGATGTACTAGTGCACCAACTGGCTGTTAACTCTCTATTAGTTCCACAAACAATTTGGAACTAATTTAACTGAACTTAACTTAGTAAGCTGAGTGATCTAATTTCCAACTCAATTTAAACTCATACAATACCCCTAAAACTTAGGGATAACATATACATGACTATAGAAATAATTCCAACGAAATTCCTAAGCTAATTAAGTTAATTAAACTTAATTAACTATTTACAAGTTGCTATGAGAATAGAATTCGATTTTAATTCTCAGTTTAATTCAAGGAAAAATTAAAATGGAATTTCTTGTTGCCATTTCTCAACATTTTTTTCTTTGTTCCTTTGGTATCAAGGCATAACAAGTGGAACCAAAGACCCTGAGATGCTTTACTAAATGAATGTGCCCATACCACATTTCATAAGGAGTCTTGTTTCTAATAGCATTAAATGGACATCTATTCCTTACATACACAGCACATAGAACTGCATCAACCCAAAACATCAATTTTACATTCTTGAAAAATATCGTGGAACATACCATATTTAAGATTTCCCTGTTCATTCTTTCAACTACTATGTTCTGTTGGGGATCATAAGGCACAATTGTTTGATGTTTGATCCCATGCTAGCGAAGATAGTTTTCAAATTCATTTGAAGCGTATTATTTTCCATTATCAGAGTGAATAGAGCCAATATGAGATTGTGCATCATTTTCAATCCATGCATGAAATTTCTTCAATGTTTGAAAAACATCAGATTTGTTCTTCAATAAATAAACCCAACACATTTTGGTGTAGTCATCAATAAATGTCATCATATATTTATTTCCATTTGCAGAAGAAACATGCATTGGACCACATAAATTTGAATGAATGAGTTCAAGTTTTGTATGTGCTCTGGATTGTGAATCATGAAAAGGTTGTTTGCTATGCTTTCCTAGAATACAAGCATCACATTACTTAACTTTCCTAGGAATTGTAGGCAAACCAGTAACATCATTTTTTTTGAACAAGTGAAGGTTGTCATAGTTCAAGTGTCCAAATATAGCATGCAATAAAATAATTGATGGAAATGTACCTTCATCATAATGAGAACTTTATAATAAGTTTTGTGCATGAACAGAGGTATCTTGCAACTTCAGAAGTCTTTCTTCTTCTATCCCCGTCATGACAAGTGAGTGATTCAATGATTTTCTGACCTAAATCTTGCCATCAAACATATGAATGGAGTGTCCTTGTTGGCGGATGTGGACCAAGGACAACAAGTTTCTCCTCATCTATAGGAGATATAAAACATCATATAGAAGAAAGTCAGGAAGACCAAGCAGTTTGAGCCTGATTGTGCCAAGCTCTGATGACTTGAGTTCTGATTTGTCTGCAAAGTATACTACTCCTTCAACATTTTCGGTAAATTCTTCAAAAAAATATCTTCCAAAAGTCATGTAGTAAGTTTCCCTTGAATCAAGCAACCAATCATTTTTCCAAGAAGCAAGTGAAGCATTGAACAAGTATTCAGTTACTCCAATATTAAAATGTGCCACAACATAGTGAGCGAATTCAGGTGCTTTACCTTTCTCTTTGTCATTGGTTTTACCTTTGGCTTGATTTCTTCCCTGCTCAAGTCTTCCCAAGGAAACTTACATGTAGATGCATCATGTCCATCTCTATTGCAACGTATACAATGAAGATCATAATTTTATCCTTGAGAGTGTTTGCCCCTCCCGCCTATGAAATTTCTTCTTCCTCTTGCTCTTCGACCACCTCTTCCTCTAGAAGAATCTTGAGCATAATTATTCTCTCTATGTGCAAGACACACAACTTATTCAAAAGATTGAGGAGTTGTCTTCTTCCCAAAAGCTTTCTCTCTCTTAGCAAACTTCTTCACAAGGGAGTCAAAGGGAATCTCCTTTAGGTTTCCACTTGCTTGCAATGACTCAAGATAATTTGAATAAGTGGGATATAATGCCTTGACAAAATATGTGAGAGGAATGTCTAGTTGAACATTAGTGGTTTTGATATCATGCATAATAGATCTTACTTCTGATGCTAAAGCAAGAGGATCATCATTTTTCAATTCAAGACTAAACAATTTAATCATGAACTGGATAACTTCAAGTTCAGTGTGAGTCATAGAGTTCCTTCAACTTCTATAAGGCTTCAAAAGCATTTGAAAATGGTGAAATATGACGACTCACCTCTTCATTTACAGTTGCTACAATCAAGGCATAGGCCTTGATGTTCTTGTTTTCCCAAATGGAGATCTCCTTATCTGAGGTGGGCTTTGCAGGTTCATTATCTCCTTCTCCGACACAAACTCCTTTCCATAACTCATTGAAAATGAGAGTGTGTTTTATCTTCCTTTACCATTCAAGATAGTTCTGTTTTCCTGAGAGAACTACTCCAACAATAGATATCAATGAATGCATTTTAAATGTTTGTACTGTAAAAAAAATGTACTTCTGCTGCCAATATATTGTAAGAAATTTCACTTCCGGTGTTGATTTTGTAAAAAAAAATACACTTATGATATATATATATATATATATATATATATATATATATATATAACATAGGTATTATTTGGGGGAGGTGGTATATGGGGAGGGGGTATATAGGGGAGGTATTAGCTAGGTAGGCGTTATGACGCAAGAGTCAAGCTATGGAGAGGCGAGCAACGTTCAACGTATGTTGTAATGGGAGTGCAGTGGTATATATTAAAGGTGGGTCGTATGCCAACCAACCAAGAGCATATTAACTGTGATATGTCAACCAATAGCGTGGAGGAGAGGTGGAAAACAACCAAAACTTAAAACAATACCATATACAACGAAATTATAACGCTTATGGTATGGAGGAGGCAAGCACAATGAGATTCATTGCAACATGAAATAAATAAGATAACCAGGGGTTGAACACAGAAATAAGATAACTGAGAGTCGAACACAAAATAAGATAACCAGGAGTCACATCACCACATAAATAAGATAATCGAGAGTTGAAAAATTTTCGAAAGACATTTTTTTTGTTTGCATATCACTCCACATTAACATAGAAATAAAAATTGTTTGAGAGATGTAGGGGGGTCTGGAGCGAGTCGGGGTTATATAAATGTGTGAGAAGTATTATGTCGCTAGTTCGTAAGTTGTATGGTGGTATGTATGGCAGAGGAGCGAGCGATGGTATAATATGGGAAATGTGGGGAGTATTGTAAAACACTATGAAGACCATACCACCACACAACACATCAATTCAAGCACAGTCACAGTCATGATAGAACCAATACACATAGATGTGTGGAGGCTCGCTTATATAGTGATGGCAACAAACACTTTTTAGAACGCAGACCATACTAGTATACAATCACCGTCACACAGAGTGTAATATGAACTAGTCTTCAAATGAGTACACACCATTCACCGCACTGACGAGCTTTATCTGCCTTAGTCACAGTGGTTCCAAGGATTTTCATGCTCAGTCTCTACGTACCAACTCACTGCTCCAACATCCAATCTGATCAATTTCTCTGGGGATGCACACCAGTTTTAACACAAATCCAAAAAACCTATTTTTGTTATCCACAACTTTCAAACTATTCTACGCAGATATTTGGGACACCACGGTTATGCATGGTAGGAAATGCAACATTGATTTTATGTCAAAGGAGAGGGGCATAGGATAGAGAATAATGACAGACAATGACAGGAGTTATAAGTCTAAAATGGGACCTGTGCATTGATACCATGTCAGGCCAGGAGGTAACTCCTCAAAATGAATTGTGCCTTTGCATTAAGATTGCTCATGGATATATACAAGTTGGGAGAGACTCTCGAGCTTCACCTCCCGGTGTCTCTTCATATTCCTATTCTCCATTATTTACATATATTCACCCAATCTCAATGATTATGTGTCAACAATTTAAATTTAAATTTAATTTCATTTTTTTAACAAAAAAAGTTCCACTTAATCTTCTTTTTCAAATAAAAATATTATATATTTCAATGAAATTATTTTTGAAATTATATTTTTCTGCGAAGAGGCATTCTACATTACAATATGGAGGTGATGTTGTAGGTGTAAATAATTTTAAACATTTAACATGTATATGTCGATTCAATTAAAAATAAAATGGTTAAAAGTAATATAGAGCCCAATATGGGGAAGATGTTGCAATGTTCATAAATGAGTGTAAACATTTAAAGGTTAGCTCAATTAATAATTAAAAGTTAGAAGTAATACAAATAATAAAATTTAATTTGTTATATTGTATGAGAGTTTGGAGATTTCTGTGGTGAGGATTTTGAGTTTTAGATCTCAGAGCAACCATAGTATTCAATTTTTTTTTTCGAAGTTTCGAGTCAATACCATGACCCATCATGAAGAAAAACTTGCAACAAAGAGAAGGAAAGATATGGAGTAAATATGGTTTTCTAGAAAGAGGAAGGAGGGAGTCGACCAACAGTTTAATAGGTGAAAAAACAACAGAGAATAAAACTAATGATTTGGAAGAAATACTTTATTGCATTATTTTAATTTTTAATTTATTTATTTTTTAACATCTTAATGGTACTGTAATAATTAACTTTTTATTGTAATTTTTAAAATTAATTTCATTTTATTTAAACTTATATTTAAATTAATTTTAATTCTAATTAATTTCATTTTATTTTAAATAAACTTTTATTTAAATTAATTTTTAATTAGTTTCATTTCTTTTAAAGGTTTATTTAAAATAACTATTAAGTAAATGATAATGATAATATATATTTTTTATTATAATTAATTTTTATTTTATTAATTTCATTTTATTTTAAATAAACTTGTATTTAAATTAATTTTTGTTTAAGTTAATTTCATTTTTATTTTACTTATTAGTATTAATTATATTATCAATAACAATAATTCTCTTATTGGTATTAATAATATAATTAATAAAACTAATGATAAAATAATAAGTACATTATAAATATTAATTAGGGCTTCATAATACTAATAACGAATGAATTGATAGGGAGGATATACTAGAAGGAATTAAGAAATGTGGAAGGGAAAACGATGAAAATGAGAATCTTAGCTAAGGGGGGAGGGGGTTCGCTAAATGATTATTTAATGAGTGGGGATATGAGAAGAAGGGCGGGGAAAGAGGTAGGAGAGGAGAGAGAGGAGATATTACAGTGGGGAGGAAGGTGACAGGGTAGGATTTTGAGAGAGTAGGGGAATCCAATTTATGCTTATTTCTAAGCCCTCATCCCTATTGAGATTAAGAGGATGCTTAATGATTTCAAGGACCTCCTACATTTTCCATTTATATTTATGGTTTTCATTAGTGATGACCTTTGTGTCTTCAAGGAAAATATGGTGACAAGTCTTTGCTGAATGCTTTGCCAACGCTGAGGATTTAGCTCTGTCATGGCTCTGTCATTTGTAATTTTGTGTAATGTCCCCAATGGATTAATTTCCCATAGGAGGATGGAATAGCCTTCCCAACCCCATAGTTTGTAGTATTGATAAAGGGGAAAACCCCAAATTATCCAATGTTTGGGGAAATATTGGGTATATTTTGAGTCACCTGGGGGGGAAGCCTAATTTTGAGGGTTGCACTTGAAACCCCTCACATTAGATGAAACCCATGGATAAATCTATAAATAAAGGAGAGTTTGAATCATTTCGGATTATCAATTTGGATTGAATATCTCTATTTTCTTAAGCTGAGGTTGTGAGGGTTTAAGACCCCTTCTCTTTGATTAGCTTTGGTGGAGGCGATCCCACCCTATCTAATATTTTTGTCTAGTTTCAGTGGAGTTGATCCCACCCTACTTGGACACACTCTTTTCCTTGTTTTGGCACAAGTATTTGGAAAAATTCTAGTTGGGTTTGAGGATCGAATATTTTTACCTTGTCTAACAAAACAATAGCTTTGAAGCATCATTGTTTTCATTTTGGCAAGGAGGAAGAAATTTTCTGAGATATCTTTACCTAAGAAATGTCAAGAATAGTTTGTTCTACAACATGTCTAAAGTGGATTAACAAGGTTCTAAGGTGAACAACATACATGCATTTGAGTTTTTTTAGTGGTTGCAGGCTTGCAGCGGAAAGACCGTAGGGCCAAAACCAGGCCGCAAAGCTTGAGGAGAATCACAGAGATATGTTGGTAAACCATTGAAAGAAAACATCTTTGTTGTAGTGAAGTTGTTGAAGGAAAAAATAGGGTTCTTGTCCATGGCACCAAAGTAGACCAACACAGTCTTTATCATTTGTCCAACCACCAAGACTAGATCAAGAAATGAAAATTATCTGCCTAGGGCTGACGTGAAGTCTTGGGGGAAAAGCATCTTACATAGGGGTATTTAAGGGCTACTACTACCCACCAGGAAGAAGACTCAAACTTCTGTTGCAATAAGCTAAAAATAGAATAATTAATTAATTAGTATAGTAATAGTAGGATGTGGTTAATACTAGCATAAGTTACAGTGGAATAAATTATTGACATTACAAATAAATACTATATTGGTCGATTACTGGTTAGATAAGTTGATGTTCATTGGGAAAATAATTATCCTATTTTTATGGTGTTTGTTACATAACCATATTTTTGTTAAAAATATATGTATTTGTGCATTTCATAGAAGAAAATCCATTGTTATATGAATGTGTATTGTTGTTACATAATCTTCATTGATTTATTTGGAAAACCCTAGTCAACATTAGAGCCCTAAGGGAAAAATATCACCCTAGGACATTACAGTGGTATCCGAGTTGTGCATCCTGTGAACTTGTGAGTGTATGAGGCTTGTATGCTTCCAAGGGATACAAGTAACATTACAATTAGATGATAATGATAATGATGATGATGATGATGATGATGATGATGATGATGATGATAATGATAATAATAATAATAATAATAATAATAATAATAATAATAATAATAAAATTAAAAAATTAAAATAAAATAAAATAAAATTAGCCGCAGTACAACCATGGGGGATAGGGAAGAACATGGAATACCAAACCTCAATGATCTCTTACATGTTCTAATTCGTGGGAAAACATAAATAACTAATTTGTTAATACAAGGGCAGTAGTGGGGACAATAGCAAATGACACAACTCATGCAAGTCATAAACAACCTTCGTAATAATATGACTAATGGTTTTAATGTTGGTAACAATACTAATACTAAATGGAGTAGCAACCATAATCCTGGCCCCATAAATAATTTTGAACAATCTAACACCAAGGAAACTAATGGAAGTAACATAGACCCTTACATCCTTGATTTTTGGATGGTCAACCAGTCATAACTTAAGGACTAGTAGAACAAGATGGACTCTTTAATGAGTACTTTTGAGAGTATGCAGCACTAGAAGAAAATAGACGAGCAACCATATCTTTCTAAGAATACAAAAACATTAAATACCAAAATAGACCCAGGGAATAACAAAATCAAGATTTGATGCTCAAGGTAGGAAAGATGCTCATCCCCTCCTTTGATGGGTCATCAAAAGTCTCAACAATGCTTGGGTACAAAAGTTGGAAATATATTTCAAACTTAATCCCATGCAGGAAGAAAACACTATCCAATTTTCCACTTTGCATTTGGAAGGGAAAGTGCATGAATGGTGGTACCATGCACTAGTCACCTTGGAACACTCTAGCATAACATCTTATATGGAATTCACCAAAAGGTTGATAAGGTGTTTTGATTGAAAGGATCCTTATATGCATTTTAGAGAATTGACACAAATCAAACAAACAAGGACACCGATGTGTACACTGCATAATTCGATCGAACAACAGTCATGGTAATAGACCTATCAAAGCAAAGGCATATCATGTTCTTCATAGAAAGTCTAGCTAAACCATTACATGAATGGGTCAAGGGCTTCAAACCCGCCACATTACAAGAAGTCATTACCAAGACTCGAGATATGGGCGATGCAACACTGAAAGTGAAGACTCCACCCATACCATAAATCCTTCCAAAAGCTAAGGACAAGAAGACACCTTTGAAAGATGAAACTAAGCAATATCAATTGGATGAAGAAAATCAAAAATAGATTAGAAGAAAGAAGCTCGATTTCACTTTCAAAGAGCCATGAGAACCCGATAACCAATGTTTGGGAAAGGGAAATATTTAATACATTGAAGCACTACCCAATAGCGACAATGAGAGTGATATAACACAGAAACCGAGCAAGTATCCTAACATTTCTAAATAAGCACCATCCATAAAAGAGGCTAAGAAGCCACGTCCAAGAATTGAAGGATGTATTATCGCCACTCTCAGGAGTCCCTATATATCACACCTTCAAAATCAAGGGTGCTATATGAGGGAAATGAATCATAACATTGGTTGATGGTGGAGAAACATACAAATTCATTGATGTACTTGTGGTAGAAAGAAGAGGCACCCATACCCAAAACTTTGAAGGCTTCAAAGTGAGGGAAACTGATGGGTACCATATGACATGCACACAAGCAGTTCCACATTTGAGTGTCACACTAGGTAAGTATACACTCGCTGATGATTTTTATTGATAGAATTGGTAGAGACTAATGTGGTGATGGGAGTACAATGGTTGTACTCTCTAACAAGATTCGTAATGAACTGCCAAGCGATGGAAATGGAACTCTAGGAGACAATGGAAGCAAGGTAATACTAAGTAGCATGACCAATGGGGGTCACCAAGTTGTAATATCCAAACAAATGGAGGTCACACCCAAATAGGGTGCATTAGTTTGCATTGCATCTTGTAGAAGTATAAGAAAAATCTTACAATCTAATGACCTTGGATATAAATAGAATGCAAAGCATGGCACATTCTTAAGAGATTGGAGAGCACACCTCTTTGTAGAGTACTCCAAAAGTATTTTTTGCTTGCAAATTATTGGACGGGCCCATCCATGATGACAAGTACCAAGTGGAAGATGGGATCATTTTCTTTGAAGACTATATATTTTTTCCTTGAATCTACACTAAGAAAAAGGATATGTGGGATTACACCTAGCAAGCCAGCTAAAGTCACATGGCAATCTTGCCCAGGGATTGCACAAATATGGAGCAAAGTAGGCTAAAAAATGATAAGGGAGGCCACAAAGAAAAGCAAGTTGTGGTAGCAAATTATCCTAAAGTTGAGGGAAGTATTATAAAAGGAGGGAACAAAAGACATATTGGCCATATGAAGCATCACCAAAAGCATGAAAAAATTATTAATATTGCACTCAATACTACAATTCACTATGATGTATTTTTTTTGGGATAACAAATGTTATGAAAAAGAAAATTATGGTCCATAAGAATGAGAGGTTTTTCATCTCTGAAAATGAAAAGGAAAACATGTCACCTACAAGTGACGTGAAGATAACATTCAAACAAAGGCAGCATGTGGAAATTACCGCAATATTTTTATCTCCAGAAAATGGATCCATTTTATGCCACTTATTATTAGTACCATGGAAGATTGTTGCAACACCAAGAGAAATAAAATATGAATCGGCAACGATATACAATTGTGTTTTTTCCACCTATGATCCAATAAGAGGGAACAACAACTATTGCATGATGATATTTCCGACCAACCTTGTAATCATTAGACTACAAGAAGAAAAACAGGGTGCTGGTGTGCTTGATATGACAATTGTGAGGCGCCTATACATGTCATTTCTTAAGGGAAAGTAATGTTGGGAAAGGAAACTATAATGTCGCCAATGGATTAATTTCCCATGGGAGAACGAAATAGCTTATCCAAACCCATAGGCTATAGTATTGATAAAGGGGGGAAACCCAAACTATCCAAAGTTTGGGGCAACTTTGGGTAGATTTTGGGTCAGTTGGTACAAAAAGTCTAAATTTGAGGGTTGAACTTGCAATCCCTCACATTAGATGAATCCCATGGATAAATTTATAAATAAGGAAGAGTTGGAGCCATTAGGATCATCAATTTAAATTGGATATCATGATTTTCTTGAGCTGAGGCTCTGAGGGTTAAAGACCCATTCTCTTTTATTAGCTTCGGTGGAGGTGATCCTACCCTATCTAATCTTTTTTTCTAATTTCGGTGGAGTTGATCCTACCCTACCTAGACACACTCTTTTCCTTGTTTTGGCATAGGTCTTTGAAGTAATTCTAGCTGGGTTTGAGGATTGGATATTTTTACCTTACATAGCACAACAAAATCTTTTAAGCATCTTTGTTTTGGTTTGGCAAGGAGGAAGAAATTTTCTATGACATATTTACATAAGCAATAAAAAAACAGTTTTCTACAACATGTATGAAGTGGATTAACAAGGTTATAAGGAAAACAATGGACACACATTTGAGGTTTTCTTATTATTAATTGTAGGGCCACATCTCTAGGGCTGCAGCTACAGGGCCACAACCGCAGGGCTATAACCACAAGGTCGTAGCAAAAAACTAGGCCACAAAGCTTGAGCAGAATTATAGGGGCACATTGGTAAATTGTTGAAAGATAACATCTTTGTGGAAGTGAGGTTGTTGAAGAAAAAGTTAGGGTTCTTTTCCACGACACCAAAGCATACCAACGAAGTTTTTATCATATGTCCAAGTACCAAGATTGGCTCAAGTAATGAACATTATATGCCTAGGGTTGACATGGAGGTTTGGGGAAAGGACATCTTACAAAGGGGTATTTAAGGGTTGTTTCTACCCACCAGTAAGCAGACTCATGCTTCTTTTGCAATAAGCTCAAAACATCACATTGAATTAATTAGTATAGTAAAACAAAATTACCAACTTAATACGAACTGTAACCTCAAAACGAGAACTCTAGCCCAATAAACCCTTAATTTTTAGCAAAAAACAAGAAAAAGCACTATGAAAAAAAAAAGTGTTGAGATTGCATCAACAAATTTTTTTTTCTCGTTAAAACTATTCTATTATATAGATAAACAGTAAACAGTTACATCATTACAAAACCGAAAGAACCAGCTGCCTGGAAGTAATGGCAGCCTTGAACAGCTGAGACTGCAGTATCCGAGGACTAACCAGACCAAAAAAACCAACCCACGCAGGGGCGCCAGTGGAACAACAGACTAATCCCGCGCAGGGGAGACAAACACTTTCCATCCACAGAGAAAAATTCCAGAACCCAAACATAGACAGTTTGCCATCAGCATTGACACAGTGACAGTAACACATAACCAAAACAAATCCAAAACAGCAAGAGAGGCCGAATGCCTCACAGATGTGCCGCAGAGACCTGGTAAGAAGGCGCATCTATTCTTCAGGATCCTCCTCCACTACCCTGCACCAGCCGAATTCCGCCACCTCCGCTGCATTAGGAACGGTCTCCATATTGACATCTTCTTTTTGGCTGATCATCGCCTCCTGAGCTCCCGAGGGACCAGCAAGAGGGCTTTTTGAAACATTCACAGGATCTGCAGAGGGAGTCTCCGTGGCTTTCGCTGAGCCATCAGCTGGCTGCATCCCCCGACTGTCTCTAGAATCGCTTCCATCAGGGGACTCCTCAATGAAGAGCACCGACACATGGGCGCTGATCCGGGGACAGTTCAAAGAACTGTTGAAGTTGAAAATGGCAGAGCCAAAGGCGGGCGAGGAAGCGGAATCAGGAGCTCTGGAATCCAGGAATTGACTGGACCGAAGGGGGTTTGCTTCTTGAATGCAGTGGCAATGGCAATGGCAGCAATGGGGAGAAGTTTCGTCGACAAGGGGGCGCGAAGATCCTCCACGGGAGGTGCCTCGACAGCTAAGCATTCGCTGTCGAGGCCGAACCATGATTGCAGGGCCCAAATGTATAGAGCTCAATGCGAAATTGAGTACCAGAACAGTCCCGGGGAGACCCAGAGCTCGCAGCTCCAGAGGCTGCATGAACATACCTTGAATTTGCACAGTGAACAGACCATGAATATGCGCAGTGAAGCCCAACCCACCACCGAATATATCACACCTGCTTGTGCCTCGAGGCCCTCCCGCCATTACTGCAGCCTTCATGGGAGCCGAGGAGCCGGACCCTGGCTTGCGTGCTGAGGTGAACGGAGCCTTTATGCTCCTCTAGTGAATGTCATAAAACCCACTCCCGCGCAGCTGAAAACACACCTGTCCCCATGTGTGATCCACTCTACTGCGCATGGCTGGCAGGTGGCCGCAATTAATCGCCTGTCCCGTCCCTTCAATCACCCGCATCTGGGGAGATTGCATCAACATTATTTCTTTGGGGTTAAAATTCCAATTTTTTTGCAATGACATTAAAAACCAATTTTTTGTGCAATAAGCATGAAAAAGCACCCTAAAAATGAAAATTGTTGATGTTGCTTCAACACTTGTTTTTTTTTGGGTCGAAATTCCAAATTTTTCTAACAATGGCATTAAAAACTAAAATTTGTGTGCAATAAACATGAAAAAACACTGCAAAAATCGAAAAGTGCTGATGTTGCAACAACAACTTTTTGTTGTTGTTAAAATTCCAAGTTTTATTAGCAATGACATTAAAAATAAAATATCATGCCTTAAAACCCCATAAAATTCAAAAAGTCTTCAACGATAGCATTAAAGATAAAATACCACAACTCCAAAAAACCTAAAAATTCCAACAATTTTCAACCATGACGTTAAAGATGAATATCATACTCCGAAAACCCTTAAAATTTTGACATTTTTCAATCATGGCGTTTAGGATCAAATATCACGACTACCAAAAACCTTAAAATTTCGAATTTTTTCAGCCATTGAATTAAAACCAAATATCATGACTAAAAAAATACTAAAAAATGTAAATGTAAATCAAAGAGTCATTATACCTGAGTATTTATTTTAAATGCTAAAATTATAGCTCTCTAAAAATCTTAGCTTAAAACAACATCACATATTGCAACAAAAATTTAAACATCAACCATCAAACTGATACGCAGTGGGGGTAGACTTGACCCATTGCAATGAAAACATAAAAATCAACCACGAAATTGACACACCTACTTGATCCACTGTAACAAAAACTTAACAATCAACTAACAAATTAACACATAGTGGGTCTATTTGCTAGTCAAGCATCAACAAAGCTCCTGTAACAAAAAAAAATAAATAAAAAAATAAAAATAGATAAATAACTAAAAATTAAAAAATTAAACAAAACAAAAATTAAAATAAATAAATAATAAAAAAATTAAAAAAAAAAACATAAAAAAAAAATGTAAAAAAAATTAAAAAGGGCCCAAAATAATCATAATAACAAAAAAAACTCAAACAAAAGAAAATAATAATTAAAAAAAAAATCATGAAAAAAATAACAAAATAAAACCAAAAGTAACTCATAAAAAAGAAAAAATCAAACATAAAACACTAAAACAAATAAAAGGAAAAAAATAAACATAAAAAAAAAAAAATAAAATTAACTAAAGAAACATAATTAAAAATAAATAAATTAATCCATTAAAACAAAAAAGAAAAAGAAAAAAGAAAGTAAATATTGAAAAATAAAAATAAGTAACATATTAAAATTGATTTAAAAAATATATATATTAGGTTACGAGAGATTTATCGGCGTAAATCACAAGATCTATCATTTGTCGACGTGTTTCGAACCAACAACTAACTAGGCCAACGGCTAAATTTATTCATTTATTAATTTTTATTTATTTGTTGATTGATTTATTGTATTTTTAGCATTATTTATTTATTTATGTATTGATTTATTTTATTTTTAGCATTATTATATATATATATATATATAGGTATTATTTATTTATTTATTTTATTTTTGAGTATTATTTATTTACTTTATTTTTAAGTATTATTTATTTAATTTTTAAGTATTATTTATTTATTAAATTACTTTATTATTTATTTATTTATTGATTTATTTATTTATTTGTATTTATTTATTTATTTAGTTTTAACTCTATAAATAGTTAATTATACTTTTATTTTAATATTTCTTTTCTATGGATTTATTAGTTAATTCCCTTTAACTAACTATTAAATTAATAGCCAATGAAATTAAATTATTTATATATTTATTAAATTAGCAACCATTTAAATTAAGTTAGTTAGAGGAAGGTCCCTTATTAATTTAGATTATTTATATAAGGTCCCTAGTCCAATTTAGCCGTTGGCCTAGTTAGCCGTTGGAGGCTCTGCTCAAGCTATTTATCATGCAAAGCTGGATCTGGTTCTTCAACTTGTCCTGACGATGAACCACACTAGTTGGTTCGAAACGCATCGACAAATGATAGATCTTGTGATTTACGTCGAAAAATCTCTCATAACCTAATATGGATCACAAAAGCCTCAATTCAACAAAATATATATTTTTTAAAAAGAATTGTTTTTGTTATGCTCCGCACAGGTGCTAAAGTGTCGTGGGCAAGGCTTCTAGGATGGTGCACCATCTTAACAGCCTTGTTTATGGCCCTTTCACACCTGGGCAAGTGCACCACATCAATTCTTGGAATTGACGAGCCATTGTGCTGCAATAGCCTTGCTTGTAGGCCTTTGGTGGCTGGGTAGGGGCGCCTTGTTTATATTTATATAACATCAACAATCAAAAGAAAACTAAGAACCAATATTTCCATGCCCTTCGTGAGGGTTGCTTCCACTAATTAAGGGGTGGCTGCATCACGAACTCCAGTCACGAACTATAATTTATAATTTTATGTTTAATTTTTATTTTCTTTTTATTGGGTTATTTTTTTAATATTTGTTTTAAATTATTTTCTATTTGTTTTTTATCTTTTAGTATTTTAATTTAAATAAGTTATTTTTATTTTATTAAAGTTGCTTTTTGTGTTCGTGTAGTCTAAGGAGGTTTCAAATTTGCCCATAAAACAATAAAAATTTCTACAGATTTGGGGAAATTTTGGGAAATTCGGGTTACATCTATCAAGTTTCATGATTTTGGTTGCTGCAGGGGTATTTGATGATCTTAAATCCATTTCCACCATAAAAAACAAGATTCATGCACTCCTAATATCAGATTTGTTGACAAAAACTTAGTCAGATTTCAGTGACTTTTTTCCCTCTAGGCAAAGTTGTTGCCTCAATAGAGAATGCCTTCTATTTAAAGTAGGTTTTTTTTGCTATTTTTACTTGAGGTTTTATGTGAATCATCTGTTTTTTGAAAAAAAATCAAATATTGTTATCTTTCGACATAAAATTTACAAAAAAAATTATAAAATAAGCTATTTTTTAAACTTTTTATGTTCACATTTTTCCATAAAAATAATTTATTTGACATGTCATTTTTAGGGAAAAGGTCCCAAAGTGTGTATATTTTTAATTATATTTATAAGCAAACTATGTATTTTTTGCCTAACATTTAAAACGATTATTTTTTAGACACAATTATTTTATTTGTATTGAAGTGTTAATTTTGGTCAAGTAAGAGTGGAGCCTTCTATTAACCGCAAGAAATATTACATATATTACATGTCTCTACAAGTGTAAAGACCAATAAGGGCTAACCCGATGAAGATTAACCCGAAACAACCCAAAAAAACCCGAAACAAACTCGAAACCTTATGCCTTAGTCTTACATCTAAACCTCCGCCCATTATCCAACCCGATGGCCATTCGATAAGACCTCCCATGATCCAACGGTCTTTAAAGAAATCACTTCGGAGATATGTGCGACCTTTACCAGCTTTACGGAGCTGACAGGGTAAATAAACTGTCAATGTATAAAACTTCGGGTCCATTCTTGGCCTTAACCTCCTCCCATGTTGAAACCTGATGTCCCTTCGATCTAGATCTCATAAACACTATTGCCTCGGCAACAAGCGCCCCTATTACACGGTTCACATACCCGATAAAGATTATGAGCCATTGGTTTATAAATGTTCGGGTCCGGTCTGAGACTTAACCTTCAATTACTTTTAGAACCTGAAATCCATACGATTAGGTCTCAGTTGATCTGACGGTCCTCCGCGATATCGGATCGGAAACTTGCATGGTCTTTACCCTCTTTTACGGACCCAATGAAGATTATGAACCGCTGATCTAAAATCTTCGGGTCCGCTTGATTAGTTAACCTTCGGTCACTTTCCCACCCAATATCCAGACGATGGCGAAGGCTATCAAGATCTGTGGTTGGCGACCTACTAAGAAGCCTGCTGTTTACCAAGTGCCCCTTCCCTGTAGAAAGCTCTGTTTTACACATTTTTGAGGGATCAACAGTTAAGAAAGACTTTCTCTTCCACTCACTCTTGCTTCCACTGGTCTTCTTTCTTGTTCATTCCTGATAGTCTGGAAGTTCTCCATGTCTTTGGCCGCCTGTGTTTGACAATCCTCACGCAATTTTCCAGAGGGTGTCGAATCCCAAGCATACCTGTTGTAACTTTCTTTGCATAACACTCCTTCATTCACTAGACGATCAGCTAGCATATTGGCTTTCCTTCGCACGTGAATGAAGCTAACCGTTCTCAGGGTTTGTAGGTGGGTATGAATGCGCTGAAAGACCTGCAAAAGCCGCCAATGTTTTGAAACTTTTCCCGGTGCTTTTCCATTACAAATCTTCTTGACCACATTAATAATCAATTCAGAGTCTGCTTCAATGATGGCATTATGTAAATTTGACTCGATCAATATTTCTAGGCATTGCTCTAAGGCCATGAGCTCCACCATGTTATTAGTGGCAGTCCCCAAATGACTGTGAAAGATAACCTTAATGCACCCCTGCTCATCTCTGATGACCCCTCCAAAACCAGCCATCCTTGGGTTACCTTTAGAGGCTCCATCTATATTGAATTTCAAGAAACCATGAGGAGGAGGTTGCCAGATGTCTTTACTAGCATTTATTTGTCTCACACCCTTGTTTATGCTCTGGGGAACTAGCGAATTGAGACCCAACTGCAGCAGTATATGAGCGTCCTGGGGCAGAGTAGGGTCCTCAGGAGGTCTTCCTAAAAGGGCTCCAACAGTGTCTTTGAGCTGTCTTAATATTTGTGCAATAATGTTCTGGGTTGAGCCAGTTTTATTCTTGAAAATCCTGCCATTGCGTTCTTTCCAGACATCCCAGATTAAGAAGCCTGGAACCAGAGTCCAAGCTTTGTTGATGATTTCATTGCCTGAGAAGTCTTTTCTCCAATTCTTCAAGGTGTTGGTAATACTGAGTCTGTCCCTGTCAGTCTGCCTGAAGATTGAGGCCACCCAATCCCACAAGGAAGAGGTAAAAGGGCAGAGGTTGAGTAAGTGTTCCATCGTCTCCTCTTGTGAACCACATAGATGGCATTTGGATGGGCCAACAAAACCCCTTTTCAGAAGATTTTCCCAAGTTAGAATTTTCTTTTGTTGAACCAACCACATAAACAACTTTATTTTCATCCAATGCTGGTGCTGCCAAAGGTCCTTCCATACCTTATCAGGGTTTTGATAATCAAACCCTAGGGCTATTTGTTTAGCTTCTTTGAGGTTAAAGTTACCTTCTGTGTTTCTTCCCCATCTCAGTTGGTCAAACGATGATGATACCAAAATCTTCCTTTGTTCCAAGTCCCAAGCAAGAGAGTCTGCCTGAGCTTTCAAAGGGCTCTCTTCAATGTAGCGTAGATCCTTCCATATTCTCCATTTACCATTGTTCCTTGCCTGATCCCAGAAGTCACTTACCATGCATAAGCCTTTGTTGTTAGTGTCATTCTTGAGAGTGGTTAGTTCTTCCCTAAACAAATTTGGTTCCTGCTGCTAGTTGTCCTCCCAGAATCTTGCCAGGTTCCCAGCTCGGATCTCCCAAAAGCTATGCTGCTGGACAATGGCTCTATTTTCCCAAGCCAGATTCCAAATGTGGGAGCCCTTGATAAGCCCAGACATTCGAATATGATCCCTCTCCTTCCAATTATTTGCGTATTTCTGTTTCCAAAGCTTGGCCCAAGGGGTTGTCGATTCCTTAAGCCACCTCCACCAAAGTTTAGCACCTAAAACTCTCTAGAGGGTTTTAGGGTCATGAAGCCCCAAACCACCATGGGCCTTAGGTTTGCAAATCTTGTCCCAAGCTACCAAAGCCCATTTCTTTTTCTCTTCCCCTTTGCCCCAAAGAAAATCTCTTTGAATGTTCCTGATCTGTTGCATAACTCCTTTAGGAGCAGGAAGAGCTGACACCATAAAAATGGGTATGGCCTGCAAGACAACCTTTGTAAGCACAAGGCGCCCTGCCAAATTCAAAGATCTGCATGTCCATTTCCTGATCTTATCCTGAAGTTTGTTAATTACCAGCTCCCACACTCCCCTACTTAGAGGTTTGTCCATAAGAGGGATTCCAAGGTACTTAGAAGGTAACTGATCCCTTTGAAACCCTAGAATTATGGTGAGGTTTCTTTGAATAGCAATGTCAGTGTTAAAAAAGAAAACTTTTGACTTCTCAAGGCTTACCTCTGTACCAGCAGCCATAGCAAAGTTGTTCAAGATTTGTTTAAAAGTTTTGGCTTCCTTGACCGTGGGAATGCCCTGCAGCATAGTGTCATCCATAAATTGTTGGTGAGTTGAAGCAGCTCCATCTATGGTCAGTTTCAGTCCTTGGATTCTTCCTTCAACACTTGCACATTTTATCGCTCTACCTAGTCCTTCCATCATGAGCACAAAGAGGAAGGGGGAAAGAGGATCTCCTTGTCTGAGATCCCTAGAAGGCAGAAAGGTTCTAGAGGGCGAGCCATTAAGCAGTATTGAAAAGATAGTCGTGGATACCAGGGCCATAACCCATCTAATCCAGTTGCAGTCGAAACCATAAGCTCTCAGCATTGCCCTGATGTAAGACCAGCTTAGCTTGTCATAAGATTTCACTAGGTCAAGCTGTATAATCATACCAGCTTGCTTATTGCTTTTAAGAGAGTGTACCATCTCATGAGCTTGTATGATGTTATTGAGAATCTGTCTTCCTTCCACATAACCAGTTTTCTCCTCTGAGACAAGAGCTGGAAGAAGTGGCTTGAGTCTGTTAGCGATCACTTTGGAAATAATCTTGTACACCACATTACATAAAGCTATGGGTCTGAATTTGTCTGGTGTCATAGCTTTTTCCTGCTTTGGAATCAAAGCTATGAAAGAGGCATTGAGAGCCTTCAAAACCGTTCTGGATCTTTTGGAGTCTTCCACTACATCAAGGATGTCTTGTTTGACTGTTTTCCAGCATGCCTTGAAGAAGTCCACATTGAATCCATCCAGGCCAGGAGCTTTCCCATTTTGCATCTCATTGATAACTTCACTGACCTCATCTTCAGACACTGGCATATTAAGATTGTGATTGTCTTCCCTTGTTACAAGCTTGGGAATGTACTTCGTGAAATTGTTAATGAACCATGACCTGTCTAAGAGAGGCTCCTTTGCAATGCTAAGGAAGTGTTGTACTAGGACAGATTCCATTTCTTTGTGGGAGACAAGCTATTTCCCTTGAAAATCTCTGAGTTTTGAAATTCTGTTATTTGACCTGTGATCCAAAGATGATTTATGAAGAAGCTTTGTGTTTTTTTCTCCTTCTCTAATCCATTGCACTCTAGATTTCTGCCTCCAGAATATCTCCTCTTGGATGCACCTATCTTCCAATTCCTTTTGAAGAGATTTAGCTTGAGTTTTCCTTTCCTCAGTAAAACCATCTGTGATTATAATCTAATTAATCCCCTGGAGTTTTTGTTCAACTTCTCTTTTGGCTTAAATTTTTTTACCAAACTCTTTTTTGTTCCAATCTTTGAGTCTGGATTTGATGTGTTTAAGTCTTTGTTGTAGCATAAACATTTTAGTGCCCTTAATGGGAAAATCTTCCATCCACCATATGTCAATATTGCTGGTGAAGTCCGGGTGAGAGAGCCAGACATTTTCAAACCTAAAAGGTATGTTCCTTGTTGTACCTATAGATGTGGCTTCAAGATGGATGGGCCAGTGGTCCGAGCCTCCAAAGGGAAGGATTAGAGCTGTCATGTCAAGGCCTGTGAGAAGGAGGTCCTCTGAGATTAATAATATATCTAGTTTAGAGGCTACTTGAGAAGCCCCTCCTCTCTTATTGTTCTAGGTGAAAGTGCCATTTATTGTTTCAACATCCACTAGTCTCATTTTATTTATGAAGTTCAGGAAGGCAATGGAGTCTCTACCTAGTGTTATGGTGTCACCTTTCTTCTCTGTAAGAGATTTGATCATGTTGAAATCCCCTGCTAGAATCCATGGTATATCATGGTATCTCTCTCTTAGCTCCTCAAGGAAGGTGAGAAGCTTGATTAGTTTTTGAGGACCATAGACATTTGTAATCATGTAAGTCTCCCTATCACCCAAAGGTTGAATCACCAGCAATAGATAGTTCCTGGACACTTCCGCACCTAGGATTCCAAGTTTCTAAGGATCCAAAAGTGTAAGAATCCCTCCTACCGAGTTATCTGCCTTAACCTCTAGATACTCATACTTGCTTAACCATTTACTTTGTATTTCTATAATCTTGTCCATCGAACACTTGGTTTCTTGAATAAAAACCATATTTGGTTTTCTTTCTTTTAATCTACTACCAAGATTTATTTGTTTCCTTTTACTTCCTAGGCCCCTAATGTTCCAGGTTGTGAGCTTCATTAAGAAAGGTTTGTAAAGGAGTAGCTGCTGAGATCTCTCATCTTACCTGAGTTAATCATGAGTTTTCCACATTCGGTCAACAGTTCATTCTGTCTTTTCCTTCCTCTTTTCCTACCCGGATTCTTGGAAGAGTGCCACGGTGTTTCCTCCATTATTTTCATCCCTCTATTCTCCTAGCTGTCATGGTTTCTCTTGACTCCAGAGCCCTTCGATTGGGATCTCCAAAGGAAGAGCTGTTGAACCCTGCCAAACTCCTCCTTTGGCAGGGAGTCAACCCCTTTGGCAATACCCTGCTCCAGAAACTTTTCTAGATCTAAGTTCTCCCTCTCAAGAATCTCCTGCAATTCATGGTCCTCTGTTCCCACCTCACTTGGGGTCATTTCATGGTCCTTATTGAGCTCCACAATGCTTGGTAGATCATCCTTTTACTAGTTTTTCTATGGTATATCCTCCATGCTAGCATCCCTATCCTTCTCATTGGTATTAGTCTCCGCTTCCTGGTTTTCCTCGTTGTTTCCATCTTCTTCTTCTAAGATTTTCAAACTGTTGTGGCTCAGTTTCCCATCCTCATTGATTTTCTTTTGGTATTGTTTTCCTCCTTTCCATTTGCCCCCCACCTTAGTGAAACCCTCGGGATCTTTGCTTGTGGTGGTTTTTGTGTTGCTCTCCAGTTTGTTTGATGGGTAGTCCCTGTATAGGTGCCCGTGTTCATGGCATTTGTAGCATCTGAATGGGACATGTTCATAGTCCACTGCCTGCACCCATTCTTCATCATATACTTCTAAATGATCTCATCCAGAAGTGCCCCAGATAAGTCCATTTCCACATACATCCAAGTGAAAGAGGTGTATTTGCCTCTTAGAGTTTCATCCGATATTTTAATAAAATGCCCTAGTTTATTACTGCTAGCCTTTGAAGACTCCGACAGCCAATAATCTAAAGGAAGGGAGTATAGTCTTATCCATACCGGTACTGAAGTGAACGTTTCTTGTTCTGCGACAAGGTTCATCACCCATGGTTACATGTAAAGGCCTGCAGCAACGTAAAAATAGGGTCCTCCCTCAAACACTCTGTCTTTATCTTCTAAGCTCGTGAACACCACTGTAAAGAAGCCCTTGGATCCAAGGTGAAGGTTTATTTCCCCTTTTGGTTTCCAGTGGTTCCTTATCCATACGTGTAAGGCCTTTTCCGTCGGCCAAATCCCCATAAATTTGCATATAACCGCATGTTCCGCCATGTGTTCTCTGTGCACCTGTAGCGCTGGGTCACTTAAAACGACCCGAGGAATAATGGTTGACTTGGGTTTACAGACCCCTGTCGCACTCATAGGTGCAACTTTCTGACTGCTACCCTCTTTCCTTTTCTCCTTGCTATCTTCCTCATGATTTTCTTTCTGTCTGTGAGGTTTGATATTTCCTGTGTTAGTATCCTTAGTTATCACCTTCGGTGGTTTCTTGAAGCGATGTAGACTAATTCCCTTGCTTCTGTTCGCGGCCATTTGACCGTAGGAGGGAGCAAAACTCCCTCCTCCACGACCCGCCATGGTTACCAGCTGCCAAACCCTAACTCAAACCCTAGTTCAGATTGTAGATCCCTCTCTGACACCTATAACCTTATCCCTGTATTGAAGTGTTAATTAATGATACATAAATATATAAAAAAATCCAACTTCAAAATATTGATTTTATTATTATCTTTTAATTTTGTAAAAAAATTGAAATTCTTATTACAAAAATAAAAACGTTGGAAAGAAAAACGAAAAATACAAACCTCAAAAAACCCTTAAAAACAAACATCTTAGCAAGAAGAAGAAGAAGACAACTTGAAAAATGGTTAAATAACCAACACTTAAAAAAAATTGTGTATACTTAAAACATTATAAAATTTAAAGTGTCAAAAATATGTCCTCTAAAAAAAAAGCGCTTGATGTTGCATCAATGTTTTTCAAAATTAGCGTGAAAATCATCAATATTTAAAAAAATTATCCATACTTAATACATTAGAAAATTTAAAGTGTCAAAAATAAACCCCAATAAAAAGGGGTTGATGTTGTGTCAACACTTTTTGAAATCGGCATGAAAATCACTAACATGAAAAAAAAATGTTTATACTTAACACATAAGAAAATTTAAAGTGTCAAAAATATGCTCAAAAAAAAGGGTTGATGTTGTATCAACACTTTTCAAAATTGACATAAAAATCATGATTTTTTGTGACCTTTAAAAAAATGGGAACTCGGTACAATTCTTGTTAAGTTGGTAACTTTTTTATAACACTAGGATGTGGTTAATACTAGCATATGTTAAAGTCGAACACATTACTGGCATTGCACATTAGAACTATATTGGTGGATTACTGGTTGGATAAGTTGATGTTCATTAGACAGACAACCCTATTTGTATGGAGTTTGTTACATAACCATATTGTTGTTAAAAATATCTATGTTTGTGCATTGCTAGAAGAAATTCCATTATTATATGAATGTGTGTTGTTGTTACATAATCTTCTTTGACTTATTTGGAAAACCTGATCCGAACTTAAATAGGAACGCAACAACTTACATATGTAAGCATAAACACAAAGATGCAACAGAAAAACACTTCATTTCATTAATAGAAAAATATTGAACTATGCTTACAAACAAAAATGGAAATAAGATAGCTCGGACGATGATAGCTTATCTATGAAAAGAGACGTGATGGCTACATGCCTATAAACTGTGTTACAATGAAGCTCAAGGGCCCATTTATTATTGGAAAACATGAGAGAACCCTAAACAACCAAAACCCTAATCCTTGGAGATGTAACACCAAGAGTTTGTGGGCCCCGTTGGGGTTAGTTGCACAGGCACTTCCTGGGGTCATAACTTAGTCATATTATCTTCGTTTGGTACGTACAATACCTTGCTGGAAAGGTCTCTTTAAGTACTACATGTTTCACCGCAAGGCCCTACCTATGGCTATGACCTTGCCACAAAACCCAAAAAAAACGTCGTTTAGGGGGTCAAAACTGCTCCGGAAGTTCAGGACCTGAAAAACTGCTAAAAATAGTAAATGCGGAAATGAACAAGGAAAAAGATGAAACTGACTGGGGGTTCTAAGTGGATTAGGTGGGTGGCCACTAATATCCACCTGGATGAAAACCGTAGTTAGCATTAGAGCCATAAGGGAAAAGGATCACCCTAAGACAATACATTTTGTTTGTAGGGTGGCTCAATCCCTCCAACTCAAGTTAGAAATTATGCTCTAGGAAAAATTGCATAAATAATTATAACTTACATTAGTAGATGTTAAATAATAGTGGTCGACAAGCAAATCATCCTATAGTATTGCTTTAACAAGAACTAGTAAATTGAGATGTCAAATGGATAAGTAAATTGCTTGCTCAGGCATAAGAACTGACATAAATTTTGATGGGTAGTAACCACTAGTAAGTTTACACATTTACAATTTTACACTTACATAAGTTCCGAGGAAAACATAAATAATGATGGAAAGTAAATATTGATAAATATATTTATTTACATCTTATTCCTATCCATTTTTGATGTAGAGACTTGCTTAAATTGTGGTGGGAAGCAATTGATGATAAATATGTTATTTACGTGAGTATGACCTATTTTCAAGGATTTTATTTTTAGATGGTTTTCCTACAAAGCTTAAGAATAAAAAAGCACTAGACACAAATATCTAAAACTCATGCATGAATATTGCAACCATATCCATAAATTATTGCATAAAATATGTAAGGAAATTATTCACATGCCAATATATTGTGCAAAGGTTGCAATAAGACCTTTAAGTTATCATCCAATCAAATGTTTGAAAAATAGTTTTTAATAATACTGAAAAAATAAATATTGATTTTTCAAAGTTAGCCATTATAATTTTCGTTGGTGAATGCTAAAATAATAGTGATCAACAAAAAATCAATTGCTAGAATCCTGCCTCAGCGGAGACTAATAATGATTATGTAAGAATATTCAAATTTAATTACTAAGCACGTGAAAACTTAATACTTACAGTAAACTTACAATATAACAAGATTCTTTCCCATGGATATTCACCCCCACTTTACCATAAATATTATTAACCTGTAAAAAGGTTTTGTTACAATACCACTGGCTAATACCATGCCTTATCAATAACACATGCTTAAAATCATAACTCATTTCACAATAATAAATTCAAAAGTAATGGAATGAAAAATGTAAAATGTAATATAACGTAATATAAAATGTAAAATATAAGGTACAAAACTGTCATTTTGATGAGAAGAAATTGGTTTGTCTATAATGTAAAGTTAACATACTATTAATTCTTTAATAGGTTATTTTTTTATATATTATTATTGGTATAATAATTAATAATATTGATTATTATTATTACAAAATATTATAATAATTAGCATCTCCATTATAAGTATATTATATTAGACCTTACATATATTATTGATTACAGAGAGTAACAATTCTAAATCATATGGATGGAGGGGGCAGAGAGAGAGAGAGAGAGATGGAGGGGGGAGAGACGAGCAGAGAGAGATGGAGAGAGGGATGGAGATAGTGATAGAGTTGGAGGGCAGAGAGAGAGAGAGTGACGGGGGGAGAGACAAAAGGTGGTGCGAGAGAAAAGGAAAGAGAGGAATGAAGAGGGAGAGGACTTGATAGAGAGAAGAAGAGAGGGAGGGAGATAGAGATCGAGTTGGAGGGGGAGAGAGAGGGAGAGAAGAAAACAGACATGGATAGATATATGTGGAGAGAGAGAGGGAGTGACACGAGATAGATAGAGATAGAGTGAGGTAAAGAGGAGAAGAGGGAAGAGAGATAGAAGGAGAGGAGATGGACAGGAAGAGAAGGGGAAGATAGAGAGAAAGGGAGACACATAGATGGAAAGGGGGAGAGAGGGAAAGAGACAGGGAGGGATATAGTGACAAAGTTGGAGGGAAGAGAGAGAGAGATAGAGAGAGAGAGAGGGAGGGAGAGAGAGATGTATTTAGAGGGGGAGAGAGAGAGGGAGGGAGTGACAAGGGAGAGATTTAGAGTGAGTGAGCGAGAGAGGAGAGGGAGGGAAGAGAGAGAGAGAAAGAGAGAAGGGGAAGAGGGAGAGGGAGAGGAAGAGGGGGGGGGGGGGGGGGAGAGATTAGACAGATATGGAGAGAGTGTGTGTATGTTTGGGGGGTGAGATAGAGAGACAAAGAAGGCGCGGGGGGGAGAGAGAGAGAGAGAGAGAGAGATGGGGAGAGAGTGAGGGGGAAGAGAAGGAGAGAGGGAGGGAGATAGACACAAAGGCAGATGGGAGGGGGCGAGGAGTAAGAGATACACAAATACAAGCATTCATATTATATAGTATTATATAATATTGAAAATTATTGACCATAGAGGAAGAGGAAGTAAGACTTTTATAAAACATAAAAAACATTTGGATTTAGAAAGCCATGCATATTTTGGTTTTTCATTGAAATAGATGCATTGATTTCAATGTAGATTTTGATTTCTAATCCTATTTTATTGATTGCACTGGATGCATTGGTTTCAATATAGTTGTTGATTTCTAATCCTATTTGATTGTTTGCACTAGATTCATTTGTTTTAGTGTAGACATTGATTTCTAATCTTATTTGATTTGTTGCACTAGATGCATTGATTTCAGTGTAGATGTTGATTTCTAATCCCATTTGATTGCTTGCACTAGATGCATTGATTTTAATGTAGATGTTTATTTATAATACTATATGATTGCTTGCACTAGATGTAGTGATTTCAATGTAGATTTTGTTTTATGATTTGATGTACTAGATGTATGATGTATATTAATTTCAAAGTAATTAGATGAATAGTGTACATTGATTTCAGTGTAAGCACAAAAATATTATTACCGATGTGCCTTGATTTCTGTGTTACAATAATTCAACTATAAATAAAATACTTGAATTTTCATCTTAAATAAAATGTTCACCTACATGAGATCTTTGCTTCTTGAAATTACAAACTATTTCTAATTGACGACATTCTTAATATTCTCATTTTCCATCATTCAACATTGTTACTCACTTTGCATTCAAACAAGGCAATAGAAAACAACTACCATTGACACTTAGTTGGATTTTAACACTCCATAAGTCACAATGATTGACATTGGAGAAAGATACTATTAATATTGGAGAACAAGAGAGACAAGTAATGATGTTTACTACAACAGATCGAGTTAAATATTTGAATGGTCTATGATTTCAACTGCACTTTTCACTTGATTGATATGAAAAGAAAAAAAAAACTAAAAAGTATGACAATAAGAACAATAGAAGAAAATAATTTGAGATTGATCACAATAAATACTATTTGTAATTGACTACATTCTTATTATTCACATTTTCTATCATTCAACATTGTTACATTGTCACTTTGCATTCAAATTTTTTATTTAATCGTTTTCCATCATTCAAGTTATTAACGGTCTTTATCTTCTGAACAAACTGAGGTAACTGAGTAAATTTAGAATTAAATGACTAGATTATTCTTAGACATATTTAGCATATTTAAATGATTAGGATAATTAGATATTCAATATTTTTTTTGTTACCGCGCATGACAAAAACCAACCTAGATCCATCTTAACCCCATATCTATTAAGCGCTGAGAGTGACCAATTATTTCAAGGTGCAAAAATTTGCTCTTGTTTTTTACTCGAAAAGAGGTTTGTACCTCGATAGATTTGATCCCTCTCAGTGTTTGATAGATCCAAGGTTAAGATGAATCTAAGTTGGCTTAATAAAAATATTCTTCGAATTAGGAAAAATTCCATTGAAAATAAATTTAGTTCAATAATATTTTAATATTAAAATCTATTTAAAAAGATTAAAACCTTCATAGCATCTAAAATATATGATCTTAATCACTTAACTTTATCAATGTAATGATGCCAAACCCAATTTTCCTAGTTTAGATTTATCCTCTACTTTAAAGAAAATTTCATTAAAAAAAAGTATAGAAGAAAAAAATATTGAAATTGAGAATAATAAAATGAAAATTTTAGCAAGAGCGTTAAAGATCAACCAACACACTTCAAACCAAAAAATAAAAAAATTAATTAAATGATTTTTTAATTAATTAATCTCCACTTCAAAAATGTGTATTTCACCATGCCCAAAAAAACAACAAATATCATAAAATAATCATAAAAAGGAATTATTAGTGTGGTCCATTAATTATGTAAAAAAACCACATACAACGAAGACTATACCACCATATAATGGAGATAACTAGATAATATAAAGTCTTCAAACAGTATGCACACATGTAACATCATAACCAATCAATTTATTGAAATAATGCTTTCGTCTTTTAAGTTAGGTAATTTGTAATTTGTATTTTGTTAAATGAGGATTACATATATAAAAAATTTTATGTTATTTGTTTATATGAAGGGAAACCAAATCAGTAACATAAGTTTAGAGTCTTGAAGTTGTTAAGAACTTGTTTAATTAGATGATATTGTAAATAGAAATTTAGAAAAATAGATTGGTTGTGCCAAACTTTGATATACATCGACATGAGAAGAAAAAAAGTACTAGTGTTACAAGAAAAAAACCATGAGCCATAACAACTATTGGGTAGAATCTCTAGGCATCTACACTAGCTGGTCACTACCCTCATCCAAGGAAAAGGAGATGTTGGTTGATCTCCTAGATAGAATGGTCAACTTGTAATCTATACTATTAAATTTTTCTTCCAGCTCTACCAATCTGATAAAATTATCTTGGTTAGTCCTCTTGCACGTCCCTATGACACTTGCAATATTCAAATGGTGCTTAACCCTCTGTTGGCTTCTTGCCATGATCGATGAAATGACAAGAGTGCATGCAATGTGCCAAGTATAGTGGGACCCACAATCCCCTTTCATGTGAGTTGATATCATATCAAGGGGAGGGGGGGTGGAGGAACACCCACTTCTGGGCACTTTCCTTAGGGGATAAGGTCCTTTGTAGCTAAATCTGGACTATGAGTTTGAATGGATTCTAGAATGTCCTCACTCCAATCCAAGTCAAGGTGACGAGTTGTTACGCTGAGACCAAAATTAGCTAGCTTGGTAGCCAGTTTGTCGCGTTCTCTGCAGTCATGAGAGAGGAGGGAGTTATGATGTTCGTGACGATTTTTTCCATATCACCTATTCGAGCTTCCAACCTCCAACTCTTAGATGCTTTGGAAGGATTTGAGCCACATTGGATTTTTCAGAAGATATTGATAAAAGCCTTGGAATCTCCTTCAATAATGAACTTGTGAAATTGTTAGCGAAAATCAATAGAGATACCCTACTCTAGTTCCCATATTTCAACAACATTAATAGTGTTGAGGCCTATAATACCTGCTTAAACATGTAGAATCTACCCATTAATATTACAAATGACTCCACCATATAAAATAGTGAGAAATACCTAAACAATGTTGATAATAACATTTTTTTATCATCTATTTTTCATTTTTCCTTATCCTACGTATTAATGTGGTAATAAGAATCTAATTAAGTTTTTCTTATCCTACGTATTAATGTGGTAATAAGAATTTAATACTTAATTAGAGAGTGAAAATTACTCTTATCGTCATGATAAAAAATTTAATACAATAAGATACAAATGATAAAAGTTATGTTTCTGGTTGATTTATTATAGTAGAAAAAATAAGATACGAATGGTAAAGGTTATGATTCTGGTTGATTTATTATAGTAGAAAAATTAAATGGTGAAGAGTTTGGTTTCGATCAATTTGTTGAGGAAACGATGGATGGTATTGGATATTTTGAAGCAATAAGAATGGAAGATTCATGGCAACCCTCATCTAGTGATATAATATCTATATAAGCAAGGCATTCTCTTGTTAGTATTATCTAAAATTTAAAAGCAATGATAAAATATCCTATATATGTTTGCCAAGTCCATGATTTGTGTATATCATTGATCAAAGTCACTTGAAATTTGTGCATTTAGCTTATATTACAAAACCATTAACATCAAGAGAAGATTGCTCATTAATGCTTATAAATGCACAAAGAGATGCATCAAAAGAAAGAAGAAATATAATTTTATAATTAAAAATGATTCTTCATAGGATATTTCAATTACTATTTATTTCAGCTCTATTTTATGTATAAACATTTAACAAAAGAATCAGTAAAATTAGAGTGGAAAATATTAAGACTTAAAATTAAATATATAAATATATAAAATGATTATAGTTGATGGTTTGTAGATTTCTGTGATGTGGTTTTTGCAGTTCAAAATTCAGATATTCCACAATTTTCATTAAGACTCAAAATTAAACTTATAAATATATAAAATGATTATAGTTGATGATTATAAATATTTAAAATAATTATAGTTATTTATTCAAAAAAAACATTATATATAATATAATGGATTTACCTATAAAATGGGTACATACATACATCTAAAGACATATAAACGAAATTTATGGTGAGGAGGAATAGTAATCATGACTCAATGGAATAAGAGGGAAACATATAAGCATCTATTTTATCGTGTTATGACATTTTAGTGATCCAATTCAACGAAGAAGTATACTTATGTGGCTCATAAGTAATGGATAGCATGTTACAAGCATGTATAAGATATATTCTCCATAATTCTAGAACTCGTCAGTGAATGCTTTGAAGTAAAAGTTGTATGGATTAGATTAGAGTTAGTGAGTAAACATTGCAATTGATAAAGACAATTGGTAAGATGGAGTTCTTTTTGATAAACTATGGTGTTGAAATAAAAAGACACCCTTTAGAATACCAAATACTAAGACAACACACTATTTATTTCTTGCATTTGATTGTTTATGTTATTCAAACATTATTTTTTCTTTAGCAAATAAAATATCATGTATTTAATTTTCCTTGGAACACTAAATCTTACTCATTCTATTTTCCTTATAGCACCAAATCATATTCTAGACGTTTATGTTTGAGCACCTCTTCCATGTAAGAGAAATGCTTTTACAAATTGATATGAACTAATCCCCATACATGTATCTACTTGTAGATTTCTCTCACTTACAAATAAAATCGATAAACCAAGAGAGCATGGAGTATTTGAGTGTTTACATAGTGGAATTTTGATGTTCATCCATCACATAAACAAATAATCACCACAGTGAAATATGTTACCAACTCTATCATGTAACCACATTTATTATTGGCATTCTTGAAAATTTATCATGAACTTGATTCTTATTCTTATTTCTTCTCTCTTATTGCTTATTCCCTTTCCTTTCTCCTTTTGCTATTTCCCTTCCCCTCCCTTATACCCTCCCCTGCCCTTTGGCATTTACCACTAATGCTTACCCTTGATCATTGAGGGAAAAGGAAATAGCAAAAGGAGAAAGGAAAGGGAATAAGCAATAAGAGAGAAGAAATAAATTCTTCATGATAAAAATTATAGAGGGAAAAGGATTATGCAAATAATTTTTTTTACTTTCCAATATGATAGTATTATGCCAACACTGTGTTGCAAGCTTTCATAGTAGCTTCAGGAATCTTCATCAACAAGTAAAAGACCAACATGTTATTCTTTAATTGCAAAGATTCTATACAATGTCATTTGACATGAGTAATGGAATTTCAAAGAACTCAACTTCCATCTAAAAAACTATGGGTACCACTAATTTTAAATCCGAAGCATATTTCTTGTTGGCATGAATTGCTGCAAAAAAATTATGATAAGATTAATCACTGGACTTTTCAAGCATTTAATTTAGCAAGTCGATTAATTTTAACTAAATTAGTTTTGTATGTTTTCCCTATCTATCAAATGTAATCTATGTCGATATCGAATGTTGTTTGTTGTAAGCTTAGATCACTATGTCATAATTTTCTCTAGAGAGGTTCTAATAAGGCTAAGAGATGATCATTAGTGGCTTGGGAGATGTTGGTGAAACCCAAAATGTTAGGAGGGTTGGGTTTACATGATCCTGAAAGGTTAAGTGCAACATTTGGAGCGAAGTTATGGCGTCGATGGGTGATAGGAGGGAATGAACTATGGAAGAGAATTTGGTTGCAAAAATATGTAGGAAATAACACTGAGAGGGGGGGGGGGGTGAATCAGTATTATCACATCAATAAAACTTTTTCATTTCCATATTCAGATTCATATATGCTACTTCCACAACTTCTTATGATTCAGTTAGTTGATCCTTAATGAGTGCATTAGAACATTATCAACCATATTAACAGTAAACAGGTGCAGTAAAATAGAACAAATCATCACACATAAGCCACACACATGAACACCATGATATAAGGTGGAAACCCAATGTGGGAGAAAACCACCTGCTGCAAGTCATCTCAATCTTCTTCTTAATAAGAAAATCCTTTTACAATATTTCTGTACTGGTGCAGTCTTATACCAGTACGCAGGCTTCTACCTGCAGAGAGCTACAACCCCCATAGTTCTTGTACTAGCCGATCCATTTACTAGTACGCAGGCTGCTACCTGCTACAATGCTCCAAAGTTTTCAACTGCTACTGGAAGGGAGCTACCACCCCCGTAGCTCTTGTACTAGCTAAGATACTAGTACGTAGGCGCCAACCTACAATATTCTCTCCTCCGGGTACCACGTTTCATACATTTTCAGACTGGATACACCTGAAGCACAACACATAATCTGAAAGGCCACGTTTCATCCAATTTTCATACTGGACCCATAAATATCATTGAAGCACATAATCAATCAATATTCTGAATCACCAGATCAATACATATACAAGGATAATATGAGTGTTAGCAACCCGATCTAGTCCATTAGATCCATTACTAGATCTCATCCATCAACACAATCAATCAAACTGAATATGTAGAATACTGACACCATTAAACAGTCATCAGAACACATCAACCTGAACCACCTGTAACATTAAACATCATAGCTCAAATGGTATATGCTACTACAATGAACCAAACCTGTGTACATACGTGCTTTCACCAAAGCCAACCCGCGTACATATCTATAAATATTCAATAATGACTTGCAGCGATTTCAAACATTTGATCCCGATCTATCCTTAGATCTTGTTCTCCATCAACCGGTGAGATCCCTCTTTAGCTCAGATCCAGATCTGCACCATAACCCAATCACAGTATTCCAGATCTAGATATTCAATAATTCAGATGATGCTTTGCCAAATGATCTCCTTCCTCTTTTATAGCCTTAGTCCTTTCTCAATACCACGGCCCAAAACCATAGGATCAAAAAACTGTTGGACTAATACCATGAACCAACCATGAAAGTGCGCGAGATCAACACTTTTGGATGCAATACCATGGACCAAAACCATAGGATCAAAAACTGTCGGACTAATACCATGAACCAACCATGAAAGTGCGTGAGATCAACACTTTTGGATGCAATACCACGGGCCAAAACCATAGGATCAAAAACTGTCGGACTAATACCATGAACCAACCATGAAAGTGCGTGAGATCAACACTTTTGGATGCAATACCATGGGCCAAAACCATAGGATCAAAAACTGTCGGACTAATACCATGAACCAACCATGAAAGTGCGTGAACTTTTCTCTTGCATGAAGGGAACTTTTCTCTGCATGAAAGTGCGTAAACTTTTCTCTACATGAAATAAATGTTTCTCTGCATAAAAGTGCGTGAACATTTCTATACATGAAACAAACTCTTCTCTGCATAAAAGTGCGTGAACTTTTCTCTACATGAAATAAACGTTTCTCTGCATAAAAGTGCGTGAACTTTTCTCTACATGGAATAAACGTTTCTCTGCATAAAAGTGCGTGAACTTTTCTCTACATGGAATAAACGTTTCTCTGCATAAAAGTGCGTGAACGTTTCTCTACATGGAATAAACTTTTCTCTGCATAAAAGTGCGTGAACTTTTCTCTACATGAAGGAAACTTTGTTGCACTATAATTTATCAAATAAATTTGCTGCACTATAATTTATCATTTGTGTGATTTGCCATCAAGGACAACACTTGTCTCATAATGCCAACAATCTCCCCCTTTGGACTTGTCATACTGAGAATTTTCATTTGATATCTCTTCCGTAGATTCATCTAGATATATATAAGTGAGTTGATCTTCTATGAGTTGTTTGCCATCAAGTACAACACATGCATCATAATGCCAACAATCTCCCCCTTTGGACTTGATGTCAACAATACCAAATCACTCTCCCCCTTTGACATCAAGGGCAAAGGGCGAACCAAGATATTCTCTTTCCTAGAAAGGCATTCCGCTGTTCATACTCCCCCTAAGTACCTGTTGAAATCTTTGAATGAGCTCCCCCTTTGTATATGCCATGGTGCACCATTCTGTCCATGCTTTTTTTGAGAACATGCTGAAATCTCTGCTCTGCTGAAATATGCTTGTTCATGCTCCCCCTGACTGTTAAGCAAGGTCTGCAAAAAGATGTTCTACAAGAAGTACATGACTCTGACCTTCCTATCACCAAAGACTCATACATACATCTATCTCCCATCACAATGGTGATATACCAAAAGTTTACAGATAACATAAGAGAATAACATCATTCATCCCAGGCATAGTGGGGAAACCAACATAGGCCGTTACATGACCTGAAGAGATCTCATCAAATGACTACAAAAGATAGAGACACACTATTACATCATGAGTCTTGATATGACCTTTACATCGAATGATATACATGACATTTATATAGAGACCAAACACCTAAATAAGATCATGATAAACATCAACAACGACACTGTATGATCTGCTCCATAGTATTTGTCAACAACAACTAGACCAACAACTTGTATTAGTGCATGAATCATCAAGGTATGCCTGTATCAGCTAACAGAATTCTGTATATATAGAAACATTCACATTCTATCATATGAGAGAAACACCATAGCCATCCAGATCTGCATGAACCAAGTATCATCAATTGGGAATATAACAACCTATCATCATATAGGTAAGAACTCATCATCATCATGTCTCCAACAATGCAACATTGAATAATCATCCATGTATCCAGCCAACAATCCTCATCCATATATGTGCCAAGAACAATAGGAATCCTTTATCATAGCTGTAATATATGATCTTTATGCATATGACGACAATAGCATATGAGTGACTCATCATCAAGTAAAGAAGATGTGAATTCAAGCTATGTACTTCTCCTTATCCTTATGAAGATCACCATGTAAGCACCATTAGAGAATCAACCACAAATTTGATCTAAATATCAACTATGTAACCCCAAGAATCATCTGAACAACTCATAACCATATCATAGCAAGATGAATCATTTATCCATATAAGCATCATCACCAAGGACTATTAACCATAATTCCAACAATGTATTAAAAGCATATGCTCCCCCTAAACCTGTGCCATCTTGTTTACTGTCAGATCTGATCATTCATATCAGCAAGAAGTATCAATACATCATCATTATCAAGTTAGAAACAAAACACTTCTAACCATCAAGTCATTTCCACACATCATCAGCAAATTATAACCATTATCAAACAGCGCAAATAATAAACCGAACCATGAATGATCCTTTTCCTGAACCTGTCCCTACTGCCTTTCTTCAAACAATCATATACGCGACTGTGCAGTAACAAATTCGCGTATATATGCAACTTCCCTTTATCAAGCTTGCGTAGGAGATTGAAGTTTTACACTTCCGGCTCCCTCTGTTATGTCTGTATAATGTGTTGTGCCGCCACTTTCTGACTGAACTTCCTTTTTCTTCCATATCTTCAAGTGTGATGATGTTTTCTCCTTTTGGTGTGATGTCCGTGCTTTGTTCCTGCATTCCTTTGCTATATGTCCAAGCTTGTTACATGCATAACATCTTACATGTTTCATATTCCTTTTGTAGCAATCAACAGCTTTGTGACCAAACATATTGCAAGCAAAGCAATATACATTAAAGTACCTTGACTGAGATGATCTGTTTGTTTGATGATCTTGAACCCTTCTTCTTCTACATCTGGCTGCAACATGTCCAAGGTTATGACATACATAACATTCAACATTATTCATAGGAGGAGTAAAAGATTTTCTTTGAAGAATTTCTTTCCTTGGTTGATGATGAGATTGACCTTTCATCTCTCTTATCTCCTTGTTGATCATTTTAGATTTCTCTTTAGAGTTCCTTGCCTCACCTTGTGAACTAGATTCACCTTCAACAGATTCATGAAAGCCAAGACCAGTTTTGATAGCAGGAGATCTTTGACTATTAAGAATATCATCCAAGACTTTAGTACTATCTTTAAAACGTAAGAGCTTATCCTTTTCTTCTAATTTAATTTTCAAGATATTTAACTCAACCTGAAGTTGTTCTTCTTTTTCTAGATATTGCTTCTTCATGTCTTCTTCAACTTTCCTTTCTTCTTCCAACTGATGCTTTAGCTTGAGAATCTCCTTTTCTTGTTCTTCATTCAGATTCTGTTGCATTTGACGAATTCTGAAGGCACATTCTAGTGAGATTTTAAGCTGATAACTTCGTTTCAAAGTTTTTCAATATCTTGGACTAGATCTTTATTCTGCTTCTTTGATTCTTCAAGATCTTCCTTTAGAGAGCGGATGGTGGCTTCAAGACTTTCATAGTAACTAGATCTATCTATGAGTTTCTTGATGGTTGTGTTCTTTTCATTGACTTCATTTCTTAGAGATGTTGCTTCAACCTGCAACTTTTGATATTTCTCCTTGAATAACTCTCGTTGAGCCTTTTGTCTAGTAACAGCTTCTTTGAGGGCACCACTCTTTATGTTCAGAAGTCTTTCTTGTTCACTAATTTTGTTTGTCAGCCTGTTAAATTCTGCTTCTATTTGATATCCTTCTTCCTCACCCATAAGAGCACATTCAGTTGTTTCGTTATCACTTCCATATTTTCCAAATGGATAGATAGCTGTAACATCAGAGGATAGCAAATTCATACCTGATAGATCATCTTCATTCTGAAATGATTTCGAATCTGAATTTGAATCTGAAGAGCTTCTTATACCTAATCCCCAATCGATTCTCCCACTGTCATAGTTCCTCTGAGTTGTCTTCTTCTTCTTACGAGCTTTCTTCTTAAGCTTCTTTCCCATTGTTCCACGGATCTCCTTCAAGCGATCAAGCTTCTACCAAAGAACCTGCTCTGATACCAATTTTTGGAAATAATACTGAGAGGGGGGGTGAATCAGTATTATCACATCAATAAACCTTTTTCATTTCCATATTCAGATTCATATATGCTACTTCCACAACTTCTTATGATTCAGTTAGTTGATCCTTAATGAGTGCATTAGAACATTATCAACCATATTAACAGTAAACAGGTGCAGTAAAATAGAACAAATCATCACACATAAGCCACACACATGAACACCATGATATAAGGTGGAAACCCAATGTGGGAGAAAACCACCTGCTGCAAGTCATCTCAATCTTCTTCTTAATAAGAAAATCCTTTTACAATATTTCTGTACTGGTGCAGTCTTATACCAGTACGCAGGCTTCTACCTGCAGAGAGCTACAACCCCCATAGTTCTTGTACTAGCCGATCCATTTACTAGTACGCAGGCTGCTACCTGCTACAATGCTCCAAAGTTTTCAACTGCTACTGGAAGGGAGCTACCACCCCCGTAGCTCTTGTACTAGCTAATATACTAGTACGTAGGCGCCGGCCTACAATCTTCTCTCCTCTGGGTACCACGTTTCATACATTTTCAGACTGGATACACTTGAAGCAGAACACATAATCTGAAAGGCCACGTTTCATCCAATTTTCATACTGGACCCATAAATATCATTGAAGCACATAATCAATCAATATTCTAAATCACCAGATCAATACATATACAAGGATAATATGAGTGTTAGCAACCCGATCTAGTCCATTAGATCCATTAATAGATCTCATCCATCAACACAATCAATCAAACTGAATATGTAGAATACTGACACCATTAAACAGTCATCAGAACACATCAACCTGAACCACCTGTAACATTAAACATCATAGCTCAAATGGTATATGCTACTACAATGAACCAAACCTGCATACATACGTGCTTTCACCAAAGCCAACCCGCGTACAGATCTATAAATATTCAATCATGACTTGCATCGATTTCAAACATTTGATCCCGATCTATCCTTAGATCTTGTTCTCCATCAACCGGTGAGATCCCTCTTTAGCTCAGATCCAGATCTGCACCATAACCCAATCACAGTATTCCAGATCTAGATATTCAATAATTTAGATGATGCTTTGCCAAATGATCTCCTTCCTCTTTTATAGCCTTAGTCCTTTCTCAATACCACGGTCCAAAACCATAGGATCAAAAAACTGTTGGACTAATACCATGAACCAACCATGAAAGTGCATGAGATCAACACTTCTGGATGCAATACCACGGACCAAAACCATAGGATCAAAAACTGTCGGACTAATACCATGAACTAACCATGAAAGTGCGTGAGATCAACACTTTTGGATGCAATACCACGGGCCAAAACCATAGGATCAAAAAATGTCAGACTAATACCATGAACCAACCATGAAAGTGCGTGAGATCAACACTTTTGGATGCAATACCATGGGCCAAAACCATAGGATCAAAAACTGTCAGACTAATACCATGAACCAACCATGAAAGTGCGTGAACTTTTCTCTTGCATGAAGGGAACTTTTCTCTGCATGAAAGTGCGTAAACTTTTCTCTACATGAAATAAACTTTTCTCTGCATAAAAGTGCGTGAACATTTCTCTACATGAAATAAACTCTTCTCTTCATAAAAGTGCGTGAACTTTTCTCTACATGAAATAAACTTTTCTCTGCATAAAAGTGCGTGAACTTTTCTCTACATGGAATAAACTTTTCTCTGCATAAAAGTGCGTGAACTTTTCTCTACATGTAATAAACTTTTCTTTGCATAAAAGTGCATGAACTTTTCTCTACATGGAATATACTTTTCTCTGCATAAAAGTACGTGAACTTTTCTCTACATGAAGGAAACTTTGTTGCACTATAATTTATCAAATAAATTTGCTGCAATATAATTTATCATTTGTGTGATTTTCCATCAAGGACAACACTTGTCTCATAATGCCAACAATCTCCCCCTTTGGACTTGTCATACTGAGAATTTTCATCTGATATCTCTTCCGTAGATTCATCTAGATATATATAAGTGAGTTGATCTTCTATGAGTTGTTTGCCATCAAGTACAACACATGCATCATAATGCCAACAAAATATGCTCATCTAATGTCATAGGAGGACATACTTTGCTATGACTTGATGACTGTGGGTTTGAGATTATGGACGTGGGCACAAGAAAATAGAGTAGTAGTGGAAAAACATGCTTTTTGGGAAATCAAGAAAGGTGATTTGGTGTTGTTTTGGGACGAATGCTAACAAAAAATACCTTGTTTAAATGAGAAGGATAACCTTCAAAATTTACAAGTATTCTCAATAAATTGTGGAGCAGTGAGGGTTTGTGATTATTAGTAGCCAATGTCAGACTCTACACTTTAGAGGAGTTGGAAGGGTAAGGAGTATTAGTCAGTTTCTTCATAATATTTGTCATGGGGTGCTTTTCAACTGGAATTGGGAGATCAGAGAATTAGATTCTCTCAATAATGTGATATATTGTGATGGGGTATGATTCCACTCGGTTCTTTTACCCTAAAGTAAGCCTATTCGATAATAGCAGAGCATTTGAACATGGAAACAGATGCTCTGTGGAACAAGATATGGTTTGGAATTCATTGGCCAAAAGTTACTATTTTCCTTTCATTGATTGCAAGGTGTAGGCTACTTACTTGGGACCGCATCAAATGAAAAGGTTATGAAGGATCGTCATTCTGTTTTCTTTGTCTCCAGGTTGAAGAGACTTCAGACCATATTTTTCTTCCATGTATATTGGCAATAGAGGTATGGTCTATTCTTATTAGTATTTTTTAATTTAATGTGCATGAACATGAGAGTTTAAACACACTATTGGGACAATGGGATTATATGAAGTTTCAGAATCCTATAGTGAATCAGGCTTGGACTCTAGTGCTATGTTTTATCCTCTGGAATTTGTGGAAAGAACGTAATAATAGGATGTTTCAAGAAAAGAAATGAACAAGTAGAGTGATTAGAGAATTGGTTCTTTCCAATATTAGAGAAACCTCTTGGTTGTAATGGTTAAGTGAAGATTGGAATGTTATTGTAGAGGCAGAGATTTTGTAGAAGTTAAATCCAGATTAAAGGATGGTTACTCTAAAAGAGAAGCTAACCTTAGACTCAAATATCTATTCAAAATATTCTTTCACTCCTCCTCCAAATAGTTTTATTAAACTAAACTTTGATGGGGCATCTAAGGGTAATCATGGGTTAGCAGGTTTTGGAGGGATTTTTCGTGATGTGGACTCTTCTCCTTTGAGAGTTTTTGTGGTGAATTATGGGTTAGTGAGTAATAATATGAAAAATTTCATGGCCTTGGAGAAAGGAATTCAAATCGCTATTAGTGAGGGGTTTCAACTAATACAAGTTGATGGAGATTCATAACTTGTGATACAGTGTATTCAAAAACATTTAAATGGTCAACCTGCTTGAAAGATAGTGAAGAGATGGTGATTAGAGGGGATCACGACTAGTATAAATGTTTTTCTTGATAATTTGGACTACATTATTGTTCAACATATACGAGTAGGAAATAAGGTCGCTGATTTCTTGGCCAATATGGCATGTTGTTTCAAGGATTTTGAATTGGATGTAATATGGGCTTTGACCACATGGGAGGATGAAATGAAGGTTGTCCACAATTTTATAGAAGAAAAAAAACCAATCCTCGATGGAGGTGTACATATGGAGGTTGTGGAAGCTTTGTGGCGGGCACCACCATAACACTTGTATTAATAGTAGGTGCAAGTGGCAAGGAATAGTTAATGTGATTCTGTTATCATGTGTGTCGTTTGGAGTTTTAAATGTTGGTTTAGGGTGATGGATGGATGATGGCTCTGGCATTGTGCGTGAGGAGGTGAGGCATCTACCTCATCCTCCATTTATGGTTGCTTCTTGTTGATGATTGGTGTATGCCGGTCATTTCTCAGGTCCGCATTTTCATTTTTATGTTATGGCCTTTCCTCTGTAGTGTCTCAAGTGCGTGTTATTAATATTTGGTGGAATCTCTGGTCACTTTCACCCTCTTTGATATTCACCAAATTTCCTTCTATATTTTTGAGTTGTACTTTATTGTTCATTGTATCTCAACCCAATTTGTGGTCCTTTGGGTGTTTAGTCTTTCAATTTCTTTGTTACTATTTGTTGAGGGTGTCTTACGCTTTGTTGTGGTGGATAATTAGGGTTATTTGGGATACTAGTTATTGGTTTCTTGGAAGGGAGGCATTAGAGTCTATCATTTTGGCATTTCAATTTTTGAGTCAATTCCAATTAAAGGATTGTGTGGGGTTTCCTCCATTTTTGAGTCATTGTTGGGGTTTATGTCTTGGTTCCAATACTTTGAGTTCTTGATCTATAGTTTTGTTTGCAAAGAAATTTTAAGGTTGGTCTCTCTGGTTATGACATTGCAGTGTGGAGATCTTGAAAATATTTTAGGATTTGGGCTATCAAGTGGTTTTATGTTGATGACCTTATAGTTTATAGATCTGAAATTTAGGGCTCTCTTCATCGACAATGTCTTCAATGGGGGAGCAATACCATACCATGTGTGTTTATGTTGGGGGACATATATTGAGGAAAAAATGACATAATATATTGAGCATATAATAGGGGGTAAAGGGTTGTTATATTGGAAAGTATAACAAATGGAGCTCAAAGTTAATGAGAAAATATAAAGGGGTATAACAAGTGTTAATGAAAAAATGGACACCTAAAATATCTAGTGAAAGTAGGCGCTTTTTAAATTGGGAAGGTGTATTGGGTTCGTATTGGTAGGGCATTAAATAATGTGATTTTTAGAGGTATTTTCCAATATGTAGTCAAATTAAGGGTATTTTTTAGTATGCCACAAACATATGTGTTATGCCAAAGGTTCATTGAGTAAAGCCCCCGTGTCTTCATCGTCCTTTTTCCGCTTTCATTAGTAGATGCCTTTCTAGTGGATGCCTACATTGTTTATCTATGGTTGTGCTCATGGCCCTAAGGTAGAGAATGAGTAGCCAACATGGTGGAGGAAACATTTGTTTTAAAAGGGTGCAGATTTTTTCTTATGATGTGGCGACTATTTCTTTTGATTATGTTCCTCTTGAGGTGTGGAAGGAGATTTTGGCTTTGGAAAGAAAGGAGGCAAGGGATCACCCCTATTGTTGTGACTATGAATTGGTGGGAAAGGAAGGTAAATGGATTCCAAAAATTGATACATTTTGGAAAAGAAGGTTGCACTTCATGATTTCATTGGCTTTAAACCAATAAACGACAAAAAAATTGTGTATACTCTTCCAGGACAAAGAGACGAAAACTTATAATGTTTTCTCATCATTAGAGGATGTAAAAAATATGATTCACAATGTGCGTTTCTATTTAGATAATGTTGAATCTCGTTTGGTGCGGGTGGAGAGTTATATTGTAAGAGATTCTGGTTCAGGAGGTCTAACTGATCCTCTAGCTGACAACCTTCAAACCCCTACTTTGATCCCTTCAGATAATGATCAGTAAGGTGATGACAAGTACATTTGCTTTTAATTTTGTTAGTGATACTTTGTTATGGGATTTTATGGATGGTCTATGGTGGTACTGGCCTGTGATATGCATTCTTAGCCAATGTGAAAATGATGGCTTTATTTTTTTGTTTTTGGGACTTCATGGTATAGTCTTAGTGTTGATGTGGTGGTGTTGTTAGCATATTTCTGGACTGTAAAGTTGAAATGGGTTGCAGAATTATTGATGTCTCTTTGGACAATGTGTTGTTTTGCTATTTTCTATGGACCTGTCATGAACAAGCACTTCATCTCTTGAGTATTGTCTGGAATGTGGAAAGAAGATATTTGATGCTTTCTTATTGTAGAGCTTGGTGATAATTCTTTGTTGGCCTCCTCTACTAATGAAGTTATAATCTGAAGGTTGGAAGTTTGGCTAGACAAGCCTTTTGTGTGCATTGGTGGTTGTTTTTTTGTAGTCTCTGGTGTTTCAAATATTTTGAGTCTTGTAAGGAATATGGGTGCTTGAATATTTTGTACAATGGGGATTGTAACAATCAATGATGTAGTTTTTTGGAGGTTTGGTTCATTAGTTGACCTATTTGGCCATGTTCTAAGCCAACGTTTCTCATGTACTCTATGTTTTTGAAATGAAATGTGAAGGCTCATTTTTACAACAAAAAAAAACATAGTATTATGCAAACACTAAATCATGTTATAATAACTCATGTGAGCACTCATAAGTGATTTTCAAAGTTTTTGCAATGAGAAAAGCAATGTTTTCTTACAATGTGTGTGTCAAAAGCTCGATCTCTCTATATATTAATGAGTAATGTTAATAGAAATGAAATGAAAAAATATTTGATGTCAAATATCTAATATTATAAATAAATAAATAAAATATAAGTTGATGTCAAACATAAATAAATTAGCATAAATCCATCTTAACCCTAGATTCTTTATGTACTTAGAAGTTTGCACCTAGATATTTTCTTTCTCTCGATGCTTAATAGCTCCATGGTTAAGTTGGATCTATGCTAGTTTACAAATAAAACTACCATTCAAATGTAGATTTAAAATGCATGATAAGGAATCTTCTAAAATCTAATTCAAGTTTTTGTAAGATTTGTATGTAGATTGAACTTTAATATAAAATATCTTGCATTTGATGCTAGTCTCTCAAAAGTGTTTGGAATCCCAAGAGAAGAATTCAAATCTAATTTATCAATTGCAAGATATTAATGTCAAAGTCTTAAAAATTAAGCCCCACTCTATAAAAAAAAAATCCTAGTAATGGTAAAATGTGGAAAAAAAATCAAAGCAAGTCATTCAAACAATAGAATATTTGAAAATTTACCCAAAAAATGGATTGAATCACAGAAGTAAACTAATATGATGACCCTTTCAAGTATAAAATAAACCATTCTAAAATTACAAAGGAGCAAATATAATACTTTACAAACGAATAAACAAATCCAAAAGTAGATAATGACTTATCATCAAATTATCACATAATTCAGACGAATAAAATTTTGATAGAGGGGAAATTTTCACATATACAATATAATTCTCTAATGATTAGGAAACCAAAAAAAACCTAACCAAAAAAATTAGGAGAAAGAAATATCCTACCAAAAGGTTCTAGGACCATCATGAAAAGTATTAGTCTAGTCTACAAATTCCTTTACAACTTCTTTAAGATGGGATTAGAAAGGAATTTTAGCAAAGATCAGATTGAAGAAAAATTATATATTAAAAAAATGGAGAGAAAAATTAATGTGCTATTAAGACGAGACACTATGAGGAAAGGATAAAAAATGTAAACAAAATACCTATAGATTACAATTTCTTAAGGATGGGATTAGAGAGGAAATTTCACCAATGTGATATTAAGAGGAGACACTATAAGAAAATGATAAAAAATGCAAACAAAATACCCATCACTTACATATAATTGATCCAAATTAATATTGCAATTCTATAATCTAATTATGTTATTAGATGAGGAAGGATAAACAACTCAAACAATTGGTGAGATATTTGAGAACCTAGATAGTGGGTAGATAAATTATCAAGTTCTTCACAATTTTTTTTGGCTCTTATGTTGGTTTTTAATTTCTAGATTAGCCACATTTAGATTATATGTATATGTAGTTGGAATATTTTTTCAATCTATGTTAAAGATGTCAACTAATTTTTGTTGAAGATGGGCTAAGAAATTAGAAATAAACAAAATAAATTATTACAAGAAGTTGAGTCATGCTTTAAGAAAGAGATAAACTGACTAAATGATGGGGTTAGGAGAAAGAGATTTCTCCATGAATAATGATCACTACAATATGAAGACTAAGAAATACCTCACGTTTAACCTAATCAATGAGTTCACCAAAGCATATGAAGGAAAATACATTAAGGAAGTTAAATAAATGATAGCCTAAAGAAAAAAAATTAGGTATGGAGGAGATGGAGATAATCAACAATGCATATCCTAATACACCCTTAATCTTCACCTACATTGACCCATTGCTCAATTGGGAGTATCATTTTAATCCAAGTAGAAACACTAGGAGATTTCACAATTAGGGACCTATTTGTTGATAACATTAGGAAGAAAGAGAGAACTCTCCAACTTTAAGGAGATAAAATTGACATTACGATAAATTAGATTAAAGAAGTCTTACATATAGAACGAGTTTTTCCATCGAACCATAATATGACTAATCTAAGACTCTAGGATAATTAAATCAATGTAATATTGCATTCACTCAATAACCAAGTCCAAACAATCTAATCAAATGTCTTGTTAGAAGAAGCATTAGTATACTATGGGTAGTGTCTCAAAGAAATACAACCAAATTCTAGCTATTTTCAAGGGCCTAATCCTTTCTAACTAATATAAATATCACATTCATTCTCATACTCAAAGTATCTCTCAAGTTGATGTATATAATTGACAAGAGTGTCTGCTTTTAGACTACCATCATAGAAAGAAACTTTCACCCTTACATTTCTTTTATCCTTAAAAAATGAGATCAAACACATGGCTAAGTCTCTTTCATCAAAATTTTATTTTTCCTCCATCTCATCCTCTGATTCTAAGTATACTATAATTCAAACATCTCCATTTTTTCTTTTCTCCAATTTACCTTCTCAATTCCTCCAATTCCTGGTTCCTGATATTGATCAATCACCTTAGAGACTTCTCTTTCACACTTACACATTTGTACTCATTTGATTAGCTTCCACTGGATAAAACCTACTATAGTCATGCCTTCAACAAATACAACCTAGCTAGTTGAAGGTCCCATGTAGGGTGAGCTTATTCAATGTTTGACCCACATATATTCAAAGTCAGATATGCGTAAGCCAAATAGATAAAATAATGAATCTCGTGCTCTTCTAGTTATGCATGCAACATAATTACATTTTCAAACCACAATAACTCAATTATATACTCATAACACAACATACACACATAGATGATTGGACGAAGCTAATAATCGATATATCGATTCAAAGACAAAAAAGGAAAGTGATGATTTTGCAAAATAACACAGTTCCCTTCACAACATATCTCTTCTATTAATTATTTAAACTCTTTAACCCTTATATAATTCTTTTATTCTTCTATTTAATTACATATGAGACTCTTTACTAAGAGAGTTCTTGTCCAGTCAATTAAACAAGCCAAATATATTTCATATCTTCTATAATAAAATCCCAATTACGTATAAATTCCCTTTTACATATTAACTAAATAACATCCATATAACTCCCTAACAATTTATTCCTTCTAGACTATATTAAATATTACAAAATCAAATAACTTGGGGAACTCAACTTCTCTTGGAAAATAAATTAGGGAACCAACTCCCTTAGTAAATCAGGTTTTCACCTAAAAAGGTTAAAGGTGATTTTGACTTATAGATGCTCCTACATCAAGATCCTTAGGAAGAAAAGAATTGTTCATCAACTCCTCAATATTGGTTCCATACATCATGATGTTTGCTTTTGTCATCCATGTAACATCTTCTACTGGTTGTTGCTTCCACTTGACCAAATACTACTACTACTTTTTACCTATGGTCTTCTTAGTTACTTTATGATCCAATATGGCCTCAATCTCCTTTTTAGTTGCTTTAGGTAATCATTTCTTCCACTTGTTGGTCTAGCCTTCCTTATTTATAGGTGCACCTATTGTAACATTATCTTATTCCTTAAAGGGACATAAATCATCAACATTGAAAATTGGTGATATTCCAATATCTTCTGGAAGTTCTATATCATAAGCATTTGAAGAAAATATCCTCAAAATATTAGATGGACCAATTTTATTGAGATTTAATTTGTTGTAAGTCCCTACAAGAAATATTTCCTTTCTCAAATATGTCATGACTAGGTATCCAACTTTAAAATCCAGTTGTCTTATCTTAAGGTCTTCTTTTTTCTTATACTTATTGTTTTTCTCCAATAACTATTGCTTAATCCTTTCCTAAAATTCTTACATAATCATTGAAAAATATTCACCTACTACACTTATGAGCTCTTGGTTTTTCATGTTCCTTAACTTATACACTACCCTAAGGTGCATTCCTTATAAAATTTGAAATGGATTCATACCTGTACTCATGTTATGTAAATCATTATAGGCATATTAAGCTTTAGTAATCACTTGATGTCATTTCTTAGGATGTCATTTTCCAAACTTCTTAAAATATTTCCTAGACTTCTACTTACAACCTCAGCTTGTCCATCTGTTTGCAGATGATAAGTTGAATTGGAGTTTAAGATGGTGCCTAGTTTCTTCCATAAGGTCCTCCAAAAGTAACCCACAAACCTTGTGTCCCTGTCTGATATGATGCTTCTTGGAAATCCATGTAATCTCACAATTTATTTAAAGAATAAATTGTCCACGCTAGTTGCATCAGTATTATCGTACAAGTAATGAAACGTTCCATTTTAGAAAATATATATACAACAACGAAAATGGAATCACTACCACTTTGTGTGTGAGGAAAACCAAAGACAAAATCCATTTTGATCGAATCCCAAGGCCTGCTGGGAATTGGTAGTGGTTGGTACAATCCTGCATTATGAATCCTCCCTTTTGTTTATTGACAAACTTTACATCTTTCCACAAATATTTTCACATTATCTTACATGCCCGACCAATAATAAAATGAAATTAATACAAAAAAAAAATTATCAGATCCAAAATGTCCAGCTAATCCCCCACTATGCTTTTCTTGTATTGAATTATCCCTCATAGAACATCTAAGAATACAAAGTTTATTGTCTTTGAATATCAAACCCTCTTGAATTAGGTAGCTTGACTATTGATTTTTGTTTGTGCCCACTGGATTTTCACACGCTGGATAGGCTTCCCTGAAATCTACATCACTTTTGTACATCCTCTCTAAGTTCATGATTTGTAACATGAAACTATTCTTGTAGAATTAAATTAATCCTACTTAAGGCATTTTCTACTTTGCTTGATGATCCATTGGCACACTTAATTACAAAAGTAATGTTTTTTAAAAATTCCACCCTCGTAGCATGTCTTTAATTTAGTTTTCGCTAACTATTTATAAATTATAGATCATGATTATCAGTAAATAGGATAAATTCCTTGGGCATAAGATAATGTTGCCATTTCTTCAAATCTTGCAAAACAACATAAAACTCCTTTTCATATAAAGAATACTTCTATTTGGCTTCATTTAATTTTTCACTGAAGTGGGAAATTGGGAATCCCTCTTGGCTCAAATATGCTCCAATGGCAACATCATTGACATCTATCTGAATCTGAAATGATTTTCTAAATTCCAGCAATGCTAAAATTGGTTATTATGTAATCATCTATTTGAGTAATTTAAAGTTTCAATCTATTGTTACCATCCACTTAAAAGGTTGATTATTCTCCTTAATGGATTCAAAAATGGGTGCACATAAACTTCTAAAACATTTTATAAAAACTTGCAAGCCCATGGAAGCTTCTTACCTCGAACACATTTCATGGGATTGGAAAATTTATGATTGCTTTCACTTTTTTTGGATCAATCTTCCATTATTCATCTAAGATTACAAAACCAAAGTAAACTAACTCGTTCTTCATGAAGCTACATTTCTTTAGATTTAACAACAACTTCTCTCACTGTAGGGTGCTTAGAACTAACTTAAGGTGTTTGAGATGCTCTTCTTTAGTTTGGTTGTACACTAGAATATCATCCAGATAAATAATGAAAACTGTCCTTGTAAATTCTTTCAAGACTTCATTCATCAACCTCATTAAAGTACAAGGTGCATTGGTAAGGTAAAATGGAATCACAAACCATTCATAGAATCCATGATTAGTTTTAAAAGAAATTTTCCATTCATCTCCTTCCCTTATTCGGATATCATGATATTCACTTTTTAAATCAATTTTTGAAAAATACCTTGCACCACTTAAACAATCAATTAGATGATAAATTCTTGGAAGTGAAAATCTAAACTTGATTGTAATTTTATTGATGGACCTTGAATCGGTACACATTCTCCATCCACCATCCTTCTTTAGACTAGCATTACTAGTATAGGACAGGGACTTAAGCTTTCTTTACTTAGGCCTTTATCTAATAACTCATAAACTTGTCTCTTCACCTCTTCATTTTCCTATGGACTCATTTGATATGTTGATTTGTTTGAAAGAGTGGATCCCGAAAGCAATTTAATGCGATCACTAATCCTTCTAACAGGAGGCAAACTGTTTTGCAACCCATGCATAGTAATGTCAGCAAATTGATCTAACATGCTCCTAATTTCTTCATGAAAGTCATTCCAAATGGTGTTGGAAAGAATTACCTAAAGCTTTCCCAATTAAAGCAAATTTACCACTTTTTTTTCTTCTCACAACAACTTATTTCCACTTATAACTAGTACACTTGGTCTTGCTTCATCTTTGGCTTCTTCATCTAGAAAAGGATACATGGTGTGTTTTTTACCATCCTTTTCAAGCATGTACATGTTCCTGTTGCCATCATGGATTGTTTTCCTGTCATATTTCCACGACCTTCCCAACAAAACATGGCAAACGTTCATTGGCATCACATCATACACAACTTCATCTTTATATCTTCCTATTTGGAAATCCACTTTACATTTTTCATTAACAAAAACTTTATGTCTATTTTGCAACCAAGACACCTTGTAAGGATGAGGGTGTGTTTTTTTCTTCAAATTAAATTTCTCTACCATTTCAAAGGAAACTAAGTTATTAGTACTAAAACTATCAATCATGACTTTGCAACACTTACCTTTAGACTTGCACATGGTCCTAAATTGACTTCTCCTTTGAGTTGGCTCTTTAGCTTCCTTCTCTACTTAGATTAATACTCTCTTCATCAGCAAGGATTCTCCTGCTTTAAGAACTTCAATTGTGATTGGATTCTCATTTTCTTCTTGTGCTTTTGCAACATGAGCACCTCTTTTTCTTGCTAATGCATTCTCAAGACATTCCCAAGACATATGTCCTAGTTTCCCACATCAAAAACATCTAGGTTGATAGTCTCTTCCTTGACCTCTACCTATGGAGATTGGATTCTCATTTTCTTCTTATGATTCCGTAACATGAGCACCTCTTTTTCTTGCTAATGCATTCTCAAGACATTCCCAAGACATATGTCCTAGTTTCCCACATAGGAAACATCTAGGTTGATAGTCTCTTCCTTGACCTATACCTCTTGAGAATGATTTTATTCCTATTAAAACACCTCCTCTTGGTGATTGACTATTGGAATTTCCCCCTTCTTCTCTTGGAAATTGGACTCTTCCTCTTCGACTTTATTGTCCTATTCCACTTGTAGGACTCCTCCCTTGACTTCTCTGACTTTGCTTTCAAACAACTTTCTCTTCTATCTCCAAGGTAGCTTGATATGCATCCTCAATAGTCTTCAAAGATAACATAAGATTTCATCTTGAATATCAAATCTCAAATCATTTATATATTCAACCAATTTCTCAACATCATCTTCCATATGACCAACTCTAATATTCAACTTGTATAACTCTTCAACTTATTCTCTAATTGACATTGAATTTTCTCTAAGGTTCTGTAATTTTCTAAAAGATTGATTTGATCATCTTTAGGAAAGAATTTACCTTTGATTTTTGCTACCATTTTGTCCCAATATTTAACCTTAGACTTTCCTTTCCTTTTTCATTCATCTTGTACTTTGCCCCATCATAGCATTGCATGGATTTTGAGTCTAGTCACCACATACTTGAATCACTTATCTTCTTGAACCTCCTCATAATCAAAGTATTTATCTAGAGCATTTATCTAATCCATTAACTCATTAATGTTCAAGCTACCTTCATATAATGGTACCTCCATTTTTGATTTGACAATCATCTTTTTAAACATCTTTAACAATCCTTGCCTCTGTTCATTCTTCAGCTTCTTCTTCACTAGAAAATTCTCCTTCAACATCACTCACACATCCCTCGTTAATTCCTCTCCTTTGTGTAGTCTCTGTAGCTGCCATTCTTTCTCAAGTCTCCTCACTTCTACTTGCAAAGCCACATTTTTTAGAAGTATCCCTCAAAATACTCCTTGAGATGCTCCTCTAGCTACTACTCGTCAGATTTGCAATTTTCTTTTCACTTCAGGAAATGCTTTGATACCACGCTGATATCGATCCATCACCTTAAACAATTCTTTTTCGCACTAGTTTTGATTCACGCGCAAGCAAATACTTTAATTTCCTTAATATGGAATCCAGGTTGCTAGATTTATGTTGTTTAACCCCAAAGATATTTTACTTGTTAAATCGACGTTTCTTCACCAAATACAACTTGGTTGGTTGAAGGTCCCACATCGGGTGAGTTTATTTAGCGTTTGATCTGGATATAGTCAAAGCTAGATATAGGTAATTCGAATACACAAAATAATGAATATCGCACTCGCCTGGTTATGCCCACACCACAATTAAACTTTGCGACCACAATAACTCAATTATATACTCAAAACACATCATACACACATATAAGAATGGATGAAGCTAATAATCCATATACTGATTAAAAGAAGAAAAGGGAAAACAATGATTTTGCATAGTAGTGTTGTTCCTTTCACAACATATCTCTTTTATTAATTCATTAAACTCTCTAACCCCTATCTAATTCTTCTATTATTCTATTTAATTTCATATGAGAATCTTTACTAAAAAAATTCGTGTTCAATCAATCTAACAAACCAAATCTATTTTTTATATTCTCTAACAAAATCTCAAAACACATCATACACACATATAAGATTGGATGAAGCTAATAATCCATATACTGATTAAAAGACAAAAAGGGAAAACAATGATTTTTCATAGTAGTGCAGTTCCTTTCACAACATACCTCTTTTATTAATTCATTAAACTCTCTAACCCCTATCTAATTCTTCTATTATTCTATTTAATTTCATATGAGAATCTTTACTAAAAAAATTTGTGTTCAATCAATCTAACAAACCAAATCTATTTTTTATATTCTCTAACAAAATCCCAATTATATCTAAAGTCTCTTTGTACATAGGAAATAAATAACACCTATCTAAATTCCTAACAATTCATTCTTTCTAGACTATATTAAATATTACAAAATCAAATAACTTAGGGAACCCAACTTCCCTTGGAATATAAAGTAGGGAACCAACTCCCTTAGTGAATGAGGTTTTGACCTAAGAAAGTCAAAGATTATTTGACTTGTAAATGCTCCTACAATAGTTCCTCCGGGAGTTTTCCTTAGAAGTTTTCTCGTAATCCTCAACCACACTACCATTCATAGGTCTTTCTTTCAACATTGTTTCTTCTACATGTTTCTCAATAGACATAAGCTGAAATGACCCTCTCAAAAGTCTCCTTGCTACCACAGTTGCAAAATAATTGATCTCATAGATCCCAACTCTCAAGAGAGAATTAGTTATGATACTTTTGCAAACTGTCAACCAGATCCAAACCTTGATTTGATACCACTTAATGCACCAAACAAGTTTCACAATTTGCTAACATGCTATAGTATTGGATTGGTACTACTAGAGTACAACAACTACAGAGGTAGCTTACTTAAACTATCACAATATGAAAATGCTACATAACTAAAAATTATATGATAGAATTAACATGTGAATAAATGGAAATAAAAGATAATTGATCAAATTTAACTCTTTATTGAATGATACATGAATTTGGCTAATCAATTACAATTTGGAGGTCTTAATCTCTCCACAATTCACAATATTTAGAGCAATATGATTAAAATGATAGAAAATCTGAGCTTCCTTGAGCACAAGATGATACTTTGTCTTGTCTTGTCTATTGTAGATATGGAGTTGTCCCATCTCCTTTGTTAATACAAAAAATATTTTTAATATCCTTTAATATTATTCAGTTCACATGGTAGCCCAAAATTTTTTGTAACTCTTCACCTCCTTGAGCATTTAACTTGTGTTCAATATCCGGTTGAACATTCCAAATTAAGTTTTAGGTATTTGTCTTTTAGCATTTCTATAATAGACATAAATTCTATTGTAATCATAACCTCTTTATTTCTTTCACTAAACTAAATAATTAAACAATATAAGATGCTAAGTAATTAAACAATATAAAATGCAAATTTAAAGTAAATATTTAATGTTGATTAAATGAACCTAAACATGTTTGTCTGAACTTCACTATTGCTATACACATCTACAATTTAAATTTATTTCATGAAAAAATACCAATTTTACAAATTATTCATTAATTATTTTATTAGTTTATAATTATCTTTAAAATTACGATAAAATCATCTCACCTCAGCCAAATCCAAACTCATAATGAATCTATTGTATTTTTATTTGGATATTTTAAATAATAAAAAAATAAATTTGATTTTACATTTTATGTTAATAAAATTTATATTAAAAAACAATATATTAAAAAAAAAACAAAACAAAACAAATCAAAACAAAACTATTTCTTTTGATGTAATCAATATGACTTCCATCTCTACATATCTATTTTTTTATATACAACCAATTTACTATATATACAACAAAATCATGCCCTATCATGATCTAATGGGCATTATACTTACCACATGGTATAACTCCTAGATTAATCTAATATAATGTCGAATATTAAATCCCACTCTAGGCTTATATGATAATTTTTACGGAATAATAATATTATGGAGCTTGATTTATGATTGTTGAAGGTTGCACATTTAAACAAGGAAGGCTGCGAGGCAGCAAGTCCCTGCATTGAGAACCGAACTAGATGTTGATTCTGTCAAATTGAATTGGTCATCCTACAAAATTGAGCTTCTAAGCCTTGACCCATGAAGGAGCCTGTCAACTTCTGCCTTCATCACCAAGTAACACAGATGCTAGCCTGTAATCTATCAGCAAAAGATGAAGCCTGTAACCTCTCAACTTTAGCCAGGCAGGAACCAGAAGCCAGATGCCTTTACCCTCTTGCCTTTCAACTCTAGCCTTTGCCTTTCAACTTGAACCTTCTGAAAGAATACAGATGCCTTTGCCTTAAGCCAAGTCCAACAGATGGAATCAGCCTTTAGCCTTTTCACCTTGAGCCTCACGTTCAACCTTTAGATGCCGGTACTTCATGTCCCATAGTAGGTTCAGTTAAGATCCAATGCAAAACCTAGGCGGCCTTGCCACAGTTGCTTCCTGAGCAGAGTTAAGTGCCTGCATTGAGTAGGTTCAACCTGAGAATGCACTTGAGAATGCACCTACATTGAGTAGGCTCAGTTAACATTCAATGCACAGTTTTGATACCAGAGTTCAAAATACGATTGCCAAGATAAAAAAGAATTTCTCAGACATAGGAAACATGATGACGACTAAGTGTTCGATGCAATATTATGTTTAGTGATGCAATGCAACTACAAGTCACAGAATCATAATATGTCTACTGAGCTGCTCAGACTGTTTATGTCAGTTAACATCGAATGCACAGTGTTGACACCAGAGTTCAAAATACCATTGCCAAGATAAAAAAGAACCTGTTGTACGTTAGGATCAGTCATTGTAAATGTATATCAATCCACTGACTAGTCAAAGACAGCTTAACCTAGGCTTGTTATTATGATATTAAGTATGGCCAGGTTCTGTAATCCACTGTACCACTGTAGCTAACTAAGTGCTAAAGCTGTACTTTTCTCAGTCAAGTGGGACTATATTCTGTCATACTGAATTGGGAACACTTTTGCAGAGAAAGTGAAGGTTGACTGAACAGGATAATGTTTAAACAATTTTCTCAGGCAAATGGGGTATAGAACAAGAAGTGATTATGTGTACCTTTTTGACTGCGAAGGTCTACTGAGCTGAGCTGTCAGTTAACATCCAATGCACAGTTTTGATACTAGAGTTCAATATTATGTTTAGTAATGCAATGCAACTACAAGTCACAGAATCATAATGGCAAGTTGAATAATGAAAATGTATATAGAACAGGAAGTGATTGTGTGTACCTTTGGGACTGCAACTGTCTACTGAGCTGCTGAGACTGCTTATGTCAGTTAACATCCATCAGCAAGTTTCACTGCATCCTCTTTAATACAATACAACCACACTAGCACTTTCTGTAAAATTCATTTCATAACAAGGAATATAATTTCCCAATCAAATAATGATGACCAGTTAAAGGGGAAACACCAGTATAACAAAGCCAGTAGTAAAGGCTTTTTTGTGATTTGTCAATAAAAGAAAAGCACTACAGGAATGCCAGAAATCATGTACAAACCTCACGGATTTCTAATGTAGGCATGTGCGGAAGGAAATCATTCCCCACAAAAACTTCATGTCACACTCCAAGTACTCTCGCAAGGTCCAGATGTTGAGAAACTGCTCAATTATTAGCATAATGTTGACAAAGGTAGCATTTTTCTTGCTGACCAGGGAAAGTGATGACCTGTATCATCACCACAGGTATATACTCAGAGGCAGAGCTATCTCTTACATAGTAATCCCAGAATATCCGGAAACAAAATATCAGTGTTTATGTTGCAAAGAAGTCAACAACCTCTCTTAAAATTGAGAAGTGGATTTCATGAGTTGCCAATGCCAGCATAATTAAATCTGCATCCTGGAGTTGCAAAAGCAGCTTTTAAAATCATACAAATTATACACAAAATTAAATGTATGTTATCAAATAAAATCATCATTAGCTAAATGAAGAGATACCATAAGTCTTAGTAAAATATCAAGCAATTAACCTAAAATACCACATGTCAGGTTCAAGCAACGCCATTCTTTTTAGAAATCAGAGCACTTACTAATCCATACAAGCAGTGATACGTATTTGGATTGAAACCAGGGAGGTTTCTTTGGAGACGTATATAGGACATGGCTTTGTGTTCCCCCTCACCAGGAACATTTGCATCAGACACTATAACCTTCAAGATTGAATTAAAAAAAGCAAATCAGCACACATCAGAGATGAAATGTAGAAACGAATCGCAATTATATGAATTAGTCATGAAAGGCAAACAAGATTACAAGACATTAGCAATTCTAGCTTCCTAAAAAAGATGAAAGTTACTTTTAAGATTATGCGGTAACATATCAATACTGCCTTGCGAAATGAAGGATAATGCAAACCTTTATTTTCTGCCACCCTGTTTAATCTTAAATGTACATAGTACTACATAGCTATAGACAGTGTGGCCATAAATTTTGTCCTAGGGGTAATGACATTTGAGTCATGGACTTCTGATTTCTCTTTTAAGGCCATAACTTTACCTTCTGCCTCAAACTCTTTTCTCAATCTTTCTTCTTCTGTACTCTGAAAAATGCACAATGTAAATCAGAAACGTTGAATTTCTACTTGAATCTTATTTAATACAACTCGCTTTGAAGGGGTATTAAGTAGTTCTTCAATAGCAGACAAACTTATTGCTTTAGCTACATCTTTTGCAAAATGCACAATGTAAATCAGAAACGTAAGACAACTCGCTTTGAAGGGGTATTAAGTAGTTCTTCAATAGCAGACAAACTTATTGCTTCAGCTACATCTTTTGCAACACAAAAACGTTGTGCAACACCATGTACAGTTACAAAAAGTCAGTGCTCAGTAAAAGTTTACCAAAAGATGTGAACATTAAATATTTAATGTCAAATATTAAAGGTGGAGTACTTAAGGTAACTAACTCAATTACCAATTGCCATGTACAAAAGCTTCCTTGGCATCACTATTAAAAATAAGCGGTCTATGTAGTCAAACATGTTCTTAAAAACTTCCTCATATGTTGATGGAGCAGGCTACCAGTAACACGGACAAGATATAAGTGTTTTTCAGATATAAGAGAGCTTTGATCTTGCATTGAAACACTTTCAAAAAGGTAATGTGGCTATCTAAGCTATGAAAAGGGCCACTGGTTCATATACCCTTGCTTCTCCTGCCTTTTTGTCGAATCAATTAATTAACTACTAAGTCATTCAACCAAATGATGATTATATGCCTGTGATTTCTTGTTTACCTATCCCTTATGGTTTCAGCTACAGGAATCAAAACGAAAACATGCAACTGTAACAAGGGAATTTTACCATGACCCTCACAGCATGATATCTCAACAATGCAACAATCAAGTCATTGCTACCATTCACCTAGTTTGTCTTTTGATAGTGCAAACAAAGTTGCTGCCAGTAAAACATCTTTACAAGAGAGCCTAATTATTACAAGAACAAGAACATTAGTTGTAACCCTTAAATGTGCATCTGAAAGTCACTCTATACATCAACTGTGTTTATGAAGCCATCTAGGAGATGAGGCACTCCTAGAGTGTACTTCAGATTAGAGAGAAATACACCATGAAAACTGAAAAAGTCAAATCCTACAGAGGGTAAAATATGTCAATCTGTACGCACAATGACATCCGAACTATCCAACAGAAAGCTGCTGTGTACGTGGAAATCTCGTAAGTTGTATGTAACATCAGCAACGTCTTCTAGATATTTTTCATATGTCAGATCTGTTAAAGATGGACAAAGTTCTAGCAGCAAACTGTCTTTTAGAATGCACTTGTACTGAACATTTGCCTCTGTTTGGATAATGCAATGCAATTGTAAACTGCGTCGATACGTGGTTAACTCTCCGCATGTGGAACAATTAAGTTGATCCGTGAAAACTGTTCCAAATGTATCTGCGGGAAGAGAGCAATTGTTGCAGATTGTAACAAAAGGTTCTGCATGTATATTTGCTATCGTCAACATTCCTTTAACCTGGTTCATGTTTCAGTACAGTTTTAGCATTAGATATTGTAATAAAAAATGCTAGGAGGACGTTAAATGAAGGAGCATAATTTAGGAGAACAACAAATAAAGAATTAGAATTTATATTTTGTGGACTATGAAACAACCTTTGTTGTTGACACAGTTAGTTTGCTCAGGTCTGCAAGTACTCTGTTCGAAGTGACGGCTGTAATGAAGGTGGATTTGCAAGTGCATAGTGATCCATGTTCTTTTCCTCTAACAACATTTCGAAACAGCACCATTGGTGCTTCTTGTTTCGAAATTTGTTTTTGTATGGATTTGAAAATTGCTTGAAATGTACTGAAAAGATAAACCTGAATTGCAAAATGTACTAGTGTTAAATGTAATTGCTTTTAAGTAAATGTTAAAAAGTATAAATGATTGAATTTGTATATACCGTAGCTTTGTCTTTTTGAGATTGGCCATCCTTGATATTTAGCACATATTGACCGCCTATTTCTTTTGCAGCTGTTACAAGACCAGCTATTGTGCCGATTGCGAATGCAGTTGTTGTGCTTGTGAGTTGGCTAATAGTGGTTGTCGGTACAAATGTGTATTGGGTACAGATGGCTGGGATTGTTTCTACGATGCTTTTGTCATGTAGAACTAATATGCACGTACAGTCTCCATGGTCATAAACTGTTTTTGGAGAGATCTTGAAATCTCTGATACAAATTCCCTGGCCGACTACAAGTTTGGCTTCAACAGTAGCAATGAGGTTATGTGGCACATTCAGTGTAATTGCCATATTCCCTTTGCTATCCACTAGGTCAGCACGTAACAATTGAATTCCGTGTATTTGATCGACCATTGTTTTATATATTACAAGAATGTCACAGTGAAAGATTGTTCCGAGTTTCAGGCTTTTCAATTCCTGTATTGTGATCGGAGTGCATAGTTGATGGTTAGCTCTTATTTCAGATTTCTTTTCTTGTTTCTGCCTGTAGAACAATATTAAAATAATCTGAATTAACATAATGTTTGTACTATAAAACTTGTAAGAATAGATTTAAAGGTTATTTAGTTACTTTTTATCAGTTTCTGAGACATTGCAAGTCTCTGAGAGACTGCAAGCCTTTTTATCAGTTTCTGAGACGTTGCAAGTCTCTGAGAGATTGCAAGCCTCTGGAGCAGTAACTTCTTCGTGTTGTCTTTTCATATTAGTTACCTGTACAACACGAGTACAAGCTATTAGGTTTACAAGCAAAATGTGTTCTATGTAATAATAAATTTGTGCATAATGTTATTCTATGTGTTGTTACATACCTAGATTAGTTTGCGCAGAGTGTTGCAAGGATGCTGCAAGACATAGAATTTTAGTATGTCCATTGGAGATTGATATTGCTTGCATAACATAGAATTTGTTCGAATATGAAGTTTAGCAAATTGTAGAGAAACTTGTATAACAATGCTACATTGATTTTGCTACAGGCTAAAACTGCTTTGTACTAAGGGTCGTTAGAGCTGTAGTAGCGCATAGAATATTCTATGATCAGACCAATATGCCCATGTTACATTTATTTCACACTGTTTTATAGGCAAAGTTGTCCAGATATGGTCTATTATTGTTTTTCGTTGCGGACAAAGAGTTTGCTACGAGCTGTTTGTTGTTGTATGTCAATGTTGAAATCACCAATAACTAAAAAAACACAATTAGTATATGTAGTTTGCGATTTTGCTTCCTTAATTATTTGCATTATCGTGGATACTTGTTCAAATGGTGCTGCATAAATGTTCATTAAGCAAATCGGCCGTTGAAAGTACATGTCAATTAGGGTAAGCTCTGTTTTGTTTTTGCAAAATGTCTTTATTGCTTTAATAGATATTTTTTTGTTTATGCAAGTAAGAATTCCATGTGTAGAATGTGCAATGGCAAAATTGAATGATAAGAATTCTTTGTCTATTGGCGGAATGTACAAATGAGTTTCTTGAAAACAGAGAATCATATTGTCCATTAAGTCATTGTGATGAATCACGTCACTAAGATGTGCACGTAGACTACGTGTGTTTAGACTTGCAATTGATAAAACACCCTTGTTATTAGATTTCTTCTTTGCGAATTCTAGTTTCCATGCACCAGTTGTTTCTAGCCATGCCATTTCATTGATTATCTTGTTTTTGACATGGAAGTTTTGCTGTGTCAATTTGTTAATCAAGTATAGTGAGTCGATAGTTCTAACATGTGATAATGCAGTGTAGACTAGACCATGTTTTATGACACCAGTTGGGTCAAATGCAAGTTGATCTAATGTCAACCCTTGTGTTCGGTGTATTGTTTGTGCACAGGCTAATTTGATTGGAAATTGTTTTCGAATTGTAATTTGTAATTTGTTACGAGACATTGCTAGTGATTTTGCAATTCGAAAGATTGGTGTCCAATTTGGCAATATATTTATGTCGTATAGTTGTTTGAATTTGTTTCTTTGTTGTTTCCCAATTTCTATGTTTGAAAATTCTATCTAGACAATGTCAGGTCTGTTGTTATTAGATGAATAGGATTTGAAAATCCCTTCAGCACCATTAACCAATCCATCGTTTGTATTGTAATTTCCTGCATATAGTTCAACTAACATGTTTTGTTTAACTGTAATTGTTGATGGCAATGAGATTGCTTTATCAAAAGCAAAATAACTCGATCCAGGAATCTCGTAATTGTCAATTGCAACAAGCATTATTTGTTCCCCCTTTGTTAGTGAAAGCAGTTTTGCATTGTGATTATGGACATCTTTGTTTCGATAGAAAATGTATGGGAAAACTGGGCTTAAAGGTGCGATCCTATAGCAGTTATTGTTTACATAAGCAATATCTTGATCTGTTTGCATGTTTAATCTCATCCTATTTAGTACATCAATGAACAATGGGTCTTTTTGGCGCATCGCTGTGTGCAATTGATAACATTTTATTTTCTTTGGCCAGAAGTCGTATGGAATTATTTTTTGTTGATTTTTGGGTTTTCAAAGATCAGAGAGTCTCTGACTGGGTTTGCCTGGTAAAGATCACCAGAGAATATCATGTCAACATTACCAAAGTATGAAGTTGGTGTGTGTAAGATTTGTCGGAGTCGCTTATCAATTTGATATAGTGTTGTTGCACCAACAAGTGATGCCTCATCTATGAGGAGTACACACAGTTGTTGGAAATGCTTTGATAATGTGTCTAATTTTTCATTGTTTAGTGAGGGGAAATCTGCTTTGTTAAAGGGCAAATAGAATGCAGAATGCAATGTCACACCACCAGCATTAAAGGCAGCTTTGCCCGTGTATGCAGTGATTATTCCTATTAGTTGTGACGGGTTATAAGGCAATGCCACATTGTGTATGCATACTAAGGATTGGAAGATTGCCTTCGCTGTGTGTGTCTTTCCTGTTCTTGCACCTCCTGTTAATAACAAATAGATCAGTTCATCTGGTCTGTACAATTTTCTTGTTATAACATCAGTAACTATGCTTGCTTGTTCTGTGTTTAATTGTCGCATTAATTCATAGTACTCTACGTCTTCAAGTATATGTGGTTGTTTGACGATTTCATATGGCCTTGTAGATCGTAGAGCAAACTTCTTTGTATCTTGGAAATGTTCCAAGTCATTTTGGAAGTCATAGTTTTCGTATTTGTCATCTATCGATTTGTTAAATGTTATAGTTTCTGTTTCATTTGATTTCAAACTATCTATGTCGAATATTTGTTCAATTTCTATTTCTACTGTGTGCATTGCGTCATCTATGTCACCCCATGTAGTTGTTGTAGCAAATTTGAACTTTTGTTCATTTTGCTTGACTATTTCTTCGAATGCAAGATATGCAGATTGCCAACTTGTGTGATGTTGCTTAATTGCAGTTTCACTTACTCGATAGGGATAGTATAACATTAATTGCTCTCTACAGTGATTTTCAATGTCCTTGTATTTTTTATATCTAACAGATTGAATGACATATGGTCTACTTGATTTTCTGTGTTTTTGTCCTTTCTTTGTATAACTAGATGCAAATTCTGCTAAGCATACAAGTTCAATAGCGATAGGCCGTAGAACATAGTAGTCAATAATTGATGGGCACATTATGTCTTCTGAGTCATCTGCTTCCTTTTGCAGGTCTTTTTTTCTTTTAAGAACAAATGCACGATCATCAACAGGAGATGTGTTAATGAATACACACTTTCGTGAACTACAGTTTAGTGGAAGTGATAACACAATATGCACTGCTTGTTGTGCAGACATTTGTTGCAAGTTGACCAAAGCTTTCCCTAAAGAACTAATGGTATTTAGGATATCAGATTTTGTTTTCACATGATCGTCGTGTATGTTTTTAAATGTTCTTGTGAGTGTTTTATCTTCTTTTGTCATATAGGAACTGCAATACATTGCAGCTACATATGAGTCAAGTACAAATTGGGAATCAGTGTTTGCAATCCAAATTCCTGGAATATGTTTTGCGAAGTTATTTGTCCAGGTGTCAACTGGTTTTCTTTGCAATAAGAGTGTTGTTCGATTTAGTGTACATTGGATAGCATGTATGTATTCATTGTGTACTACTCCAAGGTTGGCCAAAAAGCTATCAAATGTATCATTTTCACTATATCTTGTGCTGTTTATTGTTTCAAAGATTAGATTTGCATGTGCTTTTGTTTTATCACTATCGAATTCAAGAGGCTCAAGTATTTTTGTTGCTTTCATCGGTGGTATTGGGAAATTAAATCTGCAATTAGAATTTGCATGCTTCCTACAACTTTTTGTGTGACAATGGTGTTGTAGAGCTCTAAGTTCCTTTGCAAGTAGGAGTGAATTAGTTGACAAGTAATTGTCAACGAATTGTTTGACTTCAATATTTGTATTTTGACCATAGATTGGTGCAGATTTTATCCAAAGTAAACCATGTTCATGTTCACTGCCCCGGTTTTGGAATTTAGTTACATAGAAGTGGTCATTGAGCTCTCCATAATACTTGTGATCATGAGATATCAATTGATGTAGTGCGTCCCTCCTAGATCTATAGTAACGTACACAAGTAACAGGGTCGTTTCTTATTAATGAGCTAGGTTCATTTTCATCGAGTTCATTTGTGTTTGGTCTTCTAGTGTTTTGTTTTATGTCTCTCAATGCATGCATTAAAGGATCCCAAAGATGCTTTGCACTGCTAAAGGAGACAAAGAAAGTGGGCGGTCCTAGTTGTCATATCATTGCATAGAGTTTGTTCCGTATTCGCTGGTGGTAGTCAGGTGAGGTACGAATTGTTTTTAGGTCCATGTACCCAATGTCAGAATTTAAAATAGGATCTAGGTTCGGTTTTGACTTAATGTCTTTTGCAACTAGTTTTCTACCTTTCAACTGCCCTTTTCTAATTCTAATCCACATTGTATTCAAGACTTGATTTATGATAATGCGAATTGCTTTATAAAACAGGTTTGTAGTATGATAAGCAAAACCGTGGTTTTTATGCAGCACTTCCCAGTGACAAATCTTTTGATATGTAAAGTTTTTGGAGATGTCAGCTGGGCGTTTGTTGCCATAGAAAAGCGATGGGAAACTCATTTCTTCTGAGTACTTATCTTTGAAGATTCCTAATGGCATGTATCCGGTAGCAGGTGCAATGTTAATTTGTTTATTTACAAGGTCATGGACAGTGTGTGCATCAATGAATCCATGGACCAATGTTTTTGTCGTTGGTTCATCGTTTTCTTGGTTATTGTGTTCGCTATCTTCAGCTTCACTTGAAATTTGATATGCCTCTTGGTTTTGTAGGAATGCCTCTTTCCAATTGTCATTTATGGTAGCGTTCTCGAGCTTGTAAAGCATCCTTTTGCATAATTGTTTTAATCCTTTCATCACTTTGTGAACTCGAACTCGACCAAATGCATAAGCACTTTTGAATCTTAAATTCTTTTTTAGAACAACGGCAACCGTGTCAGTGTCTTTTATAGTTCGAGGCAATGCAGATTGAATTCTGGAAATGTTAGTGGGGACATTGATGACTCCTCCAGTTAAGCCTAGTTGCGGCTTCTTATGTCGATGGCCCATTTCTTTTATTTGCAAGAAGGGCAATCTTAATGCAACTAGTCTTTCTTCTAGTTCAGTGAGTTGTGTGAGTGTTCTAGTGGCATTGTTTCTTCTTATCTGTTCAGGAACTGCATATTTAGCGATTGTTTCATGTTCAATTGCTTTTTTGCAGTGTTTACAAATGTAGCGATTTTCAACACGAGATTTAACATTCTCGAAACTAGTTGATAGTTTCCTAATCTTATTTTGTCTTGCTTGATTTGCTTGTTTCACAAAGCAAATGTCTCTTTTGAAAAACGTTGTTTCACATGATGAACAATTGAAAATAGGTGTGTCAGTTACTTGTCTTTGATATATTTGATCAAACTTTGATAATTCTGTTAATTTGTTCATTGATCTTGATTGAATCAATAGGCCTGATTTTCCTGATTTCTTTGATTGTGCTGAAAGATCCTTTGATCTTGTTGCAAATGGATTGTAGTCCATGTTTTCTATGACTATTTCTTGTTTCATTGTTGTTGTGTTGAATGCAAGTCTTATTTTCTGCGTTTTCAATTTTTTCCAAATAATGCCTTTAAGCAAACGCAAAGATAAACTTTTCGTCTCTTTGCCTAATGGACAAGAAATTACAATTTCTGTTTGTGCGTTGTTTCTAATATGTTTTTTCAAGTTTTTAAGTGATCGAAATCTCAGTGTCTCAGATTTTCCTAATTTCTTTGATTGTGCTGAAAGATGTTTTTTCAAGTTTCTAAGTGATCGAAATCTCAGTGTCTCAGATTTTCCTGATTTCTTTGATTGTGCTGAAAGATCCTTTGATCTTGTTGCAAATGGATTATAGTCCACGTTTTCTATGACTATTTATTGTTTCATTGTTGTTGTGTTGAATGCAAGTCTTATTTTCTGTGTTTTCAATTTTTTCCGAATAATGCCTTTAAGCAAATGCAAAGATAAACTTTTTGACTGTTTGTCTAATGGACAAGAAGTTACAATTTCTGTTTCTGCGTTGTTTCTAATATGTTTTTTCAAGTTTCTAAGTGATCAAAATCTTGGTGTGTCACTAACATCTTCTGTGTTTTCTAGAACTACTTGTTGTTTCATTGTAGTTTTGTTATATTGAATGCCTATCTTTTGCCTTTTCAAATTTTTCCGAGCAATGTCCTTAAGCACATGCAAAGATAAACTTCTCTTGTGCTTGTTTAAATGACAAGATGGTTTTAATTTAGTTTGAACAAATTGACATTTTGTTTCAGATTGTGTTTCAGTGTTGTTCTTTGAGGAATGTGATGAATGAAACATTACAACCTCCTCAGTATTTGTGGCGGTTGCTATGTCAGATGTTCTAGCATTAGCTAGAGATATCTTTATTTCACTTGTATCTTCTTTACTTGGAAGAAGACATGTTTCTATGTTATCTTGTTTACTGCATAAGTTCATTTTTTCATATGAGGTGTTTGTTTGTTGTTGGAAGGTACAATGCATTGTAGATTGCCTACGAACCAAAGGTTCGAAGTTCCCATTCAAAGGATCCTCGTCATGGAATAATATGTCAAGAGTATTTGTTTTAAGACTTGAATTGAAGTGCAAATAAATTCTCATCTTTGTTTTGGACCAAACGCTAATTGGAATTTTCAACCAATTTGAGAGCCAGTGGATACAGAAAATATCTCCCCATAAACCTCTAGATCATAGGGGTATATTGTTTGAGGCAGATCTAGCCATTTTGTCTAAATAGATTTCACGGTGGCTAATGTTATGCATTTCTTTAAGTGACTCTTCATGCAGTTCATGTTCGTAAGACAAAATTACCTCTCTATCTTGTTTTTCAAGACAGTGTCTAAAATACTCTATTGTTCCTTTCCTTAGCTCTACTGATGTGTATTGAAAATCTAGCAAAAGTTCTAAACTATCGAATAAACAGTCTCCAATTAGATATGAGAAATTGTTCACACGAAATAAGTGATGCTTTTGCAAGACTAATTCCAAATTGTGTTTCTCAGACATAGCAGACATGTTTCTAAGTGACCGAAATCTCAGTGTCTCACTAACATCTTCTATGTTTTCTAGAACGACTTGTTGTTTCATTGTAATTTTGTTATACTCAATGCCTATTTTTTGTCTTTTCAAATTTTTCGAAGCAATGTCCTTAAGCACATGCAAAGATACACTTCTCTTGTGCTTGTTTAAGTGACAAGATGGTTTTAATTTAGCTTCAATAGATTGACATTTTGTTTCAGGTTGCGGTTCAGTATTGTTCTTTGAGGTATCAGTTTGTTGTTGGAAGGTACAATCAATTGTAGTCTGCCTACGAACCAAAGGCTCGAAGTGCCCATTCAGAGGATCCTTGTCATGGAATAATATGTCACGAGTATTTGTTGTAACACTTGAATTGAAGTGCAAATAGACTCTCATCTTTGTTTTGGACCAAACCCTAATTGGAATTTTCAGCCAGTTTGAGAGCCAATGGATACAGAAAATATCTCCCCATAGACCTCTAGATGCTAGGGGTATATTGTTTGAGGCAGATCTAGCCATTTTGTCTAAATAGATTTCACGGTTGCTAATGTTATGCATTTCTTTAAGTGAGGCTTCATGCAGTTCATGTTCATAAGACAAAATTGCCTCTCTATCTTGTTTTTCGAGACAGTCTCTAAAATACTCTATTGTTCCTTTCCTTAGCTCTACTGATGTGTATCGGAAATCTAGCAAAAGTTCTAAACTATTGAATAAACAATCTCCAATTAGATATGAGAAATTGTTCACACGAAATAAGTGATGCTTTTGCAAGACTAATTGCAAATTGTGTTTCTCAGACATAGGAGACATGATGACGACTAAGTGTTCGATGCAATATTATGTTTAGTGATGCAATGCAATTACAAGTCACAGAATCATAATAGCAAGTTGAACAATGAAAATGAATATAGAACAGGAAGTGATTGTGTGTACCTTTGGGACTGCAAATGTCTACTGAGCTGCTCAGACTGCTTATGTCAGTTAACATCCAATGCACAGTTTTGATACCAAAGTTCAAAATACGACTACCAAGATAAAAAAGAACCTGTTGTACGTTAGGATCAGTCATTGTAAATGTATATCAATCCACTGACCAGTCAAAGACAACTTAAAATTAATAAGTGAAATCAAGAAATTAGATACTTGTATGAGTTTTCTTGTTACTATGTGTGACAAATTTAGTGCACCTAGGCTTGTTATTATGATATTAAGAATGGCTAGGTTCTGCAATCCAAATGCCCAATACTGCATAATCAAACTAATGAAAGGAATGCACCAGACCTTAGAGAAAATTAAAAAATACCACTGTCAAGAAAATCAGTCCACTGTCACAAATAGCTTAAAATTAATCACTGAAATCAACAGATTAGATACTTGTATGAGTTTTCTTGTTATTATGTGTAACAAATTTAGTGCACTCAGGCTTGTTATTATGATTTTAAGTGTGACTAGATTTTGCAATCCAAATGGCCAATACTGCATAATCAAACTAATGAGAGGAGTGCACCGGACCTCAGAGAGAATAAAAAAAAACCACTGTCAAGAAACTCAGTCCACTGTAGCAAACTAATACAAGATTAATCACAAAGATGTTCACTTTGAAAATTGGGCAATTGGTGACAAATGCACGGTTGCTCAGCCATACAATTTTGTGTGTTGTCACATCACATCTACACTTATGTCAAATTGAAGAAATTGACTAAAACAATTCTGTTATAAAAAGAACCAATATTATTTTATTTTAAAAAGCTAACGTCGAAGATTCATAGGGTCTACCATGGCTGCAGGGCCTCCCCTTCCTGCATCTAGATGAAAAGGCAAGCTAATCTGATATAAAACACAAACCTCCAGCCCACACTAGACGAACCCCTGCCACAATTACAAGAATTGGGACACTTGTGGATACCATAAATTGCCTAGGAATTACAAAATAGCCTCACTATAAGGGTGTCTCCACACAATGGGATTATTAAAAGGGTATGCTTGCACGGTTGATCCACCTTGAAAGCAATTCAAATCTGAGAAACAGTTTTATTTTAAATTGTCGTCATTCTAAGATCTGCTGTGTAAATCAATGTTGGTAAATTATCCTCATCTAACCAATTCACATCCTCTTAGGGGTTTCATCATGCAGTTGGCAGTGGATTCTACAGTACAGAAAATGATAATAAATCGGATGCTCTGAACATGTTTCTTATTCGGTCATTATGCAACTTGCAATTCAAAGAAACCTTTGCACCTACCTATTGAGATCAGTGACGAAGGACAGGGGCGAAGCAGGTAAGTCGCAACTAACTTCCCCCTTAACTATAAATAGTTGGAAATTATAAAAATGGAGAAAGTTCCTATTAGACTACCTAAAAATTAGGGAAACTTCTATTAGTACAATTATGAATTTGAGAAAGATACCCACAACTATCACAACTACTACAACACAATGTCACAGTGTGTGCATAGCAATTTTAAATATAAGTGAACAAAGCAAATAGCTACTCTACCACCATACTCTCAATCGGATCCCTCACTACTTTCTTCAAGTAGTGAGGATTCCAGGTGTCTAGCTTTGTTCTCAAGGGAGGTATTAGATCCTAGGGGTAATTCTACAAGGTTCACTAGTTTAAACACTGTTTGGATTTCCCTTTTCCTCAAGCTCAAAGAGTTGGGCAAGGACACCAAGGTGACACTGTGACAACGAAGGTGACAGTGAGTAGCTTGCATGGTAGTTGCCTCAACATAAGACCTGTTATGGTTAGAACTTTTTCCAAGCAGTAACAGCTTCAAACGAAAAATTTCACCAACAATATCGACCCATCCAATCCAATCCAATCCATCCATCGAGCATGATATATGTGATGTAAAAAAAGTCACTTTTATTGATATTATCATTCCAATAGCCTTTGGAAATAAGGCTTTTATGAAAATGCATTTATACATTTCGTAAGGAACGTAAGAAATAAACCTCAGCTCCCCTCTGTTCTTCTATATTTTTCCTGTCCACCATGTGACCTAATGATAATCCAAGGTCCTATCCTAAGGAGGGTTAGAAGTGTCTAAATACACCTGAAATGCAACTGTAACAAGGGAATTTTGCCATGACCCTTACACCACGATATCTGAACAATGAAACAATCAAGTCATTGACAAGGATGAGGAGGTAGGAGAGGATGACAAATATCTTGTCACTATTCTAAATTATTGTAGTAGGGCTCTTATCTAGTCAGGCCACAAAGGCCCGTAGATGATCCTGTCACAAGCGTAGCAACAAGCTCTCTGTCACAATAGAAAAGTCTTCAGAGATTCTGTTGAACACAGTTGCCAAACCTGACTCGGTACTTAATCCAAATGGCTAAGGGTCAAAACTGATCTGTGACCCGGGAAAGACTCAGGAGTCAACCCAGCAAAGACTCATGTAAATCATGAAAGAATTCTAAAAACCAGATCTGAGAAAGACCTGATCCAACTCAGAAAATGAGCTTAGCAATTTTGCAAAATATGATGCCCTAGTAGTGAAAACTCAGTGCCAAAAAGCAGCTCTGAAATATTTTCCCAAGATTACCTTGTTGGTGAAAATGAGCTCAGAAGTTCTATGCTAGTAGTGAAAAAATAGGTCTGAAAATACGTCCAGAAATTTGTGCACTAGCCATTGAAAACCTGAGTTAAATCTAGGGAAGATATGGATTGGGCCCTCAAGGTTTAGGTTCCCAGCTAGAAAGGTTATAAAGAGGAATGTTAAAAATCAGCTCTGAGTAGTGAAAAATTAGGTCTGAAGATGAGCTCTGAAGTTCTGTGTAGGACTTTATCAAAATCAATCTTGAGGAACAGATCTACAAATGCACGGTTGCTCAGCCATACAATTTTGTGTGTTGTCACATCACATCTGTTATCACTCAGGTTGTCCCCTGGCTCCTAAGGGATACGACCGAGATAACCACAAACCAATCTTTAGATTTCAGGTCCTATCCTACCTGCAATCAGAGAGGGCTCTCTATTTATGATTTAGCTTTGTTTTGGTGGGATTTTAGGTTAGTTATGATGTACATGGGTTTTGTTTTAAGTTTGGTGGGATGGATGATGCTTTCAGATAGAGTTGGCATGAAAAATGAGAAGTTCAGACCATTGGGCAATGGAGTCAATGATTAAGGGCTATTGGGTGTGATTTCTTTGGTAAAGAGGGACTACAGAGCAAGATAGCTAAACATGGAACAACCTTCAAGCTGGAAATAGGATGAAATGAGGTCAGGGAATGAAAGGCAATTAAGTAGCTCTCATTATGCTAACAGAGGGAAAGTGAGTGAGCATTATCTAGGAGCAATTAAGGATTCCTAAACAGCATTCATATATGAAAGAACTAGTGAAAACATGAGCAATGAAGGATTCATATTCATAACTAATTCTGAAGAAAACATAGAGAAATCACAGAAATTGAGCACAGAGTACAGCTAAGTAAAATCTGAGCTATTCTTCTTTCCTGCAATCTAGATCATGATACATAGATGATATACTAAACATAGAAACTGAAATACAAGTGAGAAAGACTTATTGATCCATGAAGTAGCACGAGAATTCTGTAATTTTCTCTTCAGCCATCAAATCCACAACCAGATAGTTCATAAGCAATGCATTCCAGCCATCTTTGTTCATAAAAGTTCTCAAAAGATACAGCGCAAGTCTAGAATGAGATTTATCAACCAACCAACCCTTAAAACATAGTTTGGGGAGGTATTTATAAGAGAAACTATGTACAAGCAAGATCTGATAACAGATCTGAGAAAATATCTAAGATTAACCTAACTTCAACTACAAGTAAAGTAGAAAATATCTAGTATATGCTACGCTGGAGGCAACTCCTTCAAAAATGAGTTAATGGGCGTCCTTTGTAGCTCTGTGCTGTCTATCTGCAATAACTGTGCCTCGGCTTTTGATCTGCTCCTCTTAGCCGGCTTCAATGTGCATAAATTCTGATCTGATGTAGCTTTTAAGTCTGTTCTGATACTCTTTGACTTTGTTGGGATCCTCTTTAATGTTCCTTTGTTGTGGCTTTAATTCTCCACTGATATTCTTTTAATTCTTTTACTGATACACTTTTCTGCTGAGCTGATACTCTTTTTCTCCACTGATATGCTTTAATATGCTAAATCGCCCTTGCTTTATCACTTTATGGCGAGATATAACTGTTATTATGCCTTCTTGTTAGTTTCTGCAGGCTTTAGAAGTGTTTCGGCACTGGCCGATCAAAACATTATCAAAAAAGGAGGAATACTGCATAATGGCGGAGGATTTCTAGAATGGTCACTGTGCTGAGGCGATCAAAAATGGATGAAGAATGGCCTGCTTCCTTTGAAGTTGGAGCGCGCGTGGGCACCGAATGGAAATATAAGCAAAAAATCCTTTTTTCCCTTTATAAGGCAAAAAATGACTTAAGCGGGAGATTTCATGAATTAGAGGGCGGGAGCGATCACTGTAGAGAGGAATAAATGCGGGCCGTTGGATCAAGTGAGGGCCGATCCAATGGCAGAGGTTAAGTCACAATATCGCATCAGCAAGGGACATGGGGGTGGAGTCTTTTATATATGTGACTTTAGCGATGAGCGATAGCGATATCGGGGGAGACTTGCGATGAGCGATTGTGAAATCGCATCGGAAGTTCGCATCGGGAGTGGAAAGAGGAGAAGTTTTTAACAATAGCGATCAAGCGACGCGACATGGGTATAAGCGATATATAGAATTGCGATATGGAGCGATGCGATACAATATAGACCGTTGATGAGGGGGGTTGATCGGACGGCGGACGCGCGATCGCTATATCGCGTCGGCGGAGGGCAAGGGGTGCAGAGCCTTTATATTTATGCGATTGCGATATAGAGATAAAGCAGCGATGCGATGAATTGCGGAAAAGCAGTGTTTTTGTGATAAAGGGAGATTTACGGTAAAACATAAGTTTTGCGGTAAAACACAAGTTTGCGGTAGAACGAAGAATAACGATAAAGGAGCGGTTGCGATAGAAATGACTTGCGATAGCGATATCGCTTCGGATGCGATAGCGATATCGCATCGGGAGGAATGGATGTGGAAGAGAAATAGCAGAATATGATCAATGCGATATGCGATTGCGAAAATCGCATCGGAGGAATTCTATCGGGGCACAAACAAATGGGGTCAACAATGTGACTGCTACCTCCGACTGCGATATCGCGTCGGAGGGGGGTAAGGATGGATCAGAGGAAGGGTTTTTATGAAGCGATAAGGGTTTTTTGAGATCGGAGAAGGGTTTTAATGCATTAGAAGGGGTCCAATTGCATAGGAGGAGGGTTCTTACTAAGTTTCGAGTAAACTTAGTAATTCCCAAAGCACTATTTATGGTTATATTTCAACCAAAGGAGGGGATATGTATATATTGGGGGTTTTTATCATATTTTTAATAAGGGGAGGGGGAAATCATGGGATTTATATAATAGAGTTAGAAATTAATATGAATTTGAGAAGAAAGCGCTAAGTATAAGGAACTTAGGCTTTTAAAAGGAAAAAAGGAGTTTAATGGAGTAATCTAGGAGTATTGAGCAGATCTCAATATCCTTGGGGAAATTAGTAAATGACTTGGGGAAAAAGGATGAAGGGGAAGTTAGTCATGCCTCGCTTGAGCTGCTCCAAGGGAAAACTGCTTTGCACTTGTGATATAAGTAGATTTAACACTTTGAAACACAAAATTTATCACAATTCTTCATTCTGCAACCTCAAAACTGCCTACCCAGCCTACTTTGCCTAGCATTTTCTCTTCTCTTTGTTTGGGTGCACTTGAACTAGCAAACCCAGCGTTTCTTATTTTCTTTTGGCTATCCTTCGATCTAAATCTATCCTTATTTCTTCCGGGGCTCAGATTAAGCAGTTGAGCACCCTAGCTTCTCTACCTATCTAATAATCTGCCAAGATTAAATAGTTTGGACAGATTTTCATTCTCTATCTCTAAAACAAGCAATTTAAACCTAGAGAGGCCAAGATTAAGCTGTTTGGCCTTCCCTTAACTATGAATTTCTTCAAAAATGGAATAATTCTTCAAAAATGGAATATAGTAGTGGCATTTGAACTAGCACACTTTCTTGGCCTTTTGATTGGGGTTCATTTCTTTTATTTTTGTCTTGGCCCATTCATTTCTTCTTTTTGCCCTTTGATTATTCTTTTAGGGCATACCCTCTTTACATTTTTTTAAATTTTTGGATTTTCTTGGGAATATGGAACCTTTGCAGCATGGAAAGAATGACATATTTGGCATTTACACAGTCAATCATGAAATATGAAACCTATTGGTATAGGAGGCTAATAGTGGCTCCACTTGGGGATGGCTTTTCCAGATGAAAAGCCAAGAACAGTAGGTCAGAATGCCTTATTTTCAATTGTTGGTATAAACTGAAAATCTCCCCTGCCTTGGATGTCATTGACTGAATCTTTGAAACCTGTATGCAGCACTCTTTTTGAGCTGAATTGCTGTAATATTATAGCGCTGCCTTTGCTGGCTTCTTCTGCGTGCTTACCATCATCTCATCTTTGCCCGAGCACTTCTTTTGAGATTAATTCAAAACAGAGATCAAATGGTGTATTCCTTTGATTCTTTCTTCAAAATTCGCTGCGCTGATTCCTTATCGGACTGCTGTAAAAATAAAAATGTTGGAAATACATATTTAACGTACAATACATAGCTGTGTTACATTCATCAAAAGTGATCAAAATAGTGTTTTAGCATTCGCCCATTGACAGGGCCATCTTCAGCTTCGGTGCCATCCAAACTCTTCAGAAAATATGTGTTATTGCCTTGCACAGCTTGAATGACATAAGGACCTTTCCACAGGAAATCGAACTTGCCATGCTTCCCTTTATCTTCCCTCCTTGAATCCCATCTAAGCACTTTATCTCCGATGAAGAAATCCTCTGCCTTGGTTCTCTTATCAAACATCTTTTTCAGCTTCTCTTGTAAAATCTGAACCCTCTGATATACTTCCTCCCTTGTCTGCTGCAAGTGAATGGTTTGATTTATCCTTCTTTGGATATCATTAGGCTCTGCTTGCATTTCTTGCAGTAGCTTGATCACCGGGATTCCCAAAGATGAAGGGAATCTTGCCTCCATGCCATAGACTAACTCATATGGGCTCGTTCCAATGGATCTCTTAGTTGTCAATCTGTCTGCCCATAGGGCATTTACCAGCTTTTTGTGCCAATTCTTTTTATTCTCCTCCAAGACTTTCTTGATGATATTGATGAGGCTTTTGTTGGATGATTCTACCAGGCCATTACCTTGAGGGTAATAGGCTGTGGAGTGACCTAAGGTAATGTGGTATTTGTGGCAAAAACTAATCATTCTTTTGGATTTAAAGGCAACAGCGTTGTCTGTGATAATTTTTTTGGGACAACCGAATCTAGACAAGATATTGGCTTCAAGGAATTGTATGATGGTTGAATCATTGGCTTGCCTACAAGGGATGGCCTCAATCCACTTAGTAAAGCAATATGTAGCAGTTAAAATCCATTTGTGCTGGCCAGAAGAGGAGGGATGAATCTCACCAATGAAGTCTAAACCCCATTGCTGGAATGGTTTTTCAGTTGAGATGGGTTTAAGGGGTAAGGGCAGCAGCTTTCTTTTGCCTTCAAAGATCTGGCACTTATGGCATGAAACAACAAATTTCTTGACATCGGCAAAGAGGGAGGGCCAATAGTAACCAACCCTTAATATCTTGTCAGCAGTAGACTTCCAATAAAAATGCCCTCCACAGTCCCTTGCATGAAACTCCTTCATAACATTGTCAGTTTCATTCAAAGTTAGACAATTAAGCAATATTCCTTCATGAGTTTTCCAAAACAGGGCACTATCTAAAATAAAAAACTTTGATGCTTTCATTTTCAAAAATCTCTTTTTAGTTCTGGACAACCCTGGAGGAGCATGCAGGTTTAACAATATAAAACAAATGTCAGCATACCAAGGTGATTGTAAGAAGGCTTGATTGATCTGTGGAGTCGCCAGCTCCTGTTCGTTGTCCAGTTCATTAATGTCAAGGGCTTGGAAATTGGTTTCGGTCATCAGTTTGGCCAAACCTTGTCCTTTTATCAGTTTAGTGGGCTTGATTTCAATGTCATATTCTAGGATATTAGCAATCCATTTGCCCCTTTTGCCTTCAATTCCCTCTTGAGTTAAAATGTATTTTACAACAGCGTTTGGTACATATGCTTGCTTTTCCATGATTTGATACTTTACGAGCGCATCTCTAAGGGCTCTGCTGAAGAAAGCAATGGGATTTTCACATCCTCGATCATCCTTTTGTAATAGGATAGCAGCAATGGTATGTTCAGATGCAAAGGCAAAAATGATGAAATCTCTATCAAATCTTGGGCTTGTGAGAACTGGTGTTTGTGTTAAGGTTGTTTTTATGCCCTCAAAGGCTTGTTTGGCTTCTAATGTCAATTTTACTTTGGAATCTTTCTTGAGCATGTTGTTTAACAATCTTATCAGCTCGGCCAAATTGAGAATAAACCTTCTTAGGAAATTGATCTTTCCTAGAAAAGCTTGCAGTTCTTTGATGTTTCTTGGACGAGGGACTTGAAGGATGGCTTGAATCCTGTCCGGGTCGATTCTAATACCATCTTTTGAAATGATGTGACCAAGAAGTTTGCCTTCCTCTAGACCAAACAAGGATTTCTTAGGATTTAAAGATATGCCATATTTCCTACAAGTTAAGAACACCTACCTTAGATGTTTTAGATGCTCTTGGTCTGATTTTGAGAATGGAGTAAGGTCATCAAGGTAGACCACTAAGAAATCATGGATTTCTTTGGCAAAGGCTATGTCCATTGCTCTCTGAAAAGTGGCCCCTGCGTTCTTAAGTCTGAAAGGCATTTTTACATATTTAAAGGTTCCCCGCGGCGTTGTGAAAGCTGTTTTATCCTGATCATCTGGGTGAACTAAGATTTGATTGAATCCTGAGAAGCCATCTAACAGTGAAATCCTAGAAGACCCCACTACCCTTTGTAAAATATGGTCCATCTTGGGTAAAGGGTAGTGGTCTTTAAGAGAGACTTGGTTCAAATTTCTTAAATCAACACATAATCTAATCTCACCTGTTTTCTTCCTTGTGGGCACTAAGTTAGATACCCATTCCGAAAACCTGATTGGTGCAATGATACCAGCCTAAAACATTCTCTTTACTTCTTTCTCAATCAAGGGGAGAAGCACAGGCTTGATTCTCCTTAATTTCTGTTTGAAAGGCTTTTGATTTGGTTTCAAAGGTATGGTATGCTGAATGACTGAAGTGTCATAGGACTTGAGGTCCTCATAACTCCAGGCAAAAACATCTTGGAACTCTTTAAACAAGTCAACATATTTTGGCTTTTGATCAGGAGGCAATGATTTGGATAGTTTTATCATTTTGGGGCTTTCTGCGGTCCCAATATTACAGTCTTCAATGGCAGCATTTAAGGGCTGCATCTTTGGCTTTTTAGGGATATCGTTTGAATAAAAAATGTCTTCTAAGGGAGTTAGGCCCGTGGGCAGAAAGTTGTCTTTCAGTTCAATAACTTTAGCCTCTGCCTCAGCTATTTCATCAAAATTCATTTGTTTGAGCTCTTGTATATTATTGTTATCAAAAGTAGTTGGGTGCAAAATCTGATTTGCTATCTCAGCTGATATAGTGTGCTGATCTTTGTTTACTGCTTGTTGTGGATCATCCATGGCATCTGCATCAATGTTTAAACCTGAAAATTCTTCTTGTAAAGTAAGGAAATTATTGATCTGTGCATCATTTTCAAAGACTTGCCAATCCATGATATTGTTTGGGACTGCAGGCCTGTTTTTGATTTCGGCAGTGAAATAGTGATTGGGCTCGAATGGCAGCTTGCAAGTGCTGGCAAAAGTTACTAGGCTATGCGCATGTAAGTTATGGCTTCTTGAGATTTTGGCAAGCTGGGATTCTGTGAAGGTATTGAGTATTTCAGCGGCTGCCTTTCTATAAGTCCTTAATCTCTGATCATTTGTGACAAAGGTTCCCTTGATTTGCTGTATGATCAGATCTGAATCTCCTAGAATTGACACCTTTGTTGCCCCTAGAGCTCTGATCAGTTTGAGGCCTAACAGGAGGGCTTCATACTCTGCCATATTGTTAGTACATCTGAAATTTAATCTATAGGCATGACCTTCAGCATGGTTGTTTTGTGTGTTGTGGATCCATACCCCTGCCCCTACTCCTAGTTTATTTACTGAGCCATCAAACTCTAAATACCATAGGATTTCATGGTCCTGACTAGCATTGGGAGTTGTAATCATTTTTGGAGTGGGCAGATTTGAATTTTCTGTTTCATGTAGTTTGCCTTGTATGCTGGTTGCATCAGTTATTTCAACAGTTTCAAGGTTTTGGGCAACCGATTCTTCATTTATGCATATTTCTTGCTCTAAAGCCAAAGGCTTATCATCAGTTGGAGGACACATATCAGCATTAAACAAGATGAATGAATCCATATCAGAATGGATAGAATAGATAGGAAAGTTTTGGGGCTTTTCTTCACTACTTACCACATATTTCATTAGTGTTTCTCGGTACAGTCTCTTTGGTTGCCCAAAGACTGAAATAGTGGCATAGGAGAGGTCTAATTGCAAAGATCCTTGGAGTTTGGCTCCCCAAGATCTTGATAACAACATACCATATTTGGGTGGGATATCAACTACCACCACGTCCATTAGGATTGTTTTATTCGGGTATTGGACCAAAGACACACATAAATCTTTGATTAGGCCTAAACACTTGACTTGAATAGAATCAAATGAGAAGAAGTCTTTGTAGGGTCTAGTGATATCCAGGTTTAGTTTCTCCATTACAGCTTTGGGCATTAGGTTGTGTGAAGCTCCTGAATCAAACATTGCATTGTGCAAGACTTTGTCATGGATGTGTAAACTGACATAAAAGGGTAGAACACCTCTATTTGCTGTTTTGCCATCGACTTCAGGACCGAAAAGCAGCTCAGGTTGATCATCTAAGACATTAACATCATCCCTATTCTCTGGCATTTGCAGCGATCTTTTGATTTGCTGTCTATATACATCATGTTTAGCAAGCTCAGAGAGAGGAATATATATCTTTAATTTACCAATTTCTGCTTCTAAATCAAAGGGTTTCTTCGATTGAGTTTTTGCGCTGTGACTGGCAGATTTTCCTTTTTCAATTGCACTTTCAACGATTTTCTCTTGATTATCAGTGTTATCTTGAAGTATTTCTGTTTCGGAAGTATTTTGAGGGGCACTGTTTAAATTCTCTTTTGAGGAAGAGGATACAAATGGCTGATTTTTAGAGGTCTACATGTCTGTTACATCTTCCACAGTCACTTCTTTTAGGTTTGGGTCTGTTATACCAGAAGGTTCTGTGAGAACAGCTTTGTCTTTTATCTTCTTGGGCTGTTTGGTATCCTTCGGTTTGATAGGTTCAGGCACATCTATGGTTCTAGTTCTCAATTTATACTACTTGTGAACCTCATATACTACTGCATCATAGCCTTCCGTAAAGTCAAATGACTCTTCGGACTTGGTTTGAAATTGATTGATATCATGATTATCTTGGTCTTCTCGGGTTAGAAAAACTTGTTGCTCACTGTTCAGACCCATCAAGTTGATATGAGAGTCCTCAGCTGGTTCGCTGGATGTTGATGCTTCAACATAGACTTCTTGAAAAGGAGGTCTTATATCATGGTCGAGGCCAGCCCTTCCAAAATTTGGGTTTTGGTTTTTTCTAAAGTTTGGGCTTCTGATAGTATTACTTTGTTGTCCTTCCCATGATGATTTTCTTTCAACAGTTTCTACTCTATCTCCAAGTCTGTGCATGGTATTGATGATTGCATCCAATTTTTGTTCAACTATTGAAGGCTCTTCTTTAAAAGTGGTTCTTCTTTCAGCTCTTGCTCTGTTTCGCTTAGCGATCAGGTTTGCCTCTATGGAGCACTGGAAAGATATGTTTTTGACGAACAATTTAGTGACTTTTCAGTAACTATTGTAACCCTTTCTGCATAACGAACTTAAAGAAATAAAGAATTTTAATAGAATGTGTGAGAATTAGTATGGAAAGCTTAATCGTTGATAATTGTTATTTTTCCATGCAGGAAAGGGTGGAAACGAAGGGCTGCCGTTCGAAAGGAAAAGACAAAGGAGGAATAATTGCTGTCCCTTTAGAAGGGAACCGGATGCGAACGAGATCGAACAGATCGAAGCAGAACGACACAGGAAAGAAAGAAGGGTTATCAATTCGGCGGAATAGGGAAAGAAAAGTAAAGGATTAACGGCTTGGCGAATCCCTCAGGATCTTTGATCCTGAGGGATCGCTGTTTTGCTTATTTTTGCTACCTAGATACCTCTGCCGTAACTTTTATAAAAAGGAACAACATCGTTTAGCAAAGGGACTTTTTGTTCATATATGTAACTGTGAATTTCATACTCAACTTTGATCATCGACTCTCACTAAGACTTGGTTTGCTGTACATTTGTTGATGCATTAATATAAAAGACTTGGTGTTTATTTCATCTCTGCGTCTGGAGTAATCTAAGGCGGTGTACCGTTGGAAGCTAAGGACCCGGCTCCGAAGGACACTTGCTTTTGTATCATTATAATTTGGTTCCTGTGTGGTTTGTTTATCTTTATAGTTTGGTAATCTGACATTTTTTTCATATGCTATTCCATGCTCTGTTACGATTAATTCATTAATGGTTTCTTCAAGAGATTTATGTAGTGACTCTGTATTGTATGAGTGAATCTTTTCAGAGTCGATCGCATGTTATCAATCTAAGCCAACTGTTTCTGTTACGGAGCCTTCATATTGAATATTGTTGTATTGGATTCATTTGAAATCTCAATTATTGGAATCCGGAAGTAATGTTATTCTATTTGGAAACATAGTCATATTCTCTTTAATCATCAGATTGCTATATTAAGCGTGTTGTATATATGGTTGATGATTGCTGTTCCATAATTCATTTGTTAAGTTGCTTTAAGAGAGGAGACTGCTATTTTATTACAGAGTGTGAGTTTGGTTCAATAGAACAAGTTTAGTTCGGACTCGCGAGGCTTAGTTCCATTTACTGCTGTTCCATTTCAGATTTGCTGTTCTATTTCCTGTTTGCTGTTCCATTTTACTTTCTGCCGTTCCATTTACTTGCATTTGCTGTTTTGGTGTGAGAGAAGGTCTAAGGCTATAGTGAGCCCTAGCAGTCGCTGCCTAGCTCCTAGACCTATGGTCCATGCTCTAATTTCCTTTCCATCAGTTTCTAGAGGGATGGGTTATCGCTTCCGCACCCTTGACTGATAAGCTGCCTTGTGTGATTTTATTCTTTTAGAGAAATTTAGTCATAGTTTAGCATCTGTTTACTCTTGTATTTTCTGAACACTGTACTACTAAGCATTACTCTGACGAATAGACTCGGATTGAGATACTCTTTGCAATAACAAAGCGTTCCCGGATTGACTTATTAATGTGGCATAACTAGAGGTGAAAGAGACCCTTGTTACAGCTCCACATTTTGGCGCCGTTGTTGGGGAAAGAGTATAGCCATTTGTCTCTTACAGAGTAGTGTACGAGTCTGCTAGGGGAGAGTTGGATTTTAAAAATGGAAGGTAAGAGCCTGCGTACGGAGCATGTAAAAGCCCTGCTCCACCGTCCGCTCTCCTGGCAGAATTGTGGGTTGAATAGAATTTGGTAGTTTATAGAGTGCATGACTAAGCAGAAAAAGCCAGAAAAAATTATCAAACCTCCGTTCAAACCCGAAAAAGCCAAAGGGCCGGTGACCCTTGGCCGAACAACCTTCATAGACGAAATCTATAAGAAAACTGAATCTCAGCCATCAGTAGGCTTCAGGAAAACCAATTCTAAACAACCTACTAGCTCCCTTCAGGCCGCAGGATCACCATTTGTAGCCTTTGCTGAGGTGCATAGTCAGACTGATGAACATGACTTTCAAGAAATTGAAAATTCTATTCCAGAATGACTGCAGGAAGGGAATCTAAGCAATCTTTGTGAAGGAGAAGGGGAAACAGGAGAAGTTGAGGAGCCAAGATCTCCTCCTAGGATAATTCAGCCATTAAAAAGCCCAGATAAAGGAAGCGCTGCAAAAATCATTGTTGAAGGGATTCAATCTCCTCAAGCAACAGGGACTCTCGTTATTCCAGACGAAGGAAGTGCTATTAAAACAATCCCTGTTAAGGCCGTTCCTTCTCCGCCTAAGAATACCCTCTTAGAAATCCCGGAAGGTTACTGGCACATATTCGATCCCATGGCACAGAATCAACCAAACACTCAAACTTCTACATTGCAATATCCTATAGTGGATTCCGCAGCAAATGCTCCTATGAAAGCAATTCCCCTTCAACACATTCCTACATTTCACGGACTTACATCAGAGGACCCCGATGCATTCTTATTTGAATTTGATGTATTATGCAGGGGATATGATTACATCACTGACCCCCAGAATTTAAAGTTGTTCCCCTCCAGTTTGAAAGGAGCAACTTTAAGATGATTTATGGGTTTAGGTGGTGGGGTTATAAATAACTGGGAGCAAATGAAAGAATCTTTCCTAAAGAAATATCAAGATTACTGTAGGTCTAGAGAACTGAAAGATGAAATATTTCAGATGACAGCTAGACCAAATGAAACACTAGAAGAATATGTAGAACGTTTTCAGTATAATTTACAAAGATCTCCATATGCATCACTACCTCTGCCTGATAATGTGTTAAAAACAGCATTGATTAGAGGCATGAAGGAACAATGGATTGAAACATTAAATATCATGGGAAAAGGGGATATTTATCAAGAAAATTTTGCTGACATCATCGATTTATGTATCAGGAGCTCGAGAGGTAGCACAAGGATAAAACCAGCAGAATATGATCGGTTTGTCAGAGATAACAAAATATCAACAGAAGGAGTAACACGTGTAGAACTTGGAAATTTATTAGAAAATTTTAAAACTGATATCCTGGGGACATTGACTACACAACTTGATATTGTGCAGGCTAAACAGAAGCAGATAGAGGCAAAACATAATTTGGCGATCTTCTGCCCCCGATGTAGAAGAAAACATAGCCACAAGGAATGTCCACTGGATGCAGTTCAAACATGTGCTATCTGTACAAAAGATCACCTTACTGAAAGTTGCCCCTCACTTCCTGGATTGAAGGCAGTATATAAGGAAGCAGAAGAAGAGCCAGAATCAGCATACTTCGTTAACCAGCGTTGCCAATGGCAACAAAGGCAATCGGGTATGTTTTCAGACCCAACTTCTTCTTTTCAGCCTCCAAAGTATAACGCTCAGCAATATAGTATGTGGCAAAACCAATCTCAACCCCCATTTCCGAACTGGTCATCACAACCGTTTCCTTCTCCAAATCCATGGATGAATCAGCCAAGCCAATTTGGTTGGCTGAATTTTCCTTGCGCCCCACCATATTAGCAGAGTAGCTCATATCCTCCACAATGGACCCCCCCTACTTCACAAGGTTCACCCTGGCAGACAAATTGGCCAAGATCGACATATCAACCAACAGGAACTATTCCGCTCCCTCAACCGACTCTGCCAGCTTTGCAACAAAATTCCCAGTCTAATCTGAGACCGCAACTCCCAGCCCAACCCAATCCTAATCCTAATAATAGGTCGGTCCAATCCCTCCAAATTATAGAATCAACAGAAATCGGACCTGAACTGAGGGAGTGCAATGATCTTCAGTTAAGATCTGGACGTATAATAGAAACAGAGGGAGATAAAACAGTTCACATTGAAGATCAGTTACCAATAGAACAGCCGTTACAACAAGAGGGTGCAAATAAGGAGCAGACTCATCATCAAGCGAATACACCCTCTCCTCCCTTCCCAGAACGATTAGTCATACCACGACCTGTACAATATCCAGACTTTGACATTCTGGGAGAGCTACAAAACCTGTACATACGAATTCCTTTCCTCCAAGCCATTCAAGACATCCCTATATATGCAAAAACTATAAAAGAATTGTGCATAAAAAAACCAAGGAGGAATGTAACCTCTAACCCAAGAGTCCAAGTAGTCGGTACTTTATCTGACCTGTTATCAGGAACACCCATTTAATATGAAGATCCAGGAAATCCAATCGTAACTGTTCAAATCTATGGTCAGACTCTGACTAATGCTTTAGTTGATTTAGGAGCTGCAATTAATATTTTGACAACTTCTACTTGCCAAAAGCTCGGCATTACATCGGTAGAACCCACTTCTACTTTGTTAGAATTGGCTGACCGATCTGTAGTTCGACCAGAAGGAACTCTATACGATGTCATGGTCTCTATAGATTCTTGGGAATACCCAACTGATTTCCTGGTAATTAATCCAAAAACCCGACTGGATGGACACCCACTAATTTTAGGTAGACCTTGGCTTGCTACTGCCGATGCTTACATTGGTTGCCGGCAGGGGAATATGACCATAACCAGAGGACCAGATATTAAAAATCTAGTTCTATACCCTCCAGCACAGCCAAGTCTTACAATGATAAAAACTAACCAGCACCCTGTATCATACCTTACTGACAATATCAGATCACCATTGACTATACAGAAGGCCCTAGACTTTAAAGACCAAACAGAAGATGATGCTATCAATAACTTCATTAGTCAAACTGAATCTAGACCTCACACACAGTGTTTCATGATAGAAGCTGCATTCGATAGCGAACTAGAAGAAGATCCCTTGAAAGATACACATGACCAAACGATACCTGTGACTTCTGTTGCCAATAGTAAAGTAGTGGAAATTGAACCAGGAAAAACTCTAAACATCAATGCCAACCTTACACCGGACCAAGAAATAAAACTCATCCATCTGTTACGGAAGCATCAAGAAGCATTTGCGTGGGATTACCCTGATATGAAAGGGATTGACCCCCAATTGTGCACCCACCATATTTATATAGAAAAAGATGCAAGACCTGTCCGTCAACCGCAAAGAAGACTCAACCCTCATCTAAAAGATGTTGTAAAAGCAGAACTTCAGAAGCTTTTAGATGTTAATTTTATTTATCCTATTTCTGATAGTAAGTGGGTCTCTCCACTTGTGGTTGTACCCAAGAAGAATGGGAAATGGAGGATTTGTGTGGATTATAGAGAGTTAAACAAAGCCACACAAAAAGACCATTTTCCCCTCCCATTCATAGACCAAGTATTGGACACTTTAGTAGGAAAGAAATTCTTTTCTTTCCTGGATGGCTTCAGTGGATACAATCAGATTCAGATTGCCCCTGAAGACCAGGATAAAACTACCTTTACTTGTCCTTAGGGAACGTTCGCCTATAGAGTTTTACCCTTTGGCCTATGTAATGCTCCTGCCACATTCCAAAGGGCTATTCTTAGCATCTTTGCAGATCTAATAAATGATGGACTTGAAGTATACATGGATTAATTTACACCATATGGAGATGATTTTGATCCAGCTTTGGACACTCTAGAAAAAGTCCTACAGCGTTGCATTGCTACCAGGCTTTGTTTAAGCCACGAAAAATGTTATATGATGATGACTGAAGGGCTTATTCTAGGACATTTTGTCTCAGCAGCTGGCATTCAGGTAGATCCGGCCAAAATTCAAATACTTTTGCTTATCCCCACCCCCACTACTCAGACAGAGGTACGCAGCTTTCTTGGATTTTCTGGGTATTATAGACGATTTATAGAACATTATTCACACATTGCTGCACCTCTATATGCACTAACTGGTAATGTCGATTTCATGTGGATAGAGAAATGCGACCGCGCTTTCCAGGAATTAAAGAATCTTGTATCAACAGCTCCAGTCCTTCGAGGACCAAACTGGAATTTACCATTCCAAATCTCATCTGATGCCTCAGACACAGCAATCGGTGCAGTCCTTGGGCAGGAGGAGGATAAAAAACCATATGCTATTTATTATATCAGCAAAAATTTATCCCCTGCTGAATTAAATTATACTGTCACCGAAAAGGAATTCCTCGCTGTAATACATGCTGTCAATAAGTTTAGACATTATATTACAGGCTATCCCGTTGTTTTATATACAGATCATTATGCTATCAAATATTTAGCGAATAAGCCTGTTACAAATGCTAGAATAACGAGATGGTTGATCTTATTGCAGGAGTTCGATATCACAATCAAGGATAGACCCGGCAAGGAAAACCCTGTAGCTGATTTTCTTTCACGAATACCAAAATCAATTGAGGCAGCAACAGTGGAAGATCAATTTCCGGATGAGCACCTGTTTGTTGTTGCTGTTCAAACACCCTGGTATGCTGATGTTGCCAATTACCTTGCAGTAGGTAAGCTACCAAAACACTTAACCCCTAATGAACGTAAGCAGGTTGTTCAGAAGAGTACTCGGTTTTCGTGGATCGGGGGTTATTTGTTCCACACAGGGGCAAACATGCAAATTAGGAGGTGTATTCGAGAAGATGAAATTTTCGACATCTTAAAAGCTTGTCATAATAGACCATGTGGGGGACACTTTGCCGAAACAAGAACAGCACATAAAGTATTGCAGACGGGATACTACTGGCCTACAATTTTTAAGGATTCGAAGAAATTTGTTCAAGCTTGTGACAGCTGCCAGCGAGCAGGACGACCTGGTCAAGCCGACGAAATGCCTCTCAGGCCACAATTAGTCATTGAACCATTTGAACGATGGGCTCTTGATTTCGTTGGACCCATCAACCCATCATCAAATCAGAGAACATATATCTTGGTAGCCACAGAATATGTTACCAAATGGGTTGAGGCCGAAGCATTGCCTAGAGCTACAGAAGGTTCTGTAATACAGTTCCTATTCCATTTGTTTGTACGTTATGGCCTTCCGAGAGAAATAATTACAGATGGAGGACCACAAATTGCCAGAAACAAATTAGCTGCAACACTTAACAATTATCACGTCCAGCATAAGATTACTACCCCATATCACCCGCAGGCAAATGGGCAAGTAGAAAGTAGCAATAAGGTAATAGAATCAATTTTAACAAAAACCATTGCTTCACATAGGCGTGATTGGGCCGCCCGACTACCTGAAGCACTCTGGGCTTATAGAACCACATGGAGAAGTACCACTGGTTATTCACCCTATCAATTAGTGTTTGGGAAACAACCTATTTTCCCCATAGAATTCGAAATCCAAACACTATGAACTGCACAGGAAGTTGGCCTAGATTTAAGTGAGGCACAAATCAATCGACTACTGCAGATTAACGAATTGGACGAAATAAGGCTCTCTGCATTACAGAATACAACACTTATTCAACAGCAGCGAGCTAAATGGCATGATGCACTTATCAAGAACAAAGTCTTTCACGAAGGAGATTGGGCTCTGTTATATGACTCTCGGTTTCAGGATTTCCCTGGGAAACTGCAGACTCGTTGGTTGGGGCCATACGAAATCCAGAAAGTAGATGATAATGGGACCCTTATTCTGATCACAATCGATGGTTCTGGATATGCTATTGTGGGGAAAAATGCCTATGCAGGACGATCCTATCCACCTAAGGCGTGATAGTGCCTTAGCAACAAACGAATGCAGCTACTTCGGTTTCTTCCTTTATGAAATATGAAAGAGAGGAGATTGGTAGACTTACCGTTATATTTCGGTTGTCGCTCGATCTAGATCCTCTCCTCTTTGGGTGTCCACGGCTACTTGCCTCTTTGCCTTTGCTCCCACGAGATCACAAGATAACAGCTACCTGTGACAAGAGAACAACTACATGCAACAAGAGAAGGACACAACACAAAGGCAAATATACATACTCATAAATGATTCAGGATTAGAAGTAAATCAAATACACTAATGCAAATCATACAATAAACACCAGCATATAGGAAAGAACCGAGAAGCTTTATTGATTGATAAACAAGGTTCAGGAAGAGATACAACCCATAGGGTTCCAACCCAGCATCTCCTTCCCAGCAGAATGGAATTCCTTCTTCAGCCCCTTTCAAAGCATAAACACCCAATGATCTAACCACAAACCAACAACAATTCTTTGCAATTACAATCCAGCCTCCCTAGACCTCATGAGAGAGATCTATATATAGGAGTTTTGGAGAAAGGATGAGTCAGCTTGAGGCTGGCATGAAGCTGACTAGTGTCCTCTCCCACTTCAGTTCTTGAGTCCACTTGGAGGTTCTTGCTTCCACTTGGAGATTTGGAACCTCTTACTCATCACCAGTCGAATTCCCTGATCCAAGTGTCATTTTGGAAGCTTCCTGGGCATTGACACCTTGAGAAATGAGTCTGCCACTTGTCCAGTTACGCTCAGCGCAGGTAGCCTTCTTTGCAGTTGACATTCAGCGCAGGTAGACAGTGGAGCAGTTGACATTCAGCGCAGATGCTCAGTGGAGCAGTTGACATGATCCAGAATTGCCTTGTTTTTGAGTGTTTTCAGGTGGAGAACTTTTGTAAACTGCTGTGGTTTGCTGGCCTTGTTCCTCTAGGGGTAGGAACAACATGTTTAGGGACTTTGGATCCCTTAATTATTGACATTTCATGCTCAGTGATGCAAGGCACAAAAATGTCTATAACAGTTGCCCCCTAAAGTATGAGGCCGTTTATCGGGTGAAATGCTTTATCCAGGGGAGTCCGAAGTTCATCCATTTGCTGGGAGGAGACCTGTAATGAGATACAATACAATACATTATGATTCATACTACTTTCATGATCTAGCTGAGGCGGGCATTCCCATGCTCAGCTTTATAAATACATTTTGGTACATAGAACAGACGATCGTCTGATGGTAGACTGATAATTCTGGCGAAATTATCATCCTTTGAGTAGGATGATCATCTGCTGCAATGATGTACATGTCAAATGTCTTTATTTTCCTGAATATATATCGCAGCCCGGATGGATGAAACTAGGTCCGGGGTCTTCAATACTCGTTCGATCTTCACTCTAAGTACAAGTCGATCCATGTGAGAATTGCGCTGGAGTCGAACATGGAAAGACATCGCTTGATTACCGGTCAATGATGTAAACTGTTAACAAGCGCGAGAGGAATCACCGATAATGATAATGACCCTCAAGGTACTGCAGTACAATTCACGTGGTGTGAATAAAGGACTTGGCGTCGAACACCACGCAAAATCTTCTGGTCGAAGGTCATTGATGTATACCTGTCGCCGGAAGTGAGAAACTTGCCATTGAGGCATGCAAGCTTCAAGGTACTGAAGGGGTTGTTCCTAGATCAACTTCTTGGATAATGAGCTGATGTCGAAAAGAAGCGATCCGTCAAAGGAGGGCCTTAATGAATCCCACATCAGTGACAGGGAACGGAGCTAATGATTTTAGTGGAGGTGAAAACAATCCGTGACATATGATTCAGGGTGGCGGTCATGAATGGATGAAGGATAATGTATGGCAGTGGATGGGACCTAGTTGACTCTTTCTGGACGACTTCTCTTGAACATGTGGCGACACTGATGCGATGGATCGGTAGCATTACCCCAAGTATGGATGGTGTGGCAAAGACCATGGTGATGTGACCGGTGAATGAAACAACCCAACCCGATGTGGTACGAAGAAAAAGTGTCATGTTCAAGAGCGACCTGCTACCATCAAAGACTTCTCGATTTTTTCCCAATTTTCCCCAGTCATTGTTGACCAGTACCTCTTTATTTTTGTCAAGCTTGAGGATGATAACATATGCTTGTTCTATAACCTGCCCTTCGGGCAAGCCCATCGCTATGTTTTAACGAGCCTAGCGATAGTGAAACTCGTTCTCGTCTAAAGACAAGTTTGTCGCTATTTAGTGATTTTAATGAGTCTAACGACAAGGAAAACTCGGCCCTTTTCATTTTTAGAGAGTCTGAAAAGGTACATAAAGTTAACTCCAAAACTCCTTTTTCGTCATCTAATCCCTTAAGTCCAAAAAAGTATAAAACAATACAGAAGGGATGAGTTTTCGATAGTTTCAATGAGCCGAACAAAACAAGCGCTCGATCTTTTTGTGCAATAATCCCTCAGGTCCAAAAAGATTAAAATCTAGAGGAGGGATAGCTCTTCCGCTCGTTTAACGAGCTGGGAGGCCAAAACTCGGCAATCTTTTCATATTTTACGAGTCAGTTGAAAAGAGCTTAAAGAAGACTCGTCTTCTGAGGAACGAGTGATGAACAGGGATAACAGCTGATTCCTGGTACAGGTTGGACTTTTCCAATCACGGTAGTGTCACAAGGATGGCTAAATGAAATCACTCTTCGCAGCTGTTCCTCAAAATGGGTAAACAATCATATGGAGGTAAACGATCGGCCAAATGAACGGTGGAGGTGACGGTGCACAAACACGACCAAGGTCTTTTTATGGTTGATCAGGTTACATACTTCAATGGTTATTTACCGGGATGGGTTTATTTTTTAATGAGCTTGAATGCGCCGCTAAAACTGCTCAAAGCTTATGTTTATTTTTTAACGAGCATGAACTATGCTGCTAAAACTGCTCAAAGCTTATGTTTATTTTTTAACGAGCATGAACTATGCTGCTAAAACTGCTCGACGATAAGTTTGCATGCCCCCAGCATAATAACGCAAATCGAGGTGCATGCCCCCCAAGCTTCATTGCATTCAACTCGGTGGTTGGAATGAAGGTTTACCTTTGACAAAGGGGATTTGTTTCATTTTTTAATGAGGTTGACACAAGATAAGAACCGTCCTCGGCTCCTATTGTGGCCAGCAACAACCCCCCCCTCGTTCAAACTAGTATCGGCCATGATGCTAGAATGAATGGGGACCCTTAGTTAATTTTCAGAAAAAACAAATATTTCTTTTGAAATTACAAGCATAAGCTTAGGAAAGGTTTCTTGGACAACTTAAGCCTAATTCTGTGTTCATAAAAGCAAATATTCAAGGTCGCATCACGAAAAGGTAAGAAACGCCTTCATTTCTATTCTAAAGGCCAAATACGCGCATCGCCTCGGTGATTAGACAACATTGCATCGCAATACGTTAGCATCCATGAACAAAAGCTTACGAGTCCGCCGATCTGCGATGTTGCGATCGCGCGATCGCATATCGCAGAAATGAGGCGGGGTACGTTGGCAAACATTGAATCATGGCGATCTGCGATATTGCGATCTGCGATGTTGCGATCGCTACCGTTTGCGATCGCGCGGCATGCAGGATGCGTTGGCAAGTCATAAAAGCACCTTGATACGACTCCTTCGAGCACGCCACCCAAAGAAAATCCACTTACTATAACCTGACTTGGAAATTATTGCTCTTTTAATGTTAGTAATGAATTAGTTGTCAGTTATTAAGTGGCATAAAGACACGTGCCTTAATGTGGATTTGCTTCACGTAAGGTGGCGTATCTGATTTATCTCTTGCATTCAAAACTCTCCCATCACCTTTCTGATCAATCTTTCCATTTCCCTCATAACTTGCAGGAGAAAAGTGCGAAGGAAAAATCAAACAGAAACGATAAGCAAGATGGGGAAGAAGAACAAAGCTCAGAGCTCAGAGACAAGAGAAAAGACCAAGGAGATGGCGCCCCTCTACACAGATACCACATGCAATAAAGATGCAGGCATCTCGACATGGGAAGGCATGTATAGGCTGTTAGAAGAAGAGAACCCTAGAATAATCAAGGCAACTGCTGCTGTCGCAGATGCGCCACGTCCTTCAGAAGCATCCCTGGAAGACCTAGCGTGCTCTTTCCTCCACAGAATAGCGGCAAGGCCGAAGATCCTACCGTATACAGACATGATCAAGTGGATTTTAGATGATGCGGAGTTGCATCATAGGCAGTTCAAAGTCAAAGGACATGGGCTCGTGGGATCGTTCGCGGCTCAAGACCTGAAGCTCATGTATCACCTTCCTGAACCACAAATGACCTACAATGCAGATTTTGTTAGGAAGTTCGCAGCAGAGAATCCGGACCTATCAGACACTACCAAGGAATGGTCAAAAAGGGATGAACCACTGAAAAAAGATAAAAACGGTATGTATAGCACTGGTTCTCTTACCTCTCCGTATTGTTTTGCTGCAGCCATGCTCTGTAGGCTATTTGGTAAGCCCGATATCAATAAATTTCCATCTGAATGGCTACCGTTAACTGATGCCACGACTAACTCCGAGATAGTAGATTGGGCCAAAATCCTTTCTGACACTCTGTACACGGCAGTTCTCCACTATCGTTCTAAGAGATCCTTCTCCCAAAGGTTCTATCCTCCTTTTTATTTGTCTGCCTATATAATGGACTCTGTCTGCCTTGTATCGAAATTCCCTCCTATGGGTTGGCAATGGACTACCCAGGACCCATTGCCCATTCATGTCTATCATAAAGTCTTGTGGGATTCCTAGTTTGCCCCCCATTTTTACCAGATTTGCCATGGGCTCATACTGCCCATGCATAGAATGATATATGATAAGGACCCCCCAAGGTGCTCTCTCGAGGCACAAATTGATATCACCCCCATCACAAGATGGTTTGGGGAAGAATGGTTTACCTACATCCGAGTTTTTGGAAGCACTGCACCTCCTCATGTCCCACCCTTGTACATCCCAGATAAATTATTGGCCCGAGAGATCGCTTATCAGACTTGTTCTGAAGGCGGTTTAACTAAAGACCTAAAGAACAAAAAGAAAGCCATTTGGCCTCCATTCCCAATCACATGTGGGGCCTTCTCTTTGTTCGATGTGGGACACGCTTTTGGCAAGGTGGAGAATGTGACGTGTCTCCAACTATTTAAATTCTCACCAAGGCCATTTGACCCAAATAAGGTGGCCCAGGAATTTACAACTAACGTCAGGATAAGTGTGTTCTCTGGACATAAAGATCTATTCGATGACCTCTTTCAGAGCAAGAACTCGCTCAAAGAAGTTTTGCAAGAAGCTCAGTCAAGGTTGTCCCCAGACGACCTCCGGAAATTCAAGTTGTATAGAGAAAGAAGGCTGGCTAACATTCCACTGGAAAGACTGCGAGTGGCTACCAGAGAACCAACTCCGAGCGTCAGCCTCAGTGAACACTCCAACGCCTCCAAATCTGATTCCAGCGCCGTAAAAGAAATATCTCCAGATCCTGAAGAGTCTGTCCACAAAGAAGACAAGAACGAAGAAACAATCAAGGACACGGCTCAGTCAAGTTCGATGGCTTAGCAACAAGTTGCCGTGTCGCCACCAAGAGAAGTTCCTCCTCCCATCACCGAAGCACCTCTAGTTACAGCAGAACTAGATAAAGAATGGGAGACCTTCAATGAACTGATAAATCTTGAAGATCAAGTCCGAAGACCCCTGTGAGCAATACACAGGTGCTGCAAGAGGTCTTCTCAACCATAGTCAGTAGTACCGCAGAAATAGAGCATCTCCCTATCGTTCCATCCTCAGAACTTCTACTTGGCGTAGAAGAAATTCCTCCACTGGACGTGTTCTACAGTCCACAGCACAAGGCAGTTGTAAGGAGACAAAGAAAGAAAAGGAAGCTTGAAAATGCACTGTCTCAAAATGCTGAACACCTAGATGTCTTGTGGAAAGACCCGAATAACAATCCAACAGAGAATCTCACGAAATTGTCTCAGATCGCAGGGGCATATGCTTCTGTAACTATCGACAAGGCCTCTGAAGTTCAGCAACTTCTAAAAGAACGTGAAATTCAAATACAACTGCTACAACAACAGTTGCGACAAGCCAATGAAAACGCTGAAGCTTCCAAGCAGCTCGAAAAGCTACAAGAAGACTTTCGCCAGATGCAGGTGAGCCATCAAAGAAGTATCGAAGAAAAGGAAAAACAGCTGCAGATGGTGCAAGATACGCATAAAGACGAACCTAAGCTGACAGAGTTTATTTCAGAGTCCATCGGCTTGAACGACCAACTGTCACAGCAGCAGGAAGATATGGTGCGCAGAATATCACAGTGGAGGTATTTTTGTGAAATGAGCGACAAGATCACCAACCAGGTGGTGGAATTGCAGAACGACTATGACCAGGCCAACAAAAGAGTAACAGAATATCTGGCTTGGCAAAATGACGAGGAAGGGAAAAGAGCAGGGGCACCCAAGATTAATGAAAATCATAAGGAACTGCTCTTTAACAAGTGGGACGAACAAATCACACAGGCGGAGCAAGCAGCAGAGTCAGCGGCAACACAGGCGAACATACTTATCGACTGTGTAAATGAAAATTTACACAGGGCCAACTTAATTTCAGAGTCCACTCCGGGGTACCTACCAATCGCGTCGCAACTGGAGGCAGAATGGAAGCAGAAAGCACAGGCAAACGGGGAGACAATCCGGGCATTGTCTAGGCTAAACTGGGAAAGTTACTGGACTTACTTAGTTAAGCCCCACAGCCAATGCATGACAGTAAGGTGCATCATGAACGCGGCCGAGAAAGTAGCGCCAGCTCTTATGGATGCCGTTTTCACAGCCCAGTTAAGCACAGAAGTCGGCCAACCGACTCTTCTCAAGCCCATGCTTGAAAACTGCAATTTCAGAGACCAAATTAAGAAGTAATTTCATTTAGAAAGTTGTTTTTTCTTGTTTTTTGTTTTACTGAATTAGAAAAAGGGCGGTCATTTGAGAACCGTGTCCTAAATTTTGTAATAATACTATTATTAAGATTAGATAGTAGTATTTCAACCCTTCTCACTGCATTAGAGAAGGGTCCAGAAATTTGTCAAAAACTTGTCCTCGGAACATGCACTTCTGCACCCTCAGAGGAGGTTTTGATGAATGGAAGGATCGAGATTTATTTATGTTTGTATCTTAATGTCTGCTACTGATGTTGCACTTCTGTACTCTTGGTAGATATTAGAGCAAGTAGAGGTAGATCGTTATTGCTTGAAGTCTGTGAGTAGAAATCAGTCATAAATGGTACTTTTATCTCTTGGTTAATTTCTGCTTATACTCTTAGAGTGATATACAGCTGATATTGTTTGTATGTTAATGTATGAGCATATGGGATATCATTTGGCACTTCTGTACGGTGGACTCATGTATTTATGCTTGACATATGAATGATTTGATTATGCGATATGTTGTTCACAATTGTTTTGTGTAACTTCTTATGCAAAACAGTTCATCTTAAATGGTTTATATTCTTATGATAGCTGAATAATCTTTATTACCAGTTATTGTATGAAATCTTTCTAGATTGCATAATGGAAAAGATACATCCCGGGTTAGTGTAGATTCTATATGTTGTTTCCACTAGATTTTAGTAGCTTAGAGTTAGTTTACAAGTTAGATTTACAGTAGTTTTAGAATGCTTCTAGAGCCAACATAATCAAACTCTACACACACACACACACATCCCATGCATCGGGAAGCTGGTCCCGTTATCCCCAGTCGGACCCGCTACTCCAAATGGGAAAGGAGCCGCTAACCAGGTTCCCGACCGGGTGGGTATCCCCTTTGTTGTCGACCCGATCTCGGGGCCCTCAACATTTCTGGCGCTAGAAGGAGGGCCTGAGCATATTGTCCGTTGGAATGTTTTTAAACTAGAAATCCTGGAAAAGGATGTCTGTTTACAGAATTCCCATCTGGAGTTGCATCCACGTTCCTGCCTCTTCCAACACTCCACCAGATGTGGTAAGGCTATTATCTCAGGTAAAATTCAATGGTGAGAATAATTCTTCTGCATTTCATCACGCCCTACAGTTCATTCAAAAAGTTTCAAATGTTGATATTCAAAAAATTGACGAAGGCGTTTTGTGCAGGATTTTTACTCTTACATTCACAGCAGAAGCTAGAAGATGGTGCAGAAACCTCCCAGTTGCATCAGTCCACAGCTGGGACCAATTCGTTAAAGCTTTCATCGTGGAATTTGATTGCTATGAATACGACCAGGTATACGATGAAATCGACTATCTGCGGAAACAAAACGAACCCGTAAGGGATTTCAATATACGATTTCATCTTAAGTGCCTACAATATGATCTTGAGGATGAACTCACAGATGAAGAATCTTCCGAGCATGATGGAGATTCCCTACCTCCTGTACCTGACCAAACAAAATTTAGCCTAGGAGTTTTGCATGCTCTACCATCAAAAAACGAAGGCGAAAGTACTGAAAGGGAAAATACCCTGGCACCAGAAGACGACTTTAACATAAAGTTAGGCAATATCATCTCAGATCAACAAATGCTGATGCCAAGGTTAGATCCACCTACTGTTTCTCTTTCGAAAAGTATCGACGCAAAAAGGTATGATCTAAAGCCCGATACTTATAGTAGATCTGATGAACGAAATTTGTTTGATGCTCTTAAATGCATTGTTCCAGATTCACATTTTTCTCTTTACCCCGATGTTTTTAGTAATGACAATTCTTCCCCTCATAATATCAAGCATATTTCAACAGAGGGTTATTCACACGAAACATCACTGGGTTTCCAAAGTAAAGAGACCACTTTAACACAGCCCACGATTCATATCAAACAAGAGCTGCCTCATCTCCATTGTCTGAAAACACATAATGAAAAAGAGGAACCTAGGGAAAACGGTAAAGTATTTCGTGATAGTTGCTTCGACAATTATGATAATGTTGGATTGTCACAAGCAACTCAACTAGGGTCAGATTATAAGAAACGTCTTAGATCAGAAACTGTTCCATCCAATCCTCGTCTCAAAGCAAAATCTCATTTGAATAATTTTACTGTCCAAAGCGATGCTCCTATCTATGATTCATATCTTGAAGAGATCTCCACCCCTGTTCGCAATCATGATTTAAGTCCTGATTCACAAAACCCGGCCAGTTCTTGTGAAAAGGAAAAAGTTACAAGTAACTCCCAGACATGCGACACCCCTATGTGTATACATACCCAATCATTTCTTTCTCACTCACGTTCATCTTGTACAGAATCGAATTCCTGTTTAAATTTTCAAATTTTTGATAAATTGGATTTTAGCGATTTATATATAAACACTTTCATTTCAAACAAAATCGCTGAAGACTTAACGTCAACAAACTACGGGTTACAAGCCGTCGAGATTAAGAAACCCATTTCACAATTTGGCTTGTTATCCCTCCTATTGAAAGATCACCGATCTACAAAAGAAATCTATCTCAATCTCTATGATCCAATAGGTACCCAGTTGGAAAGAACCTATCATGAGAAAATAAAACCAGGCAGAATTCCAATTGAGTTCATAGGTTCTTGTTCCCTATCCAACAAATTTGGTCCAAGGGAAATTCAATTCTTTTTAACGCTTAGAAGATTCATACGGCCAGGAATAATAATGAATCGTTGGTTCCATTGGAAATATCATTTTACGTAGTTATTCCCTGCACATAATTAGAATAGGAGTAGGAGTAATTTAGCTAGGTTATTAGTTTTGCTTCCAATAATTGATAGGCAAAGTTAGTTATATTCTCTACATGACCCTAGAGAATAGTTTCCTCTCCCAAATAAAAGTCCGTTCTGGCTGAACAATATTTGACGTTTGCGAAAGAAACCTTGTCTCTGTTAAAGATTTTGGAATTTCGGCTCTTGTGAACAACTAAGCTTGTGGGAATTCAGTCTTTATTGTCAATAGATCTTTAACCCGGAGATGATGTTAAAGTTCAAACCCAGAAAATTTTAAAGAAAGCTATCTCAGTGGGGAGTTCGTTTTAGATCAGCACAATAAAAGGTATCAATATTAGAATAAAGATTCTCTGTGAAAACAGCCATTATCAAAAGCAGCCCTATCATTGTCGTCCAGAACTTTCTTAAGGAAAGAGAATTTGACTTCCTCCCTGCTAAAGGAAAATGCAACGATTCAGGAGAATAACCTAAAAAGATGCTATATCTCAAAGAATAAGAGGTCTCATCACGAGCCGACTTATCATGATCACAGATATTATAACTTGCTGACTTTGCCAAAACTGTCTACCAAAACAGGGCAACGACTCAAGATTGTTGCGATCAAAAGACAAGGGGTCTCATCACGAGCCAGCTTGTTCAGCAAAAGTATAAATCAAGTGAATGACTGTGTCATAATTTGGCCACCAAACCAAGACATTGTTCTTTAGAGAATTAAAAAAAAAGAAAAGAAAAAAAGAAAAGAAAAGAAAAAAAGAAAAGAAAAGAAAAGCATCAAGAAAGGGATAATTCTTTTGAAAAAGTTGCAAGGAACTGAGGCAGGATAAAGGATCATTCCTGGATAATAGGTAACCCTGTCGAGGCTATGGACGCCTGTTGGCAGCAGTGGCTCTACCTGCGACAAAGGGACATTCTTAAAAAGGGTTGATACATAGAGAACACTTTATTTTTATGTTTTACAAAACCAAGTAATAACTGATCTAAACTCGAAAACAACCTGAGAATGCAAGTAATTGGAATAGAATGGGGCTAAGACAAAACATCATTGACGCTTTAAAGTATTGTTTGTCTTATCTTTTTATAATAAAGTTCGAATTCCCTGAGAAAATTTTCGAAAAGGTCCGAAAACGTCAATAGAAAAAGAGCAGAGATAATTGGTTCTCCCAAGTGAATCGCCAATTGTTGTGGCTAGCAACAACCCCCCCCCGTTCAAACTAGTATCGGCCACGATGCTAGAATGAATGGGGACCCTTAGTTAATTTTCAGAAAAAACAAAGATTTCTTTTGAAATTACAAGCATAAGCTTAGGAAAGGTTTCTTGGACAACTTAAGCCTAATTCTGTGTTCATAAAAGCAAATCTTCAAGGTCGCATCACAAAAAGGTAAGAAACGCCTTCATTTCTCTTCTAAAGGCCAAATACGCGCATCGCCTCGGTGATTAGACAACATCACATCGCAATACACTAGCATCCATGAACAGAAGCTTACGAGTCCGCAGATCTGCGATGTTGCGATCGCGCGATCGCATATCGCAGAAATGAGGCGGGGTACGTTGGCAAACAATTGAATCATGGCGATCTGCGATATTGCGATCTACGATGTTGTGATCGCTACCGGTTGCGATCGTGCGGCATGCAGGATGCGTTGGCAAGTCATAAAAGCACCTTGATACGACTCCTTCGAGCACGCCACCCAAAGAAAATCCACTTACTATAACCTGACTTGGAAATTATTGCGCTTTTAATGTTAGTAATGAATTAGTTGTCAGTTATTAAGTGGCATAAAGACGCGTGCCTTAATGCGGATTTGCTTCACGTAAGGTGGCGTATCTGATTTATCTCTTGCATTCAAAACTCTCCCATCACCTTTCTGATCAATCTTTCCATTTCCCTCATAACTTGCAGGAGAAAAGTGCGAAGGCAAAATCAAACAGAAACGATAAGCAAGATGGGGAAGAAGAACAAAGCTCAGAGCTCAGAGACAAGAGAAAAGACCAAGGAGATGGCGCCCCTCTACACAGATACCACATTTAATAAAGATGCAGGCATCTTGACATGGGAAGGCATGTATAGGCTGTTAGAAGAAGAGAACCCTAGAATAATCAAGGCAACTGCTGCTGTCGCAGATGCACCACGTCCTTCAGAAGCATGCCTGGAAGACCTAGCGTGCTCTTTCCTCCACAGAATAGCGGCAAGGCCGAAGATCCTACCATATACAGACATGATCAAGTGGATTTTAGATGATGCGGAGTTGCATCATAGGCAGTTCAAAGTCAAAGGACATGGGCTCGTGGGATCGTTCGCGGCTCAAGACCTGAAGCTCATGTATCACCTTCCTCAACCACAAACGACCTACAATGCAGATTTTGTTAGGAAGTTCGCAACAGAGAATCCGGACCTATCAGACACTACCAAGGAATGGTCAAAAAGGGATGAACCACTGAAAAAAGATAAGAACGGTATGTATAGCACTGGTTCTCTTACCTTTCCGTATTGTTTTGCTGCAGCCATGCTCTGTAGGCTATTTGGTAAGCCCGATATCAATAAATTTCCATCTGAATGGCTACCGTTAATTGATGCCGCGACTAACTCCAAGATAGTAGATTGGGCCAAAATCCTTTCTGACACTCTGTACACAGCAGTTCTCCACTATCGTTCTAAGAGATCCTTCTCCCAAAGGTTCTATCCTCCTTTTTATTTGTCTGCCTATATAATGGACTCTGTCTGTCTTGTATCGAAATTCCCTGCTATGGGTTGGCAATGGACTACCCAGGACCCATTGCCCATTCATGTCTATCATAAAGTCTTGTGGGATTCCTAGTTTGCCCCCCATTTTTACCAGATTTGCCATGGGCTCATACTGCCCATGCATAGAATGATATATGATAAGGACCCCCCAAGGTGCTCTCCCGAGGCACAAATTGATATCACCCCCATCGCAAGATGGTTTGGGGAAGAATGGTTTACCTACATCCGAGTTTTTGGAAGCACTACACCTCCTCATGTCCTACCCTTATACATCCCAGATAAATTATTGGCCCGAGAGATCGCTTATCAGACTTGTTCTGAAGGCGGTTTAACTAAAGACCTAAAGAAAAAAAAGAAAGCCATTTGGCCTCCATTCCCCGTCACATGTGGGGCCTTCTCTTTGTTCGATGTGGGACACGCTTTTGGCGAGGTGGAGAATGTGACGTGTCTCCAACTATTTAAATTCTCACCAAGGCCATTTGACCCAAATAAGGTGGCCCAGGAATTTACAACTAACGTCAGGATAAGTGTGTTCTCTGGACATAAAGATCTATTCGACGACCTCTTTCAGAGCAAGAGCTCGCTCAAAGAAGTTTTGCAAGAAGCTCAGTCAAGGTTGTCCCCAGACGACCTCCGGAAATTCAAGTTGTATAGAGAAAGAAGGCTGGCTAACATTCCACTGGAAAGACTGCGAGTGGCTACCAGAGAACCAACTCCGAGCGTCAGCCTCAGTGAACACTCCAACACCTCCAAATCTGATTCCAGCGCCGTAAAAGAAATATCTCTAGATCCTGAAGAGTCTGTCCACAAAGAAGACAAGAACGAAGAAACAATCAAGGACACGGCTCAGTCAAGTTCGATGGCTCAGCAGCAAGTTGCCGTCTCGCCACCAAGAGAAGTTCCCCCTCCCATCACCGAAGCACCTCTAGTTACAGTAGAACTAGATAAATAATGGGAGACCTTCAATGAACTGATAAATCTTGAAGATCAAGTCCCGAAGACCCCTGTGAGCAATACACAGGTGGTGCAAGAGGTCTTCTCAACCATAGTCAGTAGTACCGCAGAAATAGAGCATCTCCCTATCGCTCCATCCTCAGAACTTCTACTCGGCGTAGAAGAAATTCCTCCACTGGACGTGTTCTACAGTCCACAGCACAAGGCAGTTGTAAGGAGACAAAGAAAGAAAAGGAAGCTTGAAAATGCACTGTCTCAAAATGTTGAACACCTAGATGTCTTGTGGAAAGACCCGAATAACAATCCAACAGAGAATCTCACGAAATTGTCTCAGATCGCAGGGGCATATGCTTCTGCAACTATCGACAAGGCCTCTGAAGTTCAGCAACTTCTAAAAGAACGTGAAAGTCAAATACAACTGCTACAACAACAGTTGCGACAAGCCAATGAAAACGCTGAAGCTTCCAAGCAGCTCGAAAAGCTACAAGAAGACTTTCGCCAGATGCAGGTGAGCCATCAAAGAAGTATCGAAGAAAAGGAAAAATAGCTGCAGAAGGTGCAGGATACGCATAAAGACGAACCTAAGCTGACAGAGTTTATTTCAGATTCCATCGGCTTGAACGACCAACTGTCACAGCAGCAGGAAGGTATGGTGCGCATAATATCACAGTGGAGGGATTTTTGTGAAATGAGCGACAAGATCACCAACCAGGTGGTGGAATTGCGGAACGACTATGACCAGGCCAACAAAAGAGTAACAGAATATCTGGCTTGGCAAAATGACGAGGAAGGGAAAAGAGCAGGGGCACCCAAGATTAATGAAAATCATAAGGAACTGCTCTTTAACAAGTGGGACGAACAAATCACACAGGCGGAGCAAGCAGCAGAGTCAGCGGCAACACAGGCGAACATACTTATCGACTTTGTAAATGAAAATTTACACAGGGCCAACTTAATTTCAGAGTCCACTCCGGGGTACCTACCAATTGCGTCGCAACTGGAGGCAGAATGGAAGCAAAAAGCACAGGCAAACGGGGAGACAATCCGGGCATTGACTAGGCTAAACTGGGAAAGTTACTGGACTTACTTAGTTAAGCCTCACAACCAATGCATGACAGTAAGGTGCATCATGAACGCGGCTGAGAAAGTAGCGCCACCTCTTATGGATGCCGTTTTCGCAGCCCAGTTAAGCACAGAAGTCGGCCAACCGACTCTTCTCAAGCCCATGCTTGAAAACTGCAATTTCAGAGACCAAATTAAGAAGTAATTTCATTTAGAAAGTTGTTTTTTCTTGTTTTTTGTTTTACTGAATTAGAAAAAGGGCGGTCATTTGAGAACCGTGTCCTAAATTTTGTAATAATACTATTATTAAGATTAGATAGTAGTATTTCAACCATTCTCACTGCATTAGAGAAGGGTCCAGAAATTTGTCAAAAACTTGTCCTCGGAACATTCACTTCTGCACCCTCAGAGGAGGTTTTGATGAATGGAAGGATCGAGATTTATTTATGTTTGTATCTTAATGTCTGCTACTGATGTTGCACTTCTGTACTCTTGGTAGATATTAGAGCGAGTAGAGGTAAATCATTATTGCTCGAAGTTTGTGAGTAGAACTTAGTCATAAATGGTACTTTTATCTCTTGGTTAATTTCTGCTTATACTCTTAGAGTGATATACAGCTGATATTGTTTGTATGTTAATGTATGAGCATATGGGATATCATTTGGCACTTCTGTACGGTGGACTCATGTATTTATGCTTGACATATGAATGATTTGATTATGCGATATGTTGTTCACAATTGTTTTGTGTAACTTCTTATGCAAAACAGTTCATCTTAAATGGTTTATATTCTTATGATAGCTGAATAATCTTTATTACCAGTTATTGTATGAAATCTTTCTAGATTGCATAATGGAAAAGATACATCCCGGGTTAGTGTAGATTCTATATGTTGTTTCCACTAGATTTTAGTAGCTTAGAGTTAGTTTGCAAGTTAGATTTACAGTAGTTTTAGAATGCTTCCAGAACCAACATAATCAAACTCTACACACACACACACACATCCCATGCATCGGGAAGCTGGTCCCGTTATCCCCAGTCGGACCCGCTACTCCAAACGGGCAAGGAGCCGCCAACCAGGTTCCCGACCGGGTGGGTATCCCCTTTGTTGTCGACCCGATCTCGGGGCCCTCAACAGCTCCTTGTTTCATTTTTTAACGAGGTTGACACGAGATAAGAACCGTCCTCGGAGCCCACTGTATTTACAGTATTTCTATTAGGGCGATGATCCACGCTGACAAAATGTTTAGGAATCTTCCGAATCCATTAGATATAGAAGATTTCATATTGTAGGTTTCCACTGTGGCCACTTCCGCCAGATTACTTGCAGGCGGTAGGGAAAAAGTACCCATTAAGGCAAGGTCTTTTAGGAGACCTACTCCAATATTTCGAAGCGAATGATTGCTTCTATGGATCATTGGAATGCTTCCCGTAACTTGTGAACTGTCAGGGAGGAAAGTTTGTTGGTCGACGACTGTAATTCCTCCTTTAAAGGGAAATGCAATCTTCCTAAAGTAGGTCGACACAACTGCGGCCATGGCATATATCCAGGGCCTTCCCAGTAGGATGTTGTAATTGAGGTTTCCATCAATTACTTCAACATCAATTCCTACTGTTTTGCCCCCTAGTTCAACTTGCGGGTTACTTAAAATCCCGTATGGAGTGTATGATCGTCCATCAAATGCTTTTAACGTCATTGACGACCTCGACAAGGGTGGTGAGCCTAAATTCTTCCAGCAACTCATCGACATAATACACGTAGATGCCCCCTCATCAATAATTGTTCGATGAACAGTTTTGTTGAGGGCTTTCACTTGAATAAGGAAAGCCAGTTGAGCTGGTAACTGAGGGTCATATCCTTTATGATCAAAGGCCACAAGATTGGAATCCATTGGGTCAATCCCACCTATTGCTGATAATAAAGCTTGCTCTCGGGAGAAGCAATTTTGCGGTACCTCAAGTGTCGACATAGCGGACGGCGATTGGGCCAGGTCCTCTATCTGTGCTATTTTCGCACAAGGATTAAATGTCGATTTGTGTACTGCTCCCTTTTGCGACTATATCATTGGCTCAGGAACGATGGGTGGCACAACTTCGGTGAAAGTTGTTGTCGAACTACTAGGTTGTTCATCAGCCTTGTTGTTTGACAGCTTTGGATTCCTGTAATCTTTATTCCTCTTCAAAGCATCATTTTGCTGCTTTGATACAGACAACATAAGCACTTGGGATCGGGAAGCATTTTGATTAGCAACCAGTTTGGTTCCCGGGCTTGGAAACGGATCAGTCAACACAGCTGAGGTTTTCGAACTCTTAAAGAATCTTTTAATCTCAGCTTTGTATGGACAATCTGCTGTCCAATGATCCTCATCGCATATATGACACCCCGTAGGGGGTTTCCTTTTTCTCCCTTTCTTTTTCTTCTTGCCCCCTGGTTGCTTCAGTTGTTTGCCCTTGTCGTCCGACACGGCACTTACTTCCGAGGCAAGAAGTTCCTCATTTGCATTTTGACCGGAAATCTTACGGGCCTTTTTAGATATAGCCTTTGTCGATTTCATGTCTGTTGCACCAATCACACCATCGCCGGCATGAGAGTCACTATTTGATTTAGGAGGAGGAGGAATTGAAAATTCCGGTCTAGGGGCGTCAGGTATTTTGTCATAGAGCGTGCCGGACTGAGTATATACTAAGTCTAGATATTGTGCACGAGCAATAACTTGCTCCTCCGTTACGACTCCCCCCTTGGCCACATCTTCCGTTATGGCAGGAAGTAACGACTTTATAAACCATTCAACTAACAGCTGATCTGGAACGTAAGTCTTTACCATCCTGCGACGACGACGCCACTCATGTATATGATCGGGTATATGCGTGGCCGTTGTTTGCTTGAAGTTGGTTAAGATTTCCGTTCCAGTTTCATACCTTATCGGTAATTGAAAATGGGTTAAGAAAGTCATAGCTAGGGAACTGAAATTGTCGAAAGAGGCTCTAGGTAATTCAATATACCATTTAGCCACTGGACCCGTCAATGTCCTCTGAAAAAGGCGAAGCCTTATCGAATCATCGTTCAGGGTGTTCGACGAACACCACAGATGAAAAGTCATGACGTGATTCGATGGGTCTTCACCTGGATTTCCATTGAATTTAGGAATGTCCGATGGAAGTTTATGCGGAATCGCTGGCCACCAAGGGGCATAAGCAATTGGATCATTCGTCAGCCGGTTTAGATCTGGTAATTATAGAGTTGCTACAAAGGGCAACTGTTGATTCAGGTTAGGCGGAGCATACCCAGTATAAGATAGAATCGCGTGAGCAGTGGGTCTTTGTATACCAGCATAATGTATTTGATGCTGGAAACTTTGACAAGTTTGATGGGCATAACCGTTATTATGCGGTTGCGCATTACTTACAAAGACTTGTTGCTCGGGTCCTTGATATGATTGCTGGAATTGCGGTTGTTGAGTTTGAACCAGCTCTGGTTGTTGGACCATTTGCTGTTGTCCAATACTGGATGATTGACCAAGATGAGGAGTCATAGTACTTGTTTGAGCCTGAGTCGCTCCAGATAAGGAGGCACTAACCGGAGGTTGTGATTGAGTTGTCGAGACAAGAGGCTGTTGTATGGCAACCTGAGAAACTTGGGGTTGACATACAACAGGTAGCGCTTGTACTTGCGACGTAATCAACATACCAGGTATAGTGGCAACATTCGACACAGGGTGGACTGGTTGCATTGAATATGCAACCCTTGGTTGCTGAGGCAGTATTGGTACCCATCCGCTGGATGTAATTCTAGTTTGACCTGAACTTTGTTGTAAACTCCCATATGGTTGTTCTCCGGGGGGGAACAATGAAAAAGCATACTGTCCTCCATATGGTGGCAATCCAGTGCTTAAAGGGTAGATCGGCCTTTGAAGACACATTGGATCAAGTTGTTGAGTTTCAACATAAGAAATACCAGATGATAATCCAGATGAAGAAGTAAGAACTAACCATGTCGTCGAAACAGTCTCTGATTGGACTCCAGCTTGTTGTTGACAATTTTCCGGGACAGATGGTATACCAGCGAACATCGTTGGAGTAGCAACAGGAGGCTCTGCCGCTACTGTGTCGGATGACACAGTCCTGGATGTCGACGGTTGTTCAAACATATTTAGTCTATCCAAAAGATTTCCTAGCGATTCTACAAGAACTTTGTGATGAAGGTAGACTAACTTCGAAGATCAACACAGGAATAAAGGGTGATTGTTCCGTTTAAAATAAATTGTTAACGACGCTTTAGACACAACTTGCTTTTTCAGTTTTAAAGAGTCGAGAAAAAGCTAAAGATGACTCTAGTCTCCTTCGATGTTTTAACGAGCCCGAAGTGACAAATGCTCGGATGGACTTTTTCTGTTATAGAGTCTGAAAAAAGCCAAAAGAAGCTGCTCTGGAGATCTAGGCAGAGGGTGTGCCAAACTTTTCACAAAACCACAGAATACGTTTTACGGTACGGGTGGTCGATCTTCGTGAATGCTGTGTTCACTGCATTGCGATCAGTAGGGCGGCCGACATGGCTTCCTAAGGATAAAGGATATATGCCTATAGGGGTCTCCCAATATATACGCGACGGTACGTGGGAGCACAAGTCCGTATTAGTGCTATCGTCCCTCAGGAGGAATCACCCACCTTCTTAGAGATCGACAGTCACTACGTTTAACGACGCCGGAACACGTCTCTACCTAGACCTCTACAATGAGTGTTATGTTGCAAAGCGTTGTTAGGTTCATTCAATATATTTTAAGTTGATCTTTTTTAAAGTTTGTCTTTCAGGATCACCACGAGATGTATTGGTACAAATTCCTAAATGCAGTCTAAGATGATAAGCAAGCTTTATAATCTTTCAACTTTGAAAATCCTAGCTACTAAGGGAAAAGAGAGCGACTATCTTTTCTCAAAGAGCAATCAGCACACTCTAATGCACTCTTCCTAAATCCAACATGCAAACTTATCAAAATGCAAGATGCACAATGCAGGTGTTTGTTTTCACTTTCTTAGTATAAATGCCTACAAAGAAAGCTTTTTGCACAACTTCGAATTTGCTTTTAAATGACTGAAAATAAACAAGTTTGCTTTTTCCCAAATCAGCAAGGGTAGAAGAGATTACAATCACTTTGTGATTTTTCGAAAGAAATACTTGTTTCGACACTTAAAAGTGACAAATTCAAACCAATAAGCAAAAGCAAATGATAATCAAACTGCAAACAGCCAATGAACTCTCTCCTAAGATCACAATCAATCACTCAATCAGATCTGAATCAAGGCTACAGGATGATTATTTCGCTCATGCAAAGGAAAACTGTAAATGATGCCACAAACACATAAAAACACTTACAGTCTTTTTGTACAAAAATGAGGCGGAATACAAGCAAAGAAAAGGGGTATCAGAGGTTGTACCTATGCTGGTTAAAGGCTGCAAAAACAGAGATCAAAACAGGGCAAAAGACAGCAAGGAACCCCAGCTGCACAAGGCCACACTGGTTCAGCGCAGGTGTAACACTGTCAGTTTGACATTCAGCGCAGGTAGCCTTCACGGGACCTGCGTTGAAATGCAGACTGCCTTCACAGTGTCTGCGCTGAAAGGAGAAACTCTCGTTTCTCTTGGTTTCCGGGTCATAAAATGCTCAAAAATCAACTGTTTCAGGCCAAATCAGAAACACAAGCAAGGTATAAACAGAGGGATGCTTTGAAAGGGTACTAAAGACTATCACAAAGGATCATCAAGTCATTTGTGAGTCCATTGTTGAGATCATAGACAAAAACCCAGTGAAGGATCAAAGCAGCAACATTCTACTTTGCAAAGCAGTTCGATTGTTGCCGTTGAGTCTATGAAGTAAACAATGATGCAAACTCAAACAAAATGACTAAAGCAAAGTTCTTCCCCAGCGGAGTCGCCAATTTGTTGTGGGGAAAAATGCCTATGCAGGACGATCCTATCCACCTAAGGCGTGATAGTGCCTTAGCAACAAACGAATGCAGCTACTTCGGTTTCTTCCTTTATGAAATATGAAAGAGAGGAGATTGGTAGACTTACCGTTATCTTTCGGTTGTCCCTCGATCTAGATCCTCTCCTCTTTGGGTGTCCACAGCTACTTGCCTCTTTGCTTTTGCTCCCACGAGATCACAAGAGAACAGCTACCTGTGACAAGAGAACAACTACATGCAACAAGAGAAGGACACAACACAAAGGCAAATATACATACTCATAAATGATTCAGGATTAGAAGTAAATCAAATACACTAATGCAAATCATACAATAAACACTAGCATATAGGAAAGAACCGAGAAGCTTTATTGATTGATAAACAAGGTTCAGGAAGAGATACAACCCATAGGGTTCCAACCCAGCATCTCCTTCCCAGCAGAATGGAATTCCTTCTTCAGCCCTTTTCAAAGCATAAACACCCAATGATCCAACCACAAACCAACAACAATTCTTTGCAATTACAATCCAGCCTCCCTAGACCTCATGAGAGAGATCTATATATAGGAGTTTTGGAGAAAGGATGAGTCAGCTTGAGGCTGGCATGAAGCTGACTAGTGTCCTCTCCCACTTTAGTTCTTGAGTCCACTTGGAGGTTCTTACTTCCACTTGGAGATTTGGAACCTCTTACTCATCACCAGTCGAATTCCCTGATCCAAGTGTCATTTTGGAAGCTTCCTGGGCATTGACACCTTGAGAAATGAGTCTGCCACTTGTCCAGTTATGCTCAGCGCAGGTAGCCTTCTTTGCAGTTGACATTCAGCGCAGGTAGACAGTGGAGCAGTTGACATTCAGCGCAGATGCTCAGTGGAGCAGTTGACATGATCCAGAATTGCCTTTTTTTGAGTGTTTTCAAGTGGAGAAATTTTGTAAACTGCTGTGGTTTGCTGGCCTTGTTCCTCTAGGGGTAGGAACAACATGTTTAGGGACTTTGGATCCCTTAATTATTGACATTTCATGCTCAGTGATGCAAGGCACAAAAATGTCTATAACATATGCATTCAAGGTAAATGGCCACCGAGTCCGTCTCTGTCGCAGGCCACTCACTCGGGAATCCTTCTGTCAGCAGCTACGTCAAGACAGTGACATGGAAATTTTAGGAGAGGAAGTAAAATCTTCCTCACCTATAATTCAGTAAGGAACGCATTTTTTTGACTTGTACATAAGTTCTTGTATATACATTTTCTTAACATTTCTTTGATCTTTCTTTTTTAATTTTGATTTTTACAGTCAGCGTGTCTTTGCTGTTCCTTTTCCAAAAGGAACAGTAGTTGCTTGTTTTCGTGTTTTTGCTGTTCCTTTTTCAAAAGGAACAACATTTTTGAGTTTTTGCTGTTCCTTTTCAAAAGGAACAACATTTCTGAGTTTTCGCTATTCCTTTTCAAAAGGAACAACATTTGTGAGTTTTTGCTGTTCCTTTTCAAAAAGAACAACATTTTTGAGTTTTTGCTGTTCCTTTTCAAAAGGAACAACATTTCTGAGTTTTTGTTGTTCCTTTTCAAAAGGAACAGCGTTTGTGAGTTTTTGCTGTTCCTTTTCAAAAGGAACAACATTTCTGAGTTTTTGTTGTTCCTTTTCAAAAGGAACAACATTTGTGAGTTTTCGCTGTTCCTTTTCAAAAGGAACATCATTTGTGAGTTTTCGCTGTTCCTTTTCAAAAGGAACATCATTTGTGAGTTTTCGCTGTTCCTTTTCAAAAGGAACAGCATTTGTGAGTTTTCGCTGTTCCTTTTCAAAAGGAACAGCATTTGTGAGTTTTTGTTGTTCCTTTTCAAAAGGAACAACATTTGTGAGTTTTTGCTGTTCCTTTTCAAAAGGAACAACATTTTTGGGTTGTTGCTATTCCTTTTCAAAAGGAACAACATTTGTGAGTCGTTGCTGTTCCTTTTCAAAAGGAACAATGATTGTGAGTTTTTGTTGTTCCTTTTTAAAAGGAACAACATTTTTGGGTTTTTTCTGTTCCTCTTCAAAAGGAACAACAGTTGTGAGTTTTTGCTGTTCCTTTTCAAAAGGAACAGTGTTAGGACTCCACTATGTACCATTTTTGCTATATATTTTGACATCACTTTACTCTTAAAACCATGAACCTCAATGTCTTTTTCATTCACTTTATCCCAAGGTATATAGAAACCTCTTCTTTATTATATGGTTAATCTGTCTTACATTTAATTCCACAATACTCTTATATTTTATCATTTATTGAAGTGCATTGTTGCTAACACAAGTCAAAGATCGCAGATAAGTTATATGCCTTGTTGGGAACAAGAGGCCGTTGCTGAAACAGCTGACTCCATTGCTAAAACAGCTGACTCCGTTGCTGAAACAGCTGACTCCGTTGCTGAAACAGCTGGCCCCATTGCTGAAACAGCTAACTCAGTTGCTGAAACAGCCATCAAGCACGCAAATCCCGTTATGCGTAATTTGCGATTCTGGAAGAACTTTTTGAGGATAATAGCAGCAGCCTGAAGATACGGTTACCTGGATTATCTTGAAGATAGCACTTCTGTTGTCTCGGTTGTAACAATATCTCTTTTTAAAAGAACAGAATAGTCCTGTTTTGAACAGAATCGAGATATTCGCTCTCATGTAAATTGTAAATGATGTCTCCTCTTTAAAAAGAGGAGACATCATCATTAGAAGGGGATTGAATTGTAAGTCACAGAACAATATTGTGGGAGAACAGGAGCTAGTCTTCTTCTGTAATGTATCAGTTTCTTGATAGATGAATAAAAACTTCTTTTGAGCGTTTCAACTTAATTCTTTCTCTTGGGGAATCTTGTGAGAAGGAAAGGGCCCGCCTTCCTCACAAGATTCACCCCTTTGGTTCCTGTAGTTTGTTTATTTCTTTATGTGTTTGCACTTTCCTTAATTTCGTTGCTGAAACACTAGTTACATGGTTTGTGATACTCTGTTTCTTAGCGCTACACGTATTGAATGCACGAGTGGATGATGTTGAGAGCATGTGCTGAAGATCCCTGCATAAAGGGATAGGGTCTTGCTCCCATTGATTGCTTTCTTTTGCCTGCAGTATGATTAGAAACAAGAGGACAAGTGCTGAAGGTTCCTGTTCCTGGGAATAGGGTCTTGATCTCTTGAAGTTACTTTTCCTACAGTGTGATTAGTGCCAGGCAGCAGGTGCTGAAGTTCCTCACCAGGGAATAGGGTCCTGTTCCTGCTATGGTTAATGATTTCTTTTCTTGTAGATTGATTTTCCTTTGCTGTAACAGAGAAATCGTTTTTGCCATAATTTAATTAACTTCAACTTTCATTAAGTAGAGTGTGAATTGATAGATTGATGAATTTAACAGATGTGTGTCTTTCTTTCACTACAACATTGATCTTGCTTTTGAAATTGAGCATATCCAGTGCGCTATTACCTTTGGAATAAAAAGACCTTCTCGGGTTGACAATTTATGTGGAGCTCGAATTGTGAAAACAATTAGAGCGACCAACATTTTGGCGCCGTTGCCGGGGAAGGTAATTATAGATTTCAAAAGCATTCATTTTTCTTACTTTTAATGTGTAGATTGTATGAGAGGACGAGGAAACCAGAAGAAAAATAACCGCACAGGTGGCAAGGGCTGGGAAGGACGAAAAACGTTCATTGACGAGATTGTATCGAAGGCTGAATCATCACAAAGATTAAGTTCTCGGAAATCAAAATTTCAGCGTTCTCCTCAGTCAGATTACAGAACAGAGGAAGTTGTGGGTCCTGAAAATACAGAAGAACCAGCAGCCAGCGCTGAAGAGTCAGAGGGAAGTATTAGCAGATCAGTAGAACACATTGAGGAAATAGTAGAAAGTGCTGGACGACCGGTAGAAAACATTGAAGAATCATTAGAGGATTCTGACGATCGAGAAAGCGCAGTAGGAGGGCCAACAATGGAAGATAATAATGATGCATTCCTCTTTGGAGGAGGACGTGCAGGTCCTGAAGAAGAAAGAAGGGATGAAAATTCCCTTTCTACCTTGGGATTTCCCATCAGTGATCTTCCTGCAGGAACAATGAAAAATATCCCATTATCTGCCCTACCTAACTTTCATGGTTTATCCACTGAGGATCCTGACGAATTTCTTTTTGAATTTGATATTTTATGCAGAAGTTATGATTATGTTACTAATGCTCAAAAGTTGAAACTGTTTCTAGCTACCTTAAAAGGGAATGCTTTAAGGTGGTTCATGAGCCTTGGAAGTCAGGTAATCACAACATGGGAGCAAATGAAACAAAAATTTCTGCTTAAATATCAAGACTACTGCCGGACGAGAGAGAAGAAAGATGAACTATTCAATATGGCACAAAAATCGGATGAAAGTCTGGAGGATTACATAGAAAGGCTGCAATACAACATACAGAGATCCGATCACCCGGATATAAGTAAGGAAATTCGTAAAACAATATTACTTAGAGGTTTAAGGGATGATTGTTTAAATATGTTAAATATGCTTGCTAAGGGAGATATATCTAAAGAATCATATGATGAGATTTGTGAACTTGCTAAAAGGTGCTCTAGGGGAGCTGCAAGAAACAGAGTAAGAGATTCCACCTATTCAAGGGTACAGAAATCAGCCAATGGAGGAGCAACAAGAGCAGAAATAGGTAATTTACTTGAAGAATTTAAAACCGAAATGCTAAGTTCTTTTGCTTCGCAGATTGACACTTTGCAGGTTAAGAAGAAGCAGGCTGAAGCAGAAGCAACTCTGGCTGTCTATTGCCCGAAATGTAGAGACAAACATCCACTAAGGGAGTGTCCAAGAGATAAAGTACCAGTTTGCACCCTTTGTGAGAAAGATCATGAGACAGAACAGTGTCCATCTCTACCAGGAATAAAAGCAGCGTTGCAGCCAACGGAGGAAGAAGCTGAAGCAGTCTACCTGCTAACTCAAAGAAGACAATGGCAACCTAAAGGGCAAGGTACGAACTCTGGTATGCCATTTAATCGTTGGAACAATTATTCTGCTTTTGGCCAAACAAGTTACCCCCCTTCAACCAAATGCAATATCCACTTTTCAATCAAATGAATTTCCCACCCATGCAAATGCAAAACCCTCCCTTTGTTGACCCTTCAATGTGGACTCCTTGGCCTCCACAGCAACCACCTCCTTTCAATCCTTGGAACCCAAGTTGGAATAGTCAATCACTCCCGTACCCAAATCAAATGCCTCAATTCCAACAATCACTCTCTCTGCCATCAAATGCTCCACCAAACAACCAAATGAGACCCCAACTACCTGCGCAACCAAATCCTAACCCCAATAATAAAGCTGTGCAAGTCATTGATATTCAGAATCAGCCTATATTTCCTACTATACAATGTAATGATATTCATCTGAGATCTGGAAGAGTAGTAGAGCCTATTATAGATGACATAACTGATTCAGATAAAAATGAAACCGAGAAACAAAAAGAAGCTCAACCACCTCCTAACAAAAATGTTGAATTAACAGAACCACCATTCCCCGAGCGTTTGGGTCTAACCAAAACAGCTGAAACACCTGCTTTCAATTTTATGGGGGAATTGCAAAATTTGTATATTAAAATTCCACTTTTACAAGCATTAAGAGATGTACCAATTTATGCCAAAACATTAAGGGATATTTGTGTTAAGAAACCTGGTAGGAAAACCAAGGATCCCCTTACAGTACATGTGATGGGAGACTTGTCTGCATTAATGTCCGAAAAAGCCCCTCCTGTAAAATATGGTGATCCTGGCCATCCTACTGTCACAGTTCAGATTGGTAAAGCAATGATTCCCCGAGTTTTGGTAGACTTAGGTGCAGCAATTAATATAATGACTCTGGAAACTTCACAATTGTTACAGCTGAATAACACAATCAGAGATACACCCACCATCTTAGAGTTAGCTAACCATTCCATAATTAAGCCAAAAGGGATTGTTGAAGACCTGCTCATTTCAGTTGAATCCTGGAAATATCCAGCTGATTTTGTTGTATTGCAAACTAAAACAAAGCTGGGGGGACATCCCTTAATTCTAGGAAGGCCATGGTTGGCCACAGCTGATGCATTTATTAGTTGCAGATCTGGTTCAATGACAATATCTAATGGTTATGAAACAAAACAATTAACTCTTTATCCTCACGCTACGCCAGTAGTTAATAATGAAGATTCTATATGGATGGATTATGATGATAATGCTGTTCAGCCGATTCTAACTATAGGACAAGCTTTAACTCTTAAAGACAATACAGAGGATGAGATAATCAATAATTTTATTTGTGAACCTTCTTCTGTCATTGCTGAAACACATGATCAATTAACTGCAATTTTTGAAACTGATGTACAAGAAAAGATTGAACCTGAAGATTCATCTCAAACTTTAACCACGACCTCATCTAAAAGCATAACAGTTGAAATTGAACCCGGTAAGACATTAAATATAAATCCTGATCTAACAGATGCTGAAACACAGCAGCTAATGAAGTTATTACACGAATATAAGGAGGCATTTGCCTGGGATTACACGGACATGAAAGGTATTTCTTCTGAATTATGTACTCACAGAATTTACATTAAAGAGGGATGCCGACCTGTTTGTCAACCCCAAAGACGAATGAATCCTAATTTACGAGAAATTGTTAAAGAAGAACTTCAAAAACTGCTTAACGCAGGATTTATATACCCCATATCTGACAGTGAATGGGTTTCCCCGTTAGTAATTGTTCCTAAGAAAAACGGGAAATGGAGGGTATGTGTTGACTATAGAGCTTTAAACAAAGCTACTCAAAAGGATCACTTTCCCTTACCTTTCATTGATCAGGTGTTGGACAGTCTTGCAGGGAAGAAATTCTTTTCTTTTCTAGATGGATTCAGTGGGTATAATCAGATAAAAATTGCACCCCAGGATCAAGACAAGACTACTTTCACCAGCCCCTGGGGAACTTTCGCCTATAGAGTTCTTCCATTTGGATTGTGCAATGCACCAGCAACTTTTCAAAGAGCTGTTATAGGAATATTTTCCGATATGCTGAATGATTGTATGGAAATATTTATGGATGATTTTACCCCCTATGGTGTGTCTTTTGAAGAGGCATTACAAAACCTTGAGAAAGTACTTAAAAGATGTATTCAAGCTCACCTCTCCTTAAGTACCGAAAAATGCCATATGATGATGAGTGAGGGAATAGTGCTTGGACATTTCATTTCATCTCAAGGTATTCAGGTAGATCCATCTAAAATATTAGTCATTCAGAATCTTACTGTTCCTAAAACTCAAACTGATGTGAGAAGTTTTCTAGGACATGCTGGTTATTATAGGAGATTTATTAAAGATTTCTCTAAAATAGCTTCTCCATTATTTGTATTGCTTATGAAAAATGCTGAATTCAAGTGGACTAATTCTTGTCAGAAAGCTTTTGAAGAGCTGAAGCATCAGCTGTCTACTGCTCCTATTTTGAGGGGGCCTGACTGGAATCTTCCGTTTCACATATCTTCTGATGCTTCAGACATTGCTATTGGAGCAGTTTTGGGACAAGAGGAAAATCATCTTCCTTATGCTATATACTTTATCAGTAAGAATATGACCTCTGCTGAGCTTAACTATACAGTTACCGAGAAAGAGTTCCTTGCAGTAATCTATGCCATTAATAAATTCCGACACTATATTACTGGTTATCCTACTTTTGTGCACACTGACCATTCAGCTATTAAATACTTAATGAACAAATCTGTCACAAATGCTAGAGTTACCAGATGGCTATTACTATTGCAGGAATTTGATATTACAATTGTAGATCGGCCTGGTAAAGAAAATGTGGTGGCTGATTTTCTTTCACGGTTAAAAACTGACAATGATATTCCAGTAGATGATAGTTTTCCTGACGAATATTTGTTTGCAGTTTCTGCTCATTCTCCATGGTATGCAGATATTGCTAATTACTTGGTTGCAGGAAAACTACCAGCACACCTGTCATATAGAGAAAAGAGAAGAATTGTTCAACAAAGTGCCAGGTACAGCTGGATAAGCGGATGTCTCTTCTATACTGGGCTTGATCAGGAGATCCGAAGATGCATTAGAGAAGATGAAGTGTATGACATATTGAAAGCTTGTCATGATGGCCCTTGTGGAGGCCATTTTGCTGATAAAAGAACAGCACATAAAATTCTGAGGATGGGTTACTATTGGCCCTCATTATTTAAGGATGCAAAGAAGTATGTAAGGGCTTGTGACAGCTGCCAGAGAATGGGTCAACCCAATCATAGAGACCAAATGCCATTAAACCCCCAGGTAGTTTCTGAACCATTTGAAAGATGGGCCTTGGATTTCATAGGACCCATTAACCCTCCATCCAATCAAAGAACCTATATATTAGTCTGTACAGACTATATGACTAAGTGGGTGGAGGCCAAAGCACTTATTAGAGCCAATGAAGAGGCTGTTCTAGCCTTCTTGTTTGAAGACATTTTCACTAGATTTGGAATTCCCAGAGAGCTAATTACTGATGGAGGACCTCCATTCAATTCTCATGGTTTTAAATCTACCCTTCACAAATATCATATTCAACATAGAATGACTACACCATACCACCCCCAGGCCAATGGGCAGGTGGAAAGCACAAACAAAGTTTTAGAGGCCATTCTAACTAAAACAGTGAAGGACAACCGAAAGGATTGGTCCCAAAGGCTCCCTGAGGCATTATGGGCTTACAGGACTACTTGGAGAAACACTACAGGTTTTTCTCCCTATGAATTGGTTTATGGTAAAAATGCTATTTTTCCTGTGGAATTTGAAATTAAAACTTTAAAAACTGCTTTAGCTGTTAATCTTGATTTGAATGATGTGCAGACAGCTAGATTGCAGCAGCTTTTGGAGTTGGATGAAAAGAGATTAGATGCCATTCATCAAACAAGCATGATTCAGCAACAAAGGATGAAGTGGCATGACAAAATTATCAAACACAAGCAGTTCCAAAAAGGTAATTGGGCCTTGTTGTATGACTCTCGGTTTGAAAATTTTCAGGGAAAGCTACGTACACGTTGGCTTGGACCATATGAAGTAGATGATGTCTTTCCAAACGGAACGGTAAGGCTTGTAACAATTGATGATGCTAAAACACCTCTACTAGTCAATGGCCATAGGCTCCGTTTATATAAGCGCCCTGTTTCTAAAGAGGATTTCAAGACTGCTTGCATGACTGATATTCATTATCTTTTTCTAGGGGAGTCTTCTGCTCCTCACAGCACTTAATTTTCTGCACTATATTTTTAGTACTAGATTAGATTTAGCACTAATAATCCCTGTCAAGGATTGGCATATTACAATTGAATTTTGCAGATTCTGGAAAAGCAATAAGGAGGACAGATTCATCATGAGAAGATCTGAAGCTTTAAATCAAGAAGCTTCTTCCCATCATTTTACCCTCTTTCCTAAAGCAATATCCCTCCATACCCACATTACTTCTATCATTCACACCACTCCTGAAATATCCTCCTTCAGTCAGTATTTCCCACCCCTTACTGCTGAAATAATCCCTTATCATTCACGGACCTAACTCACTTATCCCATTTCTTTGATTTTTCCCGTTGCTGAAACACCTGTTTCAGCAACGTATCATTGACTTTTCCCGTTGCTGAAACACCTGTTTCAGCAACGTATCATTTATTTCTCCCGTTGCTGAAACACCTGTTTCAGCAACGTATCGTTCATTTTTCAGTTGCTTAAACACCAGTCTCAGCAACTGGTTATCATCAAAACAGTATCCCTCTTTGCTCTCACATAAGCTTTCTGGTTCTTCACGATATTACTTCAGATCATTTTGGTGAAAACTATTCAGCATGTACCAGATTCAATTATACTCTGTTCTAAAAATCAACAAATTCTTCCATGTATAATAGAGCTATTTTGAAGCAACCGACACTTCGAATTATTAAATCAAAGGTAAAATGTAAGGTATAAGGTTTTAATGTAATTCGGTTAAATCATATTAAAGAGAGGATTTCATTTCATAATGATTGCATATCTTTACACGTCCAATCATTATTACACCATACGTAGGGGGGGAATTCCGAAAATTGAGTAATTATTTCGCATGAACCAAGCAGCCGCCCGTCGTCATATCCATTTCTGCCGTCATTTAGACTACGCAGCCTCTGTTGCAACAACTAGTGCGATCAGGGTCTGAGTTTACTGTATTGGTGCCTTTGCGGAGAACTCAAAGCTATAGCCATGGGAGGGTCGGCCATTAGAAATGAGCCCGGCTCCATAAGTCTTCTTCAGCAGTTTCCTGAAGTTTATCAGATCTTCCAACAAGCGGGATGGACAGTATATTTTGAAAGGTTGGGGGAATTCAACCCGGAACAAGTATTAGAATTTGCACAAAACCTTGAAGACAATTTCTCAGTGGTCCAAGGGGTTCGCATTTCAGTGACAGAGGATGACATAGTTCAGGTATCAGGGTTGCCAGCTGAGGGCATTCGCTGGTTTAGCAGGAAGCAGGTCGTTCTCAACACACAGCAAGAATTTCTGCGTCCGGACGAGCAAGTGGAACCCAGAGGCCGCGGGGTTAGTCTGCACTCACTTCCTCAACCATGGCCATCAGTGGCAGAGTTCATCAAACACTACTTAACCTGTGAGGGGCGTTATCAGGTAGTGTACAATCATGATTTTGTTTTGCTGAATCACTTGAGGAATGGACGACTGATTAATATACCCTATTTTCTGCTTGGTTGTATTAAAAACATGTCTTATTATTGTAAACGAGCCAAATCTCCAATGTCATCCCTTACCCATCACCGTTTATGCCAGTTGCTGATACAGAGGGGTTTTGCGCAGCAAAATCTCCCTCTGCAAGCCCCACCAGAAATTCCCCAATCACCGGAAATCCCTCTCCAAACACCGGAAATTCCCCAGCCGGCCGAAATTCCTCTGCAACCACCCGAAAATCCCCAGGATATTCCGGAAATTCCTCAGCAGGACCAAATGCCCCAACCATCTGAAAGTCCTCATGACATTCTAGAGATTCCTCATGAAGAACAACAGGAGGAAACCCCGCATTCCCCAGTCAACCCAACCCCGAGCTCGCCTCGGTTAGCAGAGCCATTGGCCTCTACTATTCCTGTCCCTAGTGACGATTCTCTAACACCCCCTTCCTCACCCGTTAAGAAAAAGAGGAAAACCTCAGCAGTCACAGGCTCCAGACCACAGACAAGGTCCACATCCCAAATTCTTACCCCTCCGGAAAACCCTGTCCCCAGGAAAAAGCCCTCCCTTTTAAAGAAAAGGAAGGGCAGCGATTTTGCTGCCTTCCTATCAAAAAGAAAGAGGACAAAGACTGTTGAGACAAAATCCACTTCCATTTTCCCTAACCCTGCCACTATTCTACTAAAATCTTTATTCCCATCCCAAACTTCCCAACCTGTCTCGTCCGAAGGCACTGTCACACAAGAACCAGTGCCTCGGGATAATATGACATTGTTTATGGGTCAAAAAGTGACTGCTCCACAAGAACCAGTCACTTGCCCAGTGACTGAAACACAAGAACCAGTCACTGAAGCACAAGAATACACCAAGCAGGACAATAGTGGGAAATGCCCAGTGACTGCTCCACAAGAACCAGTCACTGAGGCACATGAATTTACCAAGCAGGACGATAGTGAGAAATGCCCAGTGACTGCTCCACAAGAACCAGTCACTGAAACACAGGAATTTACTAAGCAGGATGATAGTGGGAAATGCCCGGTGGATGAAACACAAGAACCACCCACTGTGGTATCAGAACTAGTCACTGAGGAACAAGAATCCATGTCTAGCCCGGTGGATGAAACACAAGGACTACCCACTATGGTATCAGAACTAGTCACTGGAGAACAAGAATCCATGTCTAGCCCGGTGGATGAAACACAAGGACTACCCACTATGGTATCAGAACTAGTCACTGGAGAACAAGAATCCATGTCTAGCCCGGTGGATGAAACACAAGGACTACCCACTATGGTATCAGAACTAGTCACTGGAGAACAAGAATCCATTCCTGGCCCGGTGGATGAAACACAAGAACCACCCACCGTGGCGCAACAACCAGCTACCACTGTGCATCAACAAAATATTCCAACAGAAACAATCAGCATACAAGGTCCACATACTATGACATCTCTACTGCAGGAAAATGAGTTCCTGAAGTCTGAATTAGAAGCTTACAGAGCTGAATTAGCCATGGCTCGAGAGGCTTTTGAAAAAGAACTCAATCTCCATACATTAGCACATGTAGCCTCAATGCAAAACAGGGAGCCATGTAGGGAATATATGTGCAAGGAGTGTGGCACCATTTATCAGAATGCAGGCTATGAAGTAGTTGAAATTCCACTCCCTGAAACATTGATGACAGATGGAATACAAGAGGAATGCCCTACTGCTCCACAAGAACCAGTAGGACCCCCTATGATGCAAGAAGAAGAAGAAATCAAACCAGAGATATCTCATCCTTTGTGGACTGATGCAGCCATCCCGACAGAAGAAATACTGCCCCAGCACACCACTTCTGATGCAGCTATTCCGACAGAAGAAACAATGCCCCAACGCATTACCTTTGAGGCAGCCATATAGACAGAGGAAATAGTGTCCCAACCCACTACTTCTGCTAAAAAGACACAGACTCTGCCATGGGACCCATTGGAACAACTGAACAGATGGAAGAAGCAATATGCTGAAGAACAAGATATAGTATTACGACAGCATAAGTTGCAATGGCAGAGCTATGTATATACTAACTGGGATAGCTGGGAACAAATACTGCAAGAGGACAGGGAATATAAGAAGGAAGCCAGACAGTCTAAGGAATGGATAGCCTTGATGTTTTCATTGGTGCGGAAGTTGATGATTACACGTAAACCCTCTGTAAATTACTCTCTCTTTCTTACTGAACGACTAGTTTATTTTCAGTTAAAATCAATAGAAAATGGCAGACCACATGAATTAATGACTTCAGAGAAATTTGTTGAGACCTTTAAAGAGGCCCCTAAAAGTGACCAGCATCTGCTGTGCGAACTCTACCTTCATAATGAGGCCATTCCTGAAGAGAGGAGAGTTAATCTTATTCCAATTGCAGGCGATATACAAATTAGGGCATTTGCTTCATTTTTGTCTAATCAGCTCACTTGGCAGACTGCGTTCACTGCTAGCAGTCATAATGAGGAGAATAAACTCCTGTGGATTAGACCAGAGCCTGTAGGCCCGGCCATGTTTATAGCACAGTATTATGAATTCTTGCAGAAGCCAGGAATGAACGAGCACATACAGCAATTACAGGATTCAATCCTTTTTAAGTGTCAAGAGAATATTAGAATGAAGGGTCCTGCTGCACTGAAGGCCAATGATATCTTTTGGCAGCAGTCATGTAAGGAAAGACAGGATTATCATCCTTTTAACCCTCTCAATCTTCAAGCTGCATTGTCCAGGGTTCCTAAGTATATTGATTGCATTCAACATTGTGGAGTAAACTGGATTGGGTATCATTTCCGTTTTCCAATCTTATGGCTGCCTTCAGAAAAATATCAATGTCATTATCAGTTGACTGACAGAGAGGAAGCCTCGGCATGGCAACAGTTGTAGACCAACAGTGGATTCCGAGCTCCTACAGACACCACCTTCTCCAGCTACTGCTTGAGTAATTTGCATTGCCAGTCCCAGTACTCAGACTCTGATTCGGACGAAGGGGTTGCCTGAGGACATGCAACATTTTTAGCTGGGGGGGATGTTAGGACTCCACTATGTACCATTTTTGCTATATATTTTGACATCACTTTACTCTTAAAACCATGAACCTCAATGTCTTTTTCATTCACTTTATCCCAAGGTATATAGAAACCTCTTCTTTATTATATGGTTAATCTGTCTTACATTTAATTCCACAATACTCTTATATTTTATCATTTATTGAAGTGCATTGTTGCTAACACAAGTCAAAGATCGCAGATAAGTTATATGCCTTGTTGGGAACAAGCGGCCGTTGCTGAAACAGCTGACTCCGTTGCTGAAACAGCTGACTCCGTTGCTGAAACAGCTGACTCCGTTGCTGAAACAGTTGACTCCGTTGCTGAAACAGCTGGCCCCGTTGCTGAAACAGCTAACTCAGTTGCTGAAACAGCCATCAAGCACGCAAATCCCGTTATGCGTAATTTGCGATTCTGGAAGAACTTTTTGAGGATAATAGCAGCAGCCCGAAGATACGGTTACCTGGATTATCTTGAAGATAGCACTTCTGTTGTCTCGGTTGTAACAATATCTCTTTTTAAAAGAACAGAATAGTCCTGTTTTGAACAGAATCGAGATATTCGCTCTCATGTAAATTGTAAATGATGTCTCCTCTTTAAAAAGAGGAGACATCATCATTAGAGGGGGATTGAATTGTAAGTCACAGAACAATATTGTGTGAGAACAGGAGCTAGTCTCCTTCTGTAATGTATCAGTTTCTTGATAGATGAATAAAAACTTCTTTTGAGCGTTTCAACTTAATTCTTTCTCTTGGGGAATCTTGTGAGAAGGAAAGGGCCCGCCTTCCTCACAAGATTCACCCCTTTGGTTCCTGTAGTTTGTTTATTTCTTTATGTGTTTGCACTTTCCTTAATTCCGTTGCTGAAACACTAGTTACATGGTTTGTGATACTCTGTTTCTTAGCGCTACACGTATTGAATGCACGAGTGGATGATGTTGAGAGCATGTGCTGAAGATCCCTGCATAAAGGGATAGGGTCTTGCTCCCATTGATTGCTTTCTTTTGCCTGCAGTGTGATTAGAAACAAGAGGACAAGTGCTGAAGGTTCCTGTTCCTGGGAATAGGGTCTTGATCTCTTGAAGTTACTTTTCCTACAGTGTGATTAGTGCCAGGCAGCAGGTGCTGAAGTTCCTCACCAGGGAATAGGGTCCTGTTCCTGCTATGGTTAATGATTTCTTTTCTTGTAGATTGATTTTCCTTTGCTGTAACAGAGAAATCGTTTTTGCCATAATTTAATTAACTTCAGCTTTCATTAAGTAGAGTGTGAATTGATAGATTGATGAATTTAACAGATGTGTGTCTTTCTTTCACTACAACATTGATCTTGCTTTTGAAATTGAGCATATCCAGTGCGCTATTACCTTTGGAATAAAAAGACCTTCTCGGGTTGACAATTTATGTGGAGCTCGAATTGTGAAAACAATTAGAGCGACCAACAAACAGCAGTTGAGAATTTTTGCTGTTCCCTTTTTCAAAGGAGACAGCACTCATGATCTTTGGATGTTCCTTCTCAAAGAACGACATCTCAACTATTTGTTTGCATGGATTCTTCTCTGTTGTTCCTTTTTTTTTCAAAAGGAACACTATAGCCATGTTTTTGCTCTCTGTGATGGTTCATATTGAGGATGCTTTTCGCCCATGTTCTCTCCAGTCTTTAAGATACAGCTATGCACTTATGCAATGAACATAAATTACGACATACCTAAGTCAACAGATCATAAGATCACTATCTTTATAGAGCCTAGTATTGATAAGAGGACAAGAGGAGGGACATACTTACTTCTCATCTCCGTTGTCATTGACTTATTCCCATTGTTTTGGTTGGTTATCTTTATCATGGTGATTTCCCTAAAAAATTTCTCTGATTATTACTCAGGAATAAGAATAGAGGATTTATATCTTCCTGTTGGGATGATAAGACTTCTTCCACCATTCCCACTCTTAAAGAGTGCTAAACCACCCTTATGTGTAAATATATAAGAAAAAGTGCTTTGCAAAGAGAAAAAAAAAAAAAAAAAACTGACGATGAATATGGACTATTAATTGTCAAATGCAGGATAGGGGGTCTCATCAAGAGCCAGCCTACCATGATCATCAGGTTGGAAGTGAAGTGGCATTCCCAGTATGGCCACCACACCAGGGATATGGTCCAAAAGGTACACTAAATAAACAGACCTTGGAACAGGGGGTCTCATCACGAGCTGGCCTGTCCACGTTTCGCACCTTCCTTGTGAATGGCATTATGGCTACCTGGTTACCAAGCCAGCATAATGGCCTGCATTTTGACAAAATACTTTTATACACACAAAGGATCATGGTTCCGGGGGTGAAATAAACAACTCTGCCAAGGTTATGAACACCTATCGGCAGCAGAGCTCTATTAATGGTATCGAAGTCATAATGGTTACACCAACAGGGATGATATTAATACCTCTTTGTCTCTTCTATCCTATGAATAATTCATATTTTATTTCCCGATGAACATATCGCATGAACACTTATTACTACCAATTGTGGCAAAGGAACTGACAATGACCTCTGGGGATTTCGTACGATTGACAGACGTCCCATCCCCCGGCCTCGCATCATATTACGTAGGCTCTTATGTAAAACACGATCCACCTTTTTGCCTCGATTTCGGTATTTCGTTGTCCATCTAAAACATGGCGTAATTTTATATGCTGTTCTTTTATGACTGGTTACACGATGGCTGCTGCTCCTTTATTTGACGGCTGGGGCAGCCTATCACATCGCGGGGGGGGGGGGGGGGGGAAGGTAATCTCATTACTCCACGAGTTACGTGTCAGCACACCATTCGGGGTAGATAGTGTACAAAGGTATGGCATGGTTTAACGGTATGATAATTCTATTTTACGCAAAGTTTCCATCCACAATCCATTTTTGTTGCATACTCTGTTTTTTTCGCGACGATCACCTTCTCCGCGTCTCAAAACAGCACAGGCAGTTGCTGTTCCATTGGAAATCTTTAGTGGAACCATGGGAGGAAAGCCAGTCCGAAGCGAACCTCAGGAATTGACAGTCTCTGCTGCTGCCCGGGAGATCCTGGAAAAGGCTGGATGGCTGAATTATTTCAGTCGCCTACAAGAATCAAACGAGACAGTGGCGTTGGAATTTCTGCAAAACTTGCAGGAGTACTACTCCATAGTAAGAGAAAGGCGGATAGCAGTCACTGACGATGTAATTGCAGAAGTCACAGGACTACCAACCACCGAACCTGTATGGACGCTGAGGAAAGAAAGACTACAAAAGATTATGGAGATTTTTCAGGATGAAGGCCAAAGCTTGACAGTGAAGGGGAAGGGAGTTCTGCCAGCAACGTTAGGAGAACCCTGGACCGAACTAGCAAAGATAGTACAGAGCTACATTACTTGCGAAGGAAGGAAAGACGTGGTAAGACCACGTCATCTTAAACTCTTAGCTGTTTTGAAAGAAAAATGTTCTATAAATCTGCCTGCACTTTTAAATTCACTATTGCATGATGCGGCCCGAAGCCTGAAAATGGCACAGCACGTAGAAGCAGTTGTTAGCCACCATGGATTGATTCGATTGATAGTGAGCCATAGTCTCACTCAACAACAGAGCAGCTGGGAGGAGCTCATTGCATTGATTGAGGGGGGATTGGCTGCACCATCCCCAAAACCTAAACATTCCTCTAACACACTGGAACGATCAGAGAAACGCAGAGAAGTGGCAGCAGGAAAACGTGTTGCTCCAAAACGTAAGCATTCTTCAAGTACACCGGAGCGACCAGAAAAACGCAGAGAAGTGATAGCAGAAAAACCTGTTGCTTGTACACCTGAACAACCTGAGAAACCAAGAAAATCAGTCCGGCTAGCTCGAATACGAGGGAGGCTAGAAAAGATTCGGGAAAGCACCAGCCAACCAATTGAGATTATAGACGAACCTCCAGAACCAGAAGGAGGACCTTCCGAAGAAAATGCTGGACAATCTGGGGGCGAGGCTGAGCAAGCCGGAGAAGGAGGTGAGGAGGGAGAAGTGCACTCCGAAACAGAAACAGAAGCTGAACACTCCAAGGCAGTCACTGAGCAGGACAATCGGGAGGAGGAAGTAGTACAGCCAGAAAGCAGCCCGCTGCGAGACCCTGTGAGCGAAGAAGAATTGGCTGCAATCCTGGCCAGTATGGGGGAATATGGCCAACCCTCCAGCCCAGCAGATCCTCCCGATGGACCTCCAGAGGAAGACATACCTAAGAATTCACATGCAGAAAAGGAAGGAGAAGAAAACCCGCCCATTCATGAGGAAGAAATAAGGGACACCAACCAGGAACAATCTGTTCCCAAGGCACTAGAAGAAATTCTAGACAGAGTAGGAGCAGATTTAAGGGCCAGCCGTAAACCCTCTGCTGAGGCAAGGGAAATCAAGAAATTAAGGAGGAAACAGCAGAGGCTGTTGAACACTATAGCCCGGCTCCGACAGCAAATTCAGATTCTGAAAGCTAGTTTGAGGATACGAAGGACCACAAGGAAAAGAAAGAGGACCACTACAGCAAAATCCCGTAGAACAAGAAGACGAAGGACTTATAGTCGCCCTGTTGGTCGAAACCCAGCTGGAAGACCTGCTGCTGTTCCAAATGACACTGAGGAACAAACTGCTGTTCTAATTGTCACTGAAGAACAGACTGCTGTTCCAAATGACCTTGAGGAACAAACTGCTGTTCCAATTGTCACTGAAGAACAAACTGCTGTTCCAAATGATGTTGAGGAATAGACTGCTGTTCCAATTGACAATGAGGAACAGACTGCTGTTCCAATTGATAATGAAGAACAGACTGTCGTTCCAATTGGGGTAGAGGGACAGGATGATGTTCCATTAACAGAGGAACCACAACAACCTTTCATTCATGTTAAGAAAGAAAAGGAGAATAAGGAGATCCAAACAGAGGCACCGCCCTCAGGGGTGATCCGGGATCTGAACTCCAAACAGTATAACAAAAAGGTTCAGATAAAACTCCCGGCCTCTACGGCCCTATGGAAAAAGGATCCAAAAACAAGAACCTTGCACAAGATGATGAAGCAAGCTCAGCAAGAAGCTGAACAGTTGAAGGAACAAACAGTCCCCCGGGAGAAATATGAAGAGTTGCAACAGCAACTTCGGGATATTAGTCAGTCCGAGAGCCAGGCCTTCGAAGGCTGGCAAAAGGAGCAAGAAAAAGTTGCAAAGGTAACTCGTCAATTAGATATTGTTGTTAGGCAGATGGACACTGTGTGTTCTTTGTATAATGACATTCTGGCCTGTAGGGCCCCTGCTAAAAACTATGCTTTATTTTTGCTTGAACGATATTTACAATTAAAGATAAAATCTGTCAGGGCAGGTGCCCCTATACAAATCAATACTGTTAATGATTTCATAGATTGTTGCAAGCATTATGGAATTAAGGTTCAAAGATTATTATGTGAATTTTACTTGCATAACCTCGTGCTAGACCAGGAAACTGATTTAAATCCTGGCCCTTTTGTTGGGGACATACAATTGCAAGCCTTCGTTTCATTCGGGGTTAATCAGCTAAAATGGCTCAAGGCTTCTAACACTTTTCAGAGACAGGAAAATAGCCTAGACTTGTGGGTAAGAGCCGAGCCTAGAGACCCAGTGCTGTTATGGAGAGCACATAGGAACCTTATGAGAACCCCGGGTGTTATGGAAACATTAGGACCCATGCACGAGGACCTAATCCGACAAAATCTGGAATATTTTCTGACTATTAAAGACCTCGCCATCGATGCTACAAAATTCCGATACCAGACTTCGAACCCAAACATCCAGCTCAGGGAACCGTTCAGATATGAAAATTTTGAGCTAGCTGCCAGCCGATTGAACCTTTATGGCGAGCGTATTTTGCAGGCAGGGCCATCCTGGTTAGGGTATTGATTTCGTAGTCCAATCATTTGGCACCCTGCACCCGGATATCAGGCCTTGTATGAAATGCCTGAAGGTCAAACAAATCAGTTCTTTGATGATCTAGTTGCTCATCACGGTTGTAGGCCTCCACACGAGGTTCCCTCTCCAGCCTATTCTCTTACCGCCTTGCATGTCAACTATAATGTTTTCATGAGGGCATGAAACAAGGTAAGCAGGGGGGTGTGTGGAGCACTGGAAAGGTATGTTTTTGACGAACAATTTAGTGACTTTTCAGTAACAATTGTAACCCTTTCTGCATAACGAACTTAAAGAAATAAAGAATTTTAACAGAATGTGTGAGAATTAGTATGGAAAGCTTAATCGCTGATAATTGTTATTTTTCCATGCAGGAAAGGGTGGAAACGAAGGGCTGTCGTTCGAAAGGAAAAGACAAAGGAGGAATAATTGCTGTCCCTTTAGAAGGGAATTGGATGCGAACGAGATCGAACAGATCGAAGTAGAACGACCCAGGAAAGAAAGAAGGGTTATCAATTCGATGGAACAGGGAAAGAAAAGTAAAGGATTAACGGCTTGGTGAATCCCTCAGGATCTTTGATCCTGAGGGATCGCTGTTTTTCTTATTTTTGCTACCTAGATACCTCCGCCGTTACTTTTATAAAAAGGAACAACATCGTTAAGCAAAGGGACTTTTTGTTCATATATGTAACTGTGAATTTCAGACTCAACTTTGATCATCGACTCTCAATAAGACTTGGTTTGCTGTACATTTGTTGATGCATTAATATAAAATACTTGGTGTTTATTTCATCTCTGCGTCTGGAGTAATCTAAGGCGGTGTACCGTTGGAAGCTAAGGGCTCGGCTCCGAAGGACACTTGCTTTTGTATCATTATAATTTGGTTCCTGTGTGGTTTGTTTATCTTTATAGTTTGGTAATATGACATGTTTTTCATATGTTATTCCATGCTCTGTTACGATTAATTCATTAATGGTTTCTTCAAGAGATTTATGTAGTGACTCTGTATTGTATGAGTGAATCTTTTCAGAGTCGATCGCATGTTATCAATCTAAGCAAACTGTTTCTGTTACAGAGCCTTCATATTGAATATTGATGTATTGGATTCATTTGAAATCTCAATTATTGGAAACTGGAAGTAATGTTATTCTATTTGGAAACATAGTCATATTCTCTTTAATCATCAGATTGCTATATTAAGCGTGTTGTATATATGGTTGATGATTGCTATTCCATAATTCATTTGTTAAGTTGCTTTAAGAGAGGAGACTGCTATTTTATTACAGAGTGTGAGTTTGGTTCAATAGAACAAGTTTAGTTCAGACTCGTGAGGCTTAGTTCCATTTACTGCTGTTCTATTTCCTGTTTGCTGTTCCATTTTACTTTCTACTGTTCCATTTACTTGCATTTGTTGTTTTGGTGTGAGAGAAGGTCTAAGGCTGTAGTGAACCCCAGCAGTCGTTGCCTAGCTCCTAGACCTATGGTCCATGCTCTAATTTCCTTTCCATCAGTTTCTAGAGGGATGGGTTATCGCTTCCACACCCTTGACTGATAAGCTGCCTTGTGTGATTTTATTCTTTTAGAGCAATTTAGTCATAGTTTAGCATCCGTTTACTCTTGTATTTTCTGAACACTGTACTACTAAGCATTACTCTGACGAATAGCCTCGGATTGAGATACTCTTTGCAATAACAAAGCGTTCCCGGATTGACTTATTAATGTGGCATAACTAGAGGTGAAAGAGACCCTTGTTACAGCTCCATAGCCTCCACACTAACCGCTACATTCTACATGTCTGCTAAGGTTTGAGGGGCTCTTTCCCTCAATTGATATGCCATGTCGGAATCAAATCCATCAGGGAATTTGTATAAAGCAAGATCAGGTGGAGGTCTAAGGTTCTATGGAATAGCATTGTAAACATTGTTAAATCTAGCACAATAGTCTAAGACCACTTCTTGAGGGCCTCTTTTGATGGTATCATATTCGGATAATATGTGTAGAGGATCTTTCTTCTTTTCCCATCTATTGAGAAATGTTTGGTAAAGGGCTTCTGGGTCAGCTATGGAATTTGCAGGGAGCGCTCTAAACCAAGGCCTTACATCTCCTGTTAAACTTTGGACAAAAATCTTCATTCTTACATCATCATCATCTATTTCATAATTCTCAAAATAGTCCTGCATTTTCTTGGTGTGTTGCAGGGTTGTGTAAGAACCAGTACCATCAAAATATGTGATTTTAGTTTGATAATCCTGAGGCATAGCCCCTAGATTTCTGGGTAACTGTAAAGGTGCATATCTGTTAGCCATATTTACAGGGATAAATGGAACAACAGGAAGAAATGAAACGGCTGGAACAACTGGGATAATGGTAGGAGTATGTGCAGTGAATGGAGGTGTGGAGAAGGTGCTTTGAGAGGTGGATGAAGAACAAGGAGAAGTTGGAACGGTGTGGAGTGAAACTTTAATAGGGGTTGGAATATAGCCTTGGGGAATTTCTTCAGGACTTAAATCAACAATATCCTCTTTTCCTTCTTGTTTCCTAAGGATTTTTGGGATTAAATTGGGATTTTGAAAAGCAGCTGGGGGATTTGGGTTTGGGTTTGACCTAGTATGATGAGATTTCTTCTTTGAAGCCAACTTCTAGCTTGTTTTTTGGAATTTTCTAAGATTGTTCCCCAGTGGAGTCGCCAATGATGTTATCACTCAGGTTGTCCCCTGGCTCCTAAGGATACGACCGAGGTAACCACAAACCAATCTTTAGATTGCAGGTCCTAGCCTACCTGCAATCAGAGAGGGCTCTCTTTGTATGATTTAGCTTTGTTTTGGTGGGATTTTAGGCTAGTTATGATGTACATGGGTTTTGTTTTAAGTTTGGTGGGATGGCTGATGCTTTCAGACAGAGTTGGCATGCAAAATGAGAAGTTCAGACCATTGGGCAATGGAGTCAATGATTAAGGGCTACTGGGTGTGATTTCTTTGGTAAAGAGGGACTACAGAGCAAGATAGCTAAACATGGAACAACCTTCAAGCTGGAAATAGGATGAAATGAGGTCAGGGAATGAAAGGCAATTAAGTAGCTCTCATTATGCTAATAGAGGGAAAGTGAGTGAGCATTATCTAGGAGCAATTAAGGATTCCTAAACAGCATTCATATATGAAAGAACTAGTGAAAACATGAGAAATGAAGGATTCATATTCATAACTAATTCTGAAGAAAACATAGAGAAATCACAGAAATTGAGCACAGAGTACAGCTAAGTAAAATCTGAGCTATTCTTCTTTCCTGCAATCTAGATCATGATACATAGATGATATACTAAACATAGAAACTGAAATACAAGTGAGAAAGACTTATTGATCCATGAAGTAGCACGAGAATTCTGTAATTTTCTCTTCAGCCATTAAATCCACAACCAGATAGTTCATAAGCAATGCATTCCAGCCATCTTTCTTCATAAAAGTTCTCAAAAGATACAGCGCAAGTCTAGAATGAGATTTATCAACCAACCAACCCTTAAAACATAGTTTGGGGAGGTATTTATAAGAGAAACTATGTACAAGCAAGATCTGATAACAGATCTGAGAAAATATCTAAGATTAACCTAACTTCAACTGCAAGTAAAGTAAAAAATATCTAGTATATGCTACGCTAGAGGCAGCTCCTTCAAAAATGCGTTAATGGGCGTCCTTTGTAGCTATGTGCTGTCTATCTGCAATAAGTGTGCCTCAACTTTTGATCTGCTCCTCTTAGCTGGCTTCAATGTGCATAAATTATGATATGATGTAGCTTTTAAGTTTGTTCTGATACTCTTTGACTTTGTTGGGATCCTCTTTAATGTTCCTTTGCTGTGGTTTTAATTCTCCACTGATATTCTTTTAATTCTTTTACTGATACACTTTTCTGCTGAGCTGATACTCTTTTTCTCCACTGATACTCTTTAATCTGCCAAATCGCCCTTGCTTTATCACTTTATGGTGAGATATAATTGTTATTATGCCTTCTTGTTAGTTTCTGTGGGCTTTAGAAGTGTTTCGGCACTGGCCGATCAAAACATTATCAAAAAACGAGGAATACTGCATAATGGCGGAGGATTTGTAGAATGGTGACTGTGCTGAGGCCGTAAGCTCGTTGTCCGGAGCTTTTCTGGGTTGAGGCGATCAAAAATGGATGAAGAATGGCTTGCTCCCTTTGAAGTTGGAGCGCGCGTGGGCGCCGAATGGAAATATAAGGAAAAAAGCCTTTTTTCCCTTTATAAGGCAAAAAACGACTTAAGCGGGAGATTTCATGAATTAGAGGGCGAGAGCGATCACTGTATTGAGGAATAAATGTGGGCCGTTGGATCAAGCGAGGGCCAATCCAACGGTGGATGTTAAGTCACAATATCGCATCGGCAAGGGACATGGGGGCGGAGTCTTTTATATATGCGACTTTAGCGATGAGCTATAGCGATATCGGGGGAGGCTTGCGATGAGCGATTGCGAAATCGCATCGGAAGTTCGCATCGGGAGTGGAAAGGGGAGAAGGTTTTAACAATAGCGATAAAGCGACGCGACATGGGTATAAGCGATATATAGAATTACGATATGGAGCGATGCGATACAATATAGACCGTTGATGAGGGGGGTTGGTTGGACAGGGGACGCGCGATCGCTATATCGCGTTGGCGGAGGGCAAGGGGTGCGGAGCCTTTATATTTATGCGATTGCGATATAGCGATAAAGCAGTGATGCGATGAATTGCGGAAAAGTAGTGTTTTTGCGATAAAGGGAGATTTATGGTAAAACCTAAGTTTTGCAGTAAAACACAAGTTTACGGTAGAACGGAGAATAACGATAAAGGAGTGGTTGCGATAGAAATGACTTGCGATAGCGATATCGCTTTGGATGCGATAGCGATATCACAACGGGAGGAATGGATGTGGAAGAGAAATAGCGGAATATGATCAATGCGATATGTGATTGCAAAAATCGCATCGGAGGAATTCTATCGAGGCACAAACAAATGGGGTCAACAATGTGACTGCTACCTCCGACTGCGATATCGTGTCGGAGGGGGGTCAGGATGGATCGGAGGAAGGGTTTTTATGAAGCGACAAGGGTTTTTTGAGATCGGAGAAGGGTTTTAATGCATCGGAAGGGGTCCAATTGCATAGGAGGAGGGTTCTTACTAAGTTTCAAGTAAACTTAGTAATTACCAAAGCACTATTTATGGTTATATTTCAACCAAAGGAGGGGATATGTATATATTGGGGGTTTTTATCATATTTTTAATAAGGGGAGGGGGAAATCATGGGATTTATATAACAAAGTTAGAAATTAATATGAATTTGAGAAGAAAGCGCTAAGTATAAGGAAGTTAGGCTTTTAAAAGGAAAAAAGGAGTTTAATGGAGTAATCTAGGAGTATTGAGCAGATCTCAATATCCTTGGGGAAGTTAGTAAATGACTTGGGGAAAAAGGATGAAGGGGAAGTTAGTCATGCCTTGCTTGCGCTGCTCCAAGGGAAAACTGCTTTGCACTTGTGATATAAGTAGATTTAACACTTTGAAACACAAAATTTATCACAATTCTTCATTCTGCAACCTCAAAACTGCCTACACAGGCTACTTTGCCTAGCATTTTCTCTTCTCTTTGTTTGGGTGCACTTGAACTAGCAAACCCAGCTTTTCTTCTTTTCTTTTGGCTATCCTCCTATCTAAATCTATCCTTATTTCTTCCGGGACTCAGATTAAGCAGTTGAGCACCCTAGCTTCTCTACCTATCTAATAATCTGCCAAGATTAAATAGTTTGGACAAATTTTCATTCTCTATCTCTAAAACAAGAAATTTAAACCTAGAGAGGCCAAGATTAAGCTGTTTGGCCTTCCCTTAACTGTCAATTTATTCAAAAATGGAATATAGTAGTGACATTTGAACTAGCACACTTTCCTGGCCTTTTGATTGGGGTTCATTTCTTTTATTTTTGTCTTGGCCCATTCATTTCTTCTTTTTGCCCTTTTATTATTCTTTTAGGGCATATCCTCTTTACATTTTTTAAATTTTTGGATTCTCTTGGAAATATGGAACCTTTGCAGCATGGAAAGAATGACATATTTGGCATTTACACAGTCAATCATGAAATATGAAACCTATTGGTATAGGAGGCTAACAACATCTACACTGATGTCAAATTGAAGAAATTGACTAAAACAATTCTGTTATAAAAAGAACCAATATTATTTTATATATGACTGATTTACTAAACAAAAGATTCAGGGACAAACTCAGGGCTAAAAATCAGCTCTGAGTAGTGATAAATTAGGTCTGAAAATGAGCTCCAAAGTTTTGTGTAGGACTTTATCAAAGTCAATATTGAGGAACAGATCTTCTTGATCAAAACTTTGTTTTACTTGTTGGACCAAGTGTAGCGCTTGGTGTGGTCTCTGCAAGCAGAGCATAAATGGAGTGGAAACCAAAAATACTATTTGAAAGAGAAATAGTAATGTAAACACACATGTTTTCTGGCTTATATTTATTTAGAATGTGGCGTGCACCATAGGTAAACACCACAAAGTGTCAGCCTTCACCAGATGGATGTCCCTTATATACACATATCATCCCAGATACAGTTGGCAAACCAAAATTATTGGATTCTGTATTCTTCACATTGAGTTGAGAATGTGAAAAGTGCCCCTCCTAAAAAGCTAATGCCGAGGATTCATAGGGTCAACCATGGCTGCAGGGCCTCCCCTTCCTGCATCTAGATGAAAAGGCAAGCTAATATGATATAAAACACAAACCTCCAGCCCACACCAGAGGAACCCCTGCCACAATTACAAGAATTGGGACACTTGTGGATAGCATAAATTGCCTAGGAATTACAAAATAGCCTCGCTATAAGGGTGTCTCCACACAAGGGGTTCCCTCTTGTCGGCCATCTCTGAGACTGTCTCGGCTATTTCAGCTATCTTGAGACTGTCTTTCATTCAGAGAGCTTTATCACTCTTTTTCTTTTAACGAAATCAATAAGCTCACTGGCATCATTCACTGGATCATTTACTGGTCTCTTTGTGCAATTGGGGCAGAAAACTGTCTCCCTCTCCATCTCTTCTTATTAGCCTTAAGGGTATCGAGCCTTAGAAACTCCTGTTATAGCTCTTCATGATGGCAATATCACTGCTCGATGGCGGGATTTCTGTGCAGAGGGCGCAGATCAGTCAGGTTGACGTCATTTCATGAAAATTCGTGGTGACATCAAGGTAATATCCACAGGCTTTATTGGGTATATAATTATTTATTTTTAAATTTAGAAAATGTTCTGGTTGTAGTACAAAGTAAGGGTTACAAGTAGTGAGATTCATTACTATTTACCTGGTGCCATTATTTAGATTGCATGCAGACAGAGTCGGTTTCTTAAATTCCTGCTCCTGGACTTGCTCTTGCTGCTTTTCCCTCAAAGTAAAAGGCAGACAGAGTCAGTTTCTTGAATTCCTGCTCCTGGACTTGCTCTGTGTATATAGTACAGGCATAGACTTCATGCAATTACTGTAACAAGAAATATATTTCATATTAAAATGCGCAAATATATTTCATATTAAAATCTGCATTTGGAGTGTAGCGATACAACAAAGTTTACAAAATTGGTTCAATAAACCTAGTTTACAAAGTTTACTAAATCTGTCTGAAATTGAAAAAATATGAAAAAATATCACTGCATCATGAAGATTGGCATTGTTAAAAAAAATTCAGATTCAAAAAATAGATGTTAGCTGGTGTTGTATGAGACTTTACTCACGAAGAAGTTTCATAATTGGATTTTTTTTTCCTAATATTTTATTTAATGCCTCAATTGGCATGCTTTCTCCTATTCTCGTTTACCCAGTGATACCGTTCTATCTTGAGGATTTCATTGTTACTGGAAATCACTTCGCTATTAATAAATTCTAGAAGTGGATTTGCTTTTACCTATTCTGTTTTTCTTTATTCTGACTAATTTATCCCTATGTGGTCTCTTGGAAGGAGATTCACAATGTTGGTACTTAACAAGGAATAAATTCGCGCCATACTAAGAGCCCGAAGGATATTAAAAAGCCAGAGGACCAGTTTGTAAAAATTATAAAGGGCAGAGTTACCGTATCGTTATAGATCCAGCACCCATCACTCATAGGGTTCTCAAATCTTTTAGGACTCATTTCCAAAATGCTTTCTGTGTATAGCTTATCCTCTTAGGATCTATTTTCGGAATGTTTTCTGTTTCAAAACCCTAATTTTAGGAATCCCCAAATACTAAAAAATTGAGAACAGCGTGTGTCCAGCTCTCAAAAACTCAAACTTCTGGTCAGTTTAGCGAAGGTAAATTTTTGAAATGGTACATCTCACATCTTGCCTAGTATATTGATATTTTTTACCATTCATTCAGAAATAAGAAGCAGAAGAATCGAAAGTTCTGGACAGAAAACTAATCTTTTGTGTAAATATAAAGTAATTAAGGTCAGCAAAATAAAGTTTAGTTGTGAACCTTCCACAGTGGGAAGGCATTGCAGCTAGAATGGACCATAGATAAGAAGCGCCAGTATCCAAAGTTATCAAAAGAAAACTAGCTTTTGTGTAAATACAAAGTAATCAAAATCAACAAACTAAAGTTCAGTTGTGAACCTTCCACAGTTCCGACGAAGGCATTGCAGCTAGAATCCACTGTAGTAAGCACCAGTTTTGTCACGTCCAACAAATTCTCGCTGCTGTTCACATCATTCACCATCAATTCTATAGCCGTCTTTGCCACTCTTCCAATTGTAGAATTAAATCCAAAAAGAGCACCGACTTTCACAAAAGCAGGCCTTCTATTCCCAACATCCCTGACATTTGCATCAGCATCTGTGTAATAACTCGGACTTAATACAGAGAATGCTACAAACAAAATGACTAAATAATCCTGGTAATGCAGGAAATCCAGACACAAAAATGTCAGGGCAGACAAGCTGAAACAACCGTTGTTGCTGTGGTTGCGATTTTGATAAGCTGGTGTTTTTACAGTGTTTATTTTCTCTTACCACATGGTCGTATTCTTCAGAAACATGAAGACAGGTTTCATTTTCATGCAACATGTTTCATTTTCGTTTCCTATGAGCATGCCACATTTCATTTTCAATACCTTTCGTGTGATCCTGCTAGGCCGTTGGTTCAACATCTTGCATACGATGTGTAATCCATTATCGTGGAAGACTCACATTGGCGGGCTAAGCGGGTTGTTTACACCTGTGATGGCGCCACCACTTGCAGCTGTTGTAAGCCCACTATAAACATGTGCTCTTATCACTGTACCAGTGAATGCACCAATTGACCAAGCAAAACTATTGATCTGTGATATAAATCCATAAGGAGTTGACGAAACCAAAATTACTACCTATACTCAAATAGTAAACTATTGCTTTCAATTGTGATTTCGTTTCAATTTCGATTCAAGAAACAAAAGAACGGGCAACATAGAACTGCTAGTCAATGAAAAGATTATGTTATATATATCTATTATTTCCTTATATGTGACAATAATACACACCAAGTAACAAAGATCTTTCGGATAACAGTCAATAAATCTACGCCTGTAATGTTTGGTACCTCTTAATTAATAGTTCCCAGCTGAATGTAAAAAAGTTTCTATTCTAGTTCCACAGTTTTTACTGAAGATGAAATTCAGTAAAACTGCATATTTGTAATTGCTAAGAGCTATGCCCAATTCTAGTTACGCATCAACTGCATTTTCCTCATGCTTAGCTTAAACAATTGAAACCTATTTGAATGACTGAATTGGTTTTGCATCGCACACACAGCTCTAGCGACTTCTTACTGAGCATACGCAATTATTAGAAGGCGTATTTGTCAACATCCAAAAAACTGCTAAATAAAAAGCATCCCAGGCCGAGATATCGCAAGTACCACCCCGTCCGAGACCATCGCAAGGAAAACTATAACCAAAATCTTTTTTATCTGGCATTAACTTGGAACCACGCGCATCCAAAGCACCTTTAACTAGGATCAATGTAGTTGTATGCAAACCTAGAGCAATAGCATGATGAACCAAAAAGTATCCAGGACCAATTGTTGAGAACAATGAATTACTATTATCATTAATAGCATTTAACCAACTGGGTAACCATATGCTCTTACCTGCATCGAATGCTGGACCACTCGTTGAATATAGGAGTATATCGAAACCATATAACATCTTACCATGAGCAGATTGTATCCATTGAGCAAATATGGGCTCGATCAAGATTTGTTTTTCTGGAGTACCGAAAGCAAGCATAACATCATTATGGACATAAATTCCCAAGGTATGGAAACCTAGTAATAAACTAACCCAACTAAAATGAGATATTATAGCTTATTTTTGCTCCAACATTCTCGCCAATACATTATCCTTATTATGTTCCAGATTATAATCCCTAATGAGGAATATAGCTCCATGAGCAAAGGCTCCTGTCATAATGAACCCAACAATATATTGATGATGAGTATATAATGCAACTTGGGTGGTGAAGTCTTGTGTTATGAATGCATAAGCGGGTAAAGAATACATGTGTTGAGCTACCAAGGAAGTTATAACCCGCAAAGAAGCTAAAGCAAGACCTAATTGAAAATGAAGAGAATTATTGATTGTGTTATAAAGACCCTTATGTCCGCATCCTAATAGGCCACCTGGAGGAACATGTGCCTCCAAAATATCTTCCATACTGTGACCAATCCCAAAGTTGGTTCTATACATATGACCAGCAATTGAAAAAACAAATGCAATAGCTAAATGATGATGAGCCATATCAGTCAGCCATAAACTTTGAGTTTGTGGATGGAATCCTCTGAGAAGAGTTAGAATAGCAGTTCCCGCCCCTTGGGAGGTATCGAATAAGTGACTACTAGAATCAGGATTTTGAGCATAGAGATTCCACTGACCTGTGAAAAGTGGTTCTAAACCTTCGGGATGTAGTAATACATCCAAAAAATTATCCCATCTGACATGCACTCCCCTTGATTTAGGAATAGCGACATGAAATAAATGCACTCTCCAAGCTAGAGAACTGACTCCGAAGAGTCCTGACAAATGATGATTGAGACGGGATTCGGCATTTTTGAACCATGAAACACTTGGTCTCCATTTAGGTTGTAGATGTAATCCATATGCGACGCTATAGCATTAATTCGAAGCGCTATGTTGTTAATTTAAGCGGATTATTGCAGGGTGACCAAAGTTTTCAAATGTCGCGGGGTTTACCATTCTCGGGATAACCAAAGTTTTGAAAAGTGACTGTGTTTGCCCTCTTATTTGGCCTCTTCCTGAGGCGGAAGAGGCTGGACCATAGGTTTATTTAGCTTTACCCTGTTTATTATCTGTGGCTGTCGAAGAATTCATATTAATGTTACAGGTATGTTAACATTAGTTCGCTAACATTAGTTCACGTTTGTTTGCAGGTTTGTTTGAAGGTTGGCTATAGCAGGTTTGAGCATATTGGCAGGTGTTGTGCATGCAGGTGGTGTACGTGTCGATGCATGGTGGTGCAGGTGTTCTGCTGGCCTCCCTCCCTTGTTTCCTAACTGAACTGATTGGGTTGGCAAAGCCTTTCGTCAATTGGAAATTGGATGGTCTTTCATGTCAGTCAGAGGAGAGCTCGAGGAGATAGCAGTCGATACACTATGGATGATTCGACCAAGAAACCAGTATACCAGTATGTGGGACACGAAATATCAGGCATATTATGAGGCAGGCTAGTTTGGAATAGCTCACTGAGAGCTCTGAGGCGCAAGCAGCTTCTCTTTCAAATCCATGATCTAGGACGACAGTTGCATAGATGGCTTAGAAAATTGAATACCTGTCTTAATCGCTAAGCCAGGCAGAAGACTACACTATGGATGAACCAACAGCATACGAGAGTCTGCAGCACTAGAGTCTTCACCTTCGCGAGTTCACAACTCGGGCGGCAAGGAAGAGTGACTGCAAGGTTTGGTAGACAGACTACTGAGTTCATCAGCGTCAGCCCAGGCTGGGATACCGAGCGGGGCACATAATTGGATTTCTTTACTTTTTACAGTACAGAAAGAGGCCATTTCATGAAGTTTCTTCCCTGGGGTAGGGTATCTCCTCCGCTTGATGGATCCATCATGAAAAGGCAGATATGGGCAATTGGTTAGAATCTAAGATAAGACAAGCCCTCAATGAGACCTGTGAATTCTGGGTTTGGTACCAGGCCTATGTATCTGAAGCGAGTATCCCCAATGGCGAATATCGATAGGGACCTCCAGTTCCTACTTCAAACGGACCTAGAAATGGAGTCTCTGAAACTAGTTCAGCAACAGGATAAGGGGTTAGGACTGGAACAACCAGAAGGTACACTGTTGGGTAGGTGATCAACCTTGCTACCCTTGCTTCTCTCACCGTGCCTATGCATAGGTGCCTCCACTACTTGTTCGGTCGCAAATGGATAGGGGAGGGGCAGAACAGGGAGGGTAGGTCGGGCAACATCTGCAGAACCTGTTTGTTGCAGAAACCACTACTGATGCTGCGGGTTTATGGATTTAATCCTCCTGCATCCTAGGGCTGATAGTCAGGGAGGTTAGACTGTTAAACAGGGAACAGGGGATGGAGCTTAGACGGTTAAACTGTAGGGCATGGAGCTTAGAGGGTTAAATAGCTTAGAAGGTTAAACAGCCAAGAGTTTAAACATTTAAGCGAGAAACTAAGGTAGAAAAAATAGCAATGGCACTGACATCTGTTTGGGGAGCTATGACATCTGTGCTAGTTAACGTGCAGGCTAATTTGATGGAGGTTAACTTAAGTCAGGGCATTTGTACAAAGTAGCAAGAAGGGCAATGGTGCTGCCATCTGTTTGGGAAGCTATGACATTTGTGCAGGTTAATTTGCTGGGCGTTAAGGTAAGTCAGGTCATTTGTAGGTGTTAGCTGCTAATTATTCATTGTGTACACATTTCATTCTATTCAACATTATGCATGTAGCATCCTCTACGTGTAAGTTACTTTTGTTGTTATATAATAAAGTTAGAAATGATTTCGTGGTTACCTTGCTTCGACTTTTATTTTTGCTTCAGCTCCACTACATTGGTCTATATCAGGTACTGTTTATGTTATTACATTATTTTGATATATTTTAGCCTCTGTAGGGTTTGAGTTTTTTACGTTGGCTGTGTATGATTTCAGTTGGGTTTGAGTTTTTTACCTAGGCTGTGTACGATTTCAGTTTTTATCTTGGCAATGGTTTTTTTTTGTCTGAGAACTGTTTATCTTGCAAACCATGATTTGTTTTTTTCCTTAGTTATCATTATTGTAATATTTGTCTAGGATAGAAATTCTAGGAAAGCACGAAGACGAAGGATTTCTTGAGGGCAGGAAGATCAGTACATTAGAATACACAGGGGAATGACTATCAATATTAATATCATTATGATCATTAGATTCTAGAATAAAATCGCAAAATGTAGGTTCTAACATTCCTGTTTATAACCTTTCTAGCTGGGAACCTAAACCTTGAGGGCCCAATCCATATCTTCCCTAGATTTAACTCAGGTTTTTAATGGCTAGGGCACAAATTTCTGAATGTATTTTCAGACCTATTTTTTCACTACTAGCACAGAACTTCTGAGCTCATTTTCACCAACAAGGTAATCTTGGGCAAATATTTCAGAGCTGCTTTTTGGGACTGAGTTTTCACTACTAGGGCATCATATTTTTCAAAATTGCTAAGCTCATTTTCTGAGTTGGATCGGGTCTTTTTTAGATCTGGTTTTTAGAATTCTTTCATTATTTACATGAATCTTTGCTGGGTTGACTCCTGAGTCTTTCCCGGGTCACAGATCAGCTTTGATCCTTAGCCATTTGGATTAAGTACCGAGTCAGGTCTGGCAACTGTGTTCAACAAAATATCTGAAGACTTTTCTATTGCGACAGAGAGCTTGCTCCTATGCTTGTGACAGGATCATCTACGGGCCTTTGTGGCCTGACCAGATAAGAGCCTTACTACAATAATTTAGAATAGTGACAAGATATTTGTGCTCCTCTCCTACCTCCTCATCCTTGTCAATGACTTGATTGTTGCATTGTTCAGATATCGTGGTGTAAGGGTCAGGGAAAAATTCCCTTGTTACAGTTGCATTTCAGGTGTATTTAGACACTTCTAACCCTCCTTAGGATAGGGCCTTGGATTATCGTTAGGTCACATGATGGACAGGAACAATCAGATCAGTCCCAGTATCAACGGCTGAAGCTCGGATTCTGCCCCTCCTTCGCGTTTATCTTGTGTTGTGAAACTCCTCTGCGGCTGATGCCCTGTAGCACACCGTCCAATAAATGGGCATAGCTAGGGGAAGTTAGTTGCGACTTACCTGCTCCGCCCCTATCCTTCGTCACTGATCTCAATAGGTAGGTGCAAAGGTTTCTTTGAATTGCAAGTTGCATAATGACCGAATAAGAAACATGTTCAGAGCATATGATTTATTACCATTTTCTGTACTGTAGAATCCACTGCCAACTGCATGATGATCAATTGTGGATCAACCGTGCAAGCATACCCTTTTAATAATCCCATTGTGTGGAGACACCCTTATAGTGAGGCTATTTTGTAATTCCTAGGCAATTTATGCTATCCACAAGTGTCCCAATTCTTGTAATTGTGGCAGGGGTTCCTCTGGTGCGGGTTGGAGGTTTGTGTTTTATATCAGATTAGCTTGCCTTTTCATCTAGATGCAGGAAGGGGAGGCCCTGCAGCCATGGTCGACCCTATGAATCCTCGGTGTTAGCTTTTTAGGAGGGGCACTTTTCACATTCTCAACTCGGTGTGAAGAATACAGAATCCAGTAATTTTTGTTCGCCAACTATATCTGGGATGATATGTGTATATAAGGGACATCCATTTGGTGAAGGCTGACACTTTGTGGTGTTTACCTATGGCGCACGCAACATTATAAATAATTATAAGCCAGAAAACATGCATGTTTACATTACTATTTCTCTTTCAAATAGTATTTTTGGTTTCTGCTCCATTTATGCTCTGCTCGCAGAAACCACGCCAAGCGCTACACTTGGTCCAACAAGTAAAACAAAGTTTTGATCAAGAAGATCTGTTCCTCAAGATTGACTTTGATAAAGTCCTACACAGAACTTCGGAGCTCATTTTCAGACCTAATTTTTCACTACTCAGAGCTGATTTTTAACCCTGAGTTTGTCCCTGAATCTTTTGTTTAGTAAATCAGTCATATATAAAATAATATTGGTTCTTTTTATAACAAAATTGTTTTAGTCAATTTCTTCAATTTGACATCAGTGTAGATGTGATGTGATAACACACAAAATTGTATGGCTGAGCAACCATGCATTTGTAGATCTGTTCCTCAAGATTGATTTTGATAAAGTCCCACATAGAACTTCGGAGCTCATCTTTAGACCTAATTTTTCACTACTCAGAGCTGATTTTTAACATTCCTCTTTATAACCTTTCTAGCTGGGAACCTGAACCTTGAGGGCCCAATCCATATCTTCCCTATATTTAACTCAGGTTTTCAATGGCTAGGGCACAAATTTATGAATGTATTTTTAGACCTATTTTTTCACTACTAGCACAGAACTTCTGAGCTCATTTTCACCAACAAGGTAATCTTGGGCAAATATTTCAGAGCTGCTTTTTGGGACTGAGTTTTCACTACTAGGGCATCATATTTTGCAAAATTGCTAAGCTCATTTTCTGAGTTGGATCGGGTCTTTTTCAGATCTGGTTTTTAGAATTATTTCATGATTTACATGAGTCTTTGTTGGGTTGACTCCTGAGTCTTTCCCCGGTCACAGATCAGTTTTGACCCTTAGCCATTTGGATTAAGTACCGAGTCAGGTCTGGAAACTGTGTTCAACAAAATCTCTGAAGACTTTTCTATTGCGATAGAGAGCTTGCTGCTACGCTTGTGACAGGATCATCTACGGGCCTTTGTGGCCTGACCAGATAAGAGCATTACTACAATAATTTAGAATAGTGACAAGATATTTGTCATCCTCTCCTACCTCCTCATCCTTGTCAATGACTTGATTGTTGCATTGTTCAGATATCGTGGTGTAAGGGTCATGGCAAAATTCCCTTGTTACAGTTGCATTTCAGGTGTATTTAGACACTTCTAACCCTTCTTAGGATAGGGCCTTGGATTATTGTTAGGTCACATGATGGACAGGAACAATATAGAAGAACATAGGGGAGCTGAGGTTTATTTCTTACGTTCCTTATGAAATGTATAAATGCATTTTCATAAAAGCCTTATTACGAAAGGCTATTGGAATGATAATATCGATAAAAGCGAATTTTTTTACATCACATATATCATGGTCAATGGATGGATTGGATTGGATTGGATGGGCTGATATTGTTGGTGAAATTTTTCGATTGAAGCTGTTATTGCTCGGAAAAAGTTCTAACCATAACAGGTCTTATGTTGAGGAAACTACCATGCAAGCTACTCATTGTCTCACGTTGAGGCAACTACCATGCAAGCTACTCACTGTCACCTTCGTTGTCACAGTGTCACCTTGGTGTCCTTGCCCAACTCTTCGAGCTTGACGAAAAGGGAAATCCAAACAGTGTTTAAACTGGTGAACCTCGTAGAATTTCCCCTAGGATCTAATACCTCCCTTGAGAACAAAGCTAGACACCTGGAATCCTCACTACTTGAAGAAAGTAGTGAGGGATCCGATTGAGAGTATGGTGGTAGAGTAGCTATTTGTTTTGTTCACTTATATTTAAAATTGCTATGCACACACTGTGACATTGTGCTGTAGTAGTTGTGATAATTATGGGTATCTTTCTCAAATTCATAACTGTACTAATAGAAGTTTCCCTAATTTTTAGGTAGTCTAATAGGAACTTTCTCCATTTTTATAATTTCCAACCATTTATAGTTAAGGGGGAAGTTAGTTGCGACTTACCTGCTCCGCCCCTGTCCTTCGTCACTGATCTCAATAGGTAGGTGCAAAGGTTTCTTTGAATTGCAAGTTGCATAATGACCGAATAAGAAACATGTTCAGAGCATCTGATTTATTATCATTTTTTGTATTGTAGAATCCACTACCAACTGCATGATGAAAACCCTAAGAGGATGTGAATTGGTTAGATGAGGATAATTTACCAACATTGATTTACACAGCAGATCTTAGAATGACAACAATTTAAAATAAAACTGTTTCTCAGATTTGAATTGCTTTCAAGGTGGATCAACCGTGCAAGCATACCCTTTTAATAATCCCATTGTGTGGAGACACCCTTATAGTGAGGCTATTTTGTAATTCCTAGGCAATTTATGGTATCCACAAGTGTCCCAGTTCTTGTAATTGTGGCAGGGGTTCGTCTGGTGTGGGCTGGAGGTTTTTGTTTTATATCAGATTAGCTTTCCTTTTCATCTAGATGCAGGAAGGGGAGGCCCTACAGCCATGGTAGACCCTATGAATCTTCGGCGTTAGCTTTTCAAAATAAAATAATATTGGTTCTTTTTATAACAAAATTGTTTTAGTCAATTTCTTCAATTTGACATGAGTGTAGATGTGATGTGACAACACACAAAATTGTATGGCTGAGCAACCTTGCATTTGTAGATCTGTTCCTCAAGATTGATTTTAATAAAGTCCTACACAGAACTTTGGAGCTCATTTTCAGACCTAATTTTCCACTACTCAGAGCTGATTTTTAACCCTGAGTTTGTCCCTGAATCTTTTGTTTAGTAAATCAGTCATATATAAAATAATATTGGTTCTTTTTATAACATAATTGTTTTAGTCAATTTCTTCAATTTGACATGAGTGTAGATGTGATGTGACAACAAACAAAATTGTATGGCTGAGCAACCATGCATTTGTCGCCAATTGCCCAATTTTCAAAGTGAAAATCTTTGTGATTAATCTTGTATTAGCTTGCTACAGTGGACTGATTTTCTTGACAGTGGTTTTTTTTTTATTCTCTCTGAGGTCCGGTGCACTCCTCTCATTAGTTTGATTATGTAGTATTGGCCATTTGGATTGCAGAACCTAGTCACACTTAAAATCATAATAACAAGCCTAAGTGCACTAAATTTGTTACACATAATAACAAGAAAACTCATACAAGTATCTAATTTGTTGATTTCAGTGATTAATTTTAAGTTGTCTGTGACAGTGGACTGATTTTCTTGACAGTGGTATTTTTTAATTTTCTCTAAGGTCTGGTGCATTCCTTTCATTAGTTTGATTATGCAGTATTGGGCATTTGGATTGCAGAACCTAGCCATACTTAATATCATAATAACAAGCCTAGGTGCACTAAATTTGTCACACATAGTAACAAGAAAACTTATACAAGTATCTAATTTCTTGATTTCACTTATTAATTTTAAGCTGTCTTTGACTGGTCAGTGGATTGATATACATTTACAATGACTGATCCTAATGTACAACAGGTTCTTTTTTATCTTGGCGGTCGTATTTTGAACTTTGGTATCAAAACTGTGCATTGGATGTTAACTGAAATAAGGAGTCTGAGCAGCTCAGTAGAAATTTGCAGTCCCAAAGGTACACACAATCACTTCCTGTTCTATATTCATTTTCATTGTTCAACTTGCTATTATGATTCTGTGACTTGTAATTGCATTGCATCACTAAACATAATATTGCATCGAACACTTAGTCGTCATCATGTCTCCTATGTCTGATAAACACAATTTGCAATTAGTCTTGCAAAAGCATCACTTATTTCATGTGGACAATTTCTCATATCTAATTGGAGACTGTTTATTCGATAGTTTAGAACTTTTGCTAGATTTCTGATCCAGGTGGATGTTGGTGGCCACCCACCTATCCCATTTGGACCCCCACAACTGTCTCTTTCAGTTTCCTTAATTATAGCACAGTTTACTATTTTTAGTAGTTTTTCGGGTCCTAAACTTCTGGAGCCGTTTTGAGGCCCTAAACGACGTTTTTTTGGGAAATCTACTTCCGCAATTTTTTAGATAAAAAATCATCTTTTTCGTCGTAGTCCTCGGAGAGATCTTTCCAACGGGCTATCATGCACGTCAAACGGAGATAATACGACCAATTTGCGACCCCAGGAAGTTGGCTGTCCAACTCACCCCAAAACGGGGCCCATAATTTGGTGTTTCATCTTCTAGGGTTAGGTTTTGGAATGTGAAGGGTTTTCCATTGTTTCTCAATAATAAATAGGCCTTCGAGCCTCATTGTAAACACAGTTCAGAATAGTTCAGAGGCATGTAGCCGACACATCTCTTCTCAGAGATAAGCTACCATCGCCCTAGCTGGATTATTTCTATTTGTAAGCATATTTCAGTATTCTCCATTAATGAAATGAAGTATTATTTCCACTGCATCTCTGTTTTTATGGTTATCACATCTCCGTATTTATGGTTATCTCTGTAATCTATTGCGTTCCTGTTTAAATCCGGATCAGTGGTATCAGAGCGATCTGCTTTTTCTCTGTTTTTCTTTGCATGTCCCCAATGAGGTCGGGATATAAGGAGTTAGGGCTTGAATTGGTCGAACCTTTGCAAGACCAGCCTTGCAAATCTCGACGACCTCCCATGGCGGATGAGAAGAAAGACGAGGGGGCAGGAGATCCTATCAGAATCTTGCTCGAAGAAGCCCTCGAACGGCAAAGGAACGCGATGATGGATAGCTTTGCGCAGATCCTTCAGCGGCTACCCAGAGGCGACGCATCGGCTTCCAACGGCTACTCTGGAAACGCCACATTGTTTAAGGTACAAGTTAATTTTGAAATCCCCATCTTCGAGGGTCAAATAGATGCAGATGTCATAGATAAATGGTTAAATCTGCTAGATGGGTATTTTTCTGTTCATGAATTTTCAAGTCAGGAAAAGATTATTTTCGCTCTTCTCAAAGCAACCCCCCACGTCAAGGACTGGTGGGAAACATACTACGAGCAGAAGGATAAAAGTACAGGCTCACTGTTTTCAGCCGCCCCCACTTGGAATGACTTCCGGGATGCCATCAAGGAGCAGTATTACCCTGTCAAAAGCTATGAGGACAAATACATCAAATGGACCACACTGCGGTAGGGACGAGACCAAGAAGTGCTAGAGTTCACAAATGTTTTTCATACCCTTCGCACACAGTTGGGTATCAAAGATTCTGAGCTGCATCTGGTACTCAAATACTGCGGCTACCTACACAGATACATCCAGGAAGAGATGGAGTTCTTGGACATCTCCTCACTCGGCACAACATACCGATACACTATCAAAATCGAGCAAAAGTTCAAACAGAAGAAACGAGACTTTGGATCTGCAAATCTGAAGCCCAAAGGACAAAGCCAAGGCGGGGTGACCCAAGACAACCCCTCGAAGCTGCAAGACAAGAACAACACCACGAAGCCGAAGAAGGACAAAGGAAAGTGGTGTGAGTTCCACAAGGGTCCCACTCATAACACAAGTGAGTGTCAGAACAAGCAGTCGTTGGTGGCCGAGTTGAAGGATTCCGAATCTGATGCATGTTCCGACTCTGAGCCGGAACCCGACAGGGGGGATGGCAAAGGGAAGCAAATCATTGATGCGGATCCTAGTGCCACTGTTGCCACTGCCAAGATCCAGAAGAATGAGCCCGAAGAGCCAGAGGAGGGGGAATGTCTTTTCCACTCACAGATGTGGGTGAAGGGTTCGCCACTGCAATTCATTGTCGACAGTGGTAGCCAAAAGAACCTCATTTCAGTAGAGGTCGTGAAGCGGTTGGGCCTACCAACTACGCCACACCCACAACCATACAGTATCGGGTGGCTTCACGAAGGATGAGATCTCAAAGTTCACTAGCAGTGTCGCCTTCCATACAGCATCAAGCCCTTCATAGACGAGGTATTGTGTGATGTTACACCTCTGGATGTTTGTGATGTACTATTAGGCCAGCGATACTTGTGGGGGAGACATGTTGTGTATGAGTCAAGGCCTCGTGCTGTCATTATTTCTTTGGATAATTCATTATACAGGATACCAGAGGTAGCTCCACCTACCGCCACCTCTTTGATCACTGCTAAGAAAGGCAGCAAGCTCATCTCATAGACTAGGAAATTTATTTTCTGTCTGGTTCGCTCCCAAAGTAAGGGGAAGATTGTTGCTACATCCATGACCCTCGCGAAGGGTTCCTCCATGTAGCAGCAGCAACAGAGGGATACAGTCATGATAGAACATAGTAACAACTTCTCCTTACCCAGAGGGGTACCACACAAGTTTCAGGTGGGCGACAAAGTTTGGTTACATTTGCAGAGGGAGCGCCTTACCAGAACCCATCAGAAACTCAGACCACTTTGACATGGTCCTTACACCAGTAACAAGACTACGAGAAACAATGCTTTGAAGCACAACATTCCTCCATTCCTTCGCTTTCACCGAGTGTTCAATGTGGATCGTCGCCGACCATGCTCCCCACCATTTCTGGACACATCAGAGATTGCAAAACAGCTCACCAAAGACCAAGCTCAGCAGAAGCTTCCTCATCTCAGGGAGGAACTCAACGCAATGGGGACCATTGCTTCCTAAGGGGGGAGGAATTATCCAGGTGGATGTTGGTGGACACCCACCTATCCCATTTGGACCCCCACAACTGTCTCTTTCAGTTTTTCAGTTTCCTTAATTATAGCACAGTTTACTATTTTTAGCAGTTTTTCGGGTCCTAAACTTCCGGAGCCGTTTTGAGGCCCTAAACGACGTTTTTTGGGAAAATCATCTTTTTTGTCGTAGTCCTCAGAGAGATCTTTCCAATGGGCTATCATGCGAGTCAAACGGAGATAATACGACCAATTCGCGACCCTGGGAAGTTGGCTGTCCAACTCACCCCAAAACGGGGCCCATAATTTGGCGTTTCATCTTCTAGGGTTAGGTTTTGGAATGTGAAGGGTTTTCCATTGTTTCTCAATAATAAATAGGCCTTCGAGCCTCATTGTAAACACAGTTCGGAATAGTTCAGAGGCATGTAGCTGACACATCTCTTCTCAGAGATAAGCTACCATCGCCCTAGCTGGGTTATTTCTATTTGTAAGCATATTTCAGTATTCTCCATTAATGAAATGAAGTATTATTTCCGTTGCATCTCTGTTTTTATGGTTATCGCATCTCTGTATTTATGGTTATCTCTGTAATCTATTGCGTTCCTGTTTAAATCCGGATCAATTTCAGATACACATCAGTAGAGCTAAGGAAAGGAACAATAGAGTATTTTAGAGACTGTCTTGAAAAGAAGATAGAGAGGCAATTTTGTCTTATGAACATGAACTGCATGAAGCCTCACTTAAATAAATGCATAACATTAGCAACCGTGAAATCTATTTAGACAAAATGGCTAGATTTGCCTCAAACAATATACCCCTAGCATCTAGAGGTCTATGGGGAGATATTTTCTGTATCCATTGGCTCTCAAACTGGCTGAAAATTCCAATTAAGGTTTGGTCCAAAACAAAGATGAGAGTCTATTTGCACTTAAATTCAAGTGTTACAACAAATAATCGTGACATATTATTCCATGACGAGGATCCTCTGAATGGGCACTTCGAGCCTTTGGTTCGTAGGCAGACTACAATTGATTGTACCTTCCAACAACAAACTGATACCTCAAAGAACAATACTGAACTGCAACCTGAAACAAAATGTCAATCTATTGAAGCTAAATTAAAACCATCTTGTCACTTAAACAAGCACAAGAGAAGTGTATCTTTGCATATGCTTAAGGACATTGCTCCGAAAAATTTGAAAAGACAAAAAATATGCATTGAGTATAACAAAATTACAATGAAACAACAAGTCGTTCTAGAAAACATAGAAGATGTTAGTGAGACACTGAGATTTCGGTCACTTAGAAACATGTCTGCTATGTCTGAGAAACACAATTTGGAATTAGTCTTGCAAAAGCATCACTTATTTAGTGTGAACAATTTCTCATACCTAATTGGAGGCTATTTATTCGATAGTTTAGAACTTTTGCTAGATTTTCAATACACATCAGTAGAGCTAAGGAAAGGAACAATAGAGTATTTTAGACACTGTCTTGAAAAACAAGATAGAGAGGCAATTTTGTCTTATGAACATGAACTGCATGAAGAGTCACTTAAAGAAATGCATAACATTAGCAACCGTGAAATCTATTTAGACAAAATGGCTAGATCTGCCTCAAAAAATATACCCCTAGGATCTAGAGGTTTATGGGGAGATATTTTCTGTATCCACTGGCTCTCAAATTGGCTGAAAATTCCAATTAGTGTTTGGTCCAAAACAAAAATGACAATTTATTTGCACTTCAACTCAAGTCTTAAAACAAATACTCTTGACATATTATTCCATGACGAGGATCCTTTGAATGGGCACTTCAAACCTTTGGTTCGTAGGCAATCTACAATGCATTGTACCTTCCAACAACAAACAAACACCTCATATGAACAAATGAACTTATGCAGTAAACAAGATAACATAAAAACATGTCTTCTTCCAAGTAAAGAAGATACAAGTGAAATAAAGATATCTCTAGCTAACGCTAGAACGTCTGACATAGCAACCGCCACAAATGCTAAGGAGGTTGTAATGTTTCATTCTTCACATTCCTCAAAGAACAACACTGAAACACAATCTGAAACAAAATGTCATTTGAACAAGCACAAGAGAAGTTTATCTTTGCATGTGCTTAAGGACATTGCTCGAAAAAATTTGAAAAGGCAAAAGATAGGCATTCAATATAACAAAACTATAATGAAACAAAAAGTAGTTCTAGAAAACACAGAAGATGTTAGTGACACACCGAGATTTCGATCACTTAGAAACTTGAAAAAACATATTAGAAACAACGCAGAAACAGAAATTGTAACTTCTTGTCCATTAGACAAATAGTCAAAAAGTTTATCTTTGCATTTGCTTAAAGGCATTATTCGGAAAAAATTGAAAACACAGAAAATAAGACTTGCATTCAACACAACAACAATGAAACAAGAAATAGTCATAGAAAATGTGGACTACAATCCATTTGCAACAAGATCAAAGGATCTTTCAGCACAATCAAAGAAATCAGGAAAATCTGAGACACTAAGATTTCGATCACTTAGAAACTTGAAAAAACATCTTTCAGCACAATCAAAGAAATCAGGAAAATCTGAGACACTGAGATTTCGGTCACTTAGAAACTTGAAAAAACATATTAGAAACAACTCACAAACAGAAATTGTAATTTCTTGTCCATTAGGCAAAGAGACGAAAAGTTTATCTTTACGTTTGCTTAAAGGCATTATTCGGAAAAAATTGAAAACACAGAAAATAAGACTTGCATTCAACACAACAACAATGAAACAAGAAATAGTCATAGAAAACATGGACTATAATCCATTTGCAACAAGATCAAAGGATCTTTCTGCACAATCAAAGAAATCAGGAAAATCAGGCCTATCGATTCAATCAAGATCAATGAACAAATTAACAGAATTATCAAAGTTTGATCAAATATATCAAAGACAAGTAACTGATACACCTATATTCAATTGTTCATCATGTGAACAACGTTTTTCAAAAGAGACATTTGCTTTGTGAAACAAGCAAATCAAGCAAGACAAAATAAGATTAGGAAACTATCAACTAGTTTTGAGAATGTTAAATCTCGTTTTGAAAATTGCTACATTTGTGAACACTGCAAAAAAGCAATTGAACATGAAAAAATCGCTAAATATGTAGTTCCTGAACAGATAAGAAGAAACAATGCCACTAGAACACTCACACAACTCACTGAACTAGAAGAAAGACTAGTTGCATTAAGATTTCCCTTCTTGCAAATAAAAGAAATGGGCCATCGACATAAGAAGCCACGACTAGGCTTAACTGGAGGAGTCATCAATGTCCCCACTAACATTTCCAGAATTCAATCTGCATTGCCTCGAACTATAAAAGACACTGACATGGTTGTCGTTGTTCTCAAAAAGAGTTTAAGATTCAAAAGTGCTTATGCATTTGGTCAAGTTCGAGTTCACAAAGTGATGAAAGCATTAAAACAATTATGCAAAAGGATGCTTTACAAGCTTGAGAATGCTACCATAAATGACAATTGGAAAGAGGCATTCCTACAAAACCAAGAGGCATATCAAAGTTCAAGTGAAGCTAAAGATAGCGAACACGATAACCAAGAAAATGATGAACCAACGACAAAAAAATTGGTCCATGGATTCATTGATGCACACACTGTCCATGACCTTGTAAATAAACAAATTAACATTGCACCTGCTGCTGGATACATGCCATTAGGAATCTTCAAAGATAAGTACTCAAAAGAAATGAGTTTCCCATCGCTTTTCTATGGCAACAAACGCCCACCGATCCATAAGCACCAATGATCTCTGATCAGGCAAAAAACATAATTGACAAATACGCCCTCTAGTAATTGTGTATGCTCAGTAAGAAGTCGCTGGAGCTGTGCGTGCGATGCAAAGGGCCTATCCAGCCAACAAGGCCCACCGATCCATAAGCACCAATGATCTCTGATCAGGCAAAAAACATAATTGACAAATACGCCCTCTAATAATTGTGTATGCTCAGTAAGAAGTCGTTGGAGCTGTGCGTGCGATGCAAAACCAATTCAGTCATTCAAATAGGTTTTAATTGTTTAAGCTGAGCATGAGGAAAATACAGTCGATGCGTAACTAGAATTGGGCATAGCTCTTAGTAATTACAAATATGCAGTTTTACTGAATTTCATCTTCAGTAAAAACCGTGGAACTAGAATAGAAACTTTTTTACGTTCAGCTGGGAACTATCAATTAAGAGGTACCAAACATTACAGGCGTAGATTTATTGACTGTTATCCGAAATGCATTTTAACAAATAAAATGCATTTTACGTGAAATATCTTTGTTACTTGGTGTGTATTATTGTCACATATAAGGAAATAATAGATATATATATAACATAATCTTGGATTTATATCACGGATCAATACTTTTGCTTGGTCAATTGGCGCATTCACTGGTACAGTGATAAGAGAACATGTTTATAGTGGGCTTACGACAGCTGCAAGTGGTGGCGCCATCACAGGTGTAAACAACCCACTTAGCCTGCCAATGTGAGTCTTCCACGATAATGGATTACACATCGTATGCAAGACGTTGAACAGACGGCCTAGCAGGATCACACGAAAGGTACTGAAAATGAAACGTGGTATGCTCATAGAAAACGAAAATGAAACATGTCACATGAAAATGAAACCTGTCTTCATGTTTATGAAGAATACGACATGTGGTAAGAGAAAATAAAAACTGTAAAAACACAAGCTTATCAAAATTGCAACCGGTGATGGGTGCTGGATCTATAACGATACGGTAACTCTGCCCTTTACAATTTTTACAAACTGGTCCTCTAGCTTTTTAATATCCTTCGGGCTCTTAGTATGGCACAAATTTATTCCTTGTTAAGTACCAACATTGTGAATCTCCTGCTAAGAGACCACATAGGGATAAATTAGTCAGAATAAAGGAAAACAGAACAGGTAAAAGCAAATCCACTTCTAGAATTTATTAATAGCGAAGTGATTTCCAATAACAATGAAATCCTCAAGATAGAACGGTATCACTAGGTAAAGGAGAATAAGAGAAAGCATGCCAATTGAGGCATTAAATAAAATATTAGGAAAAAAAAATCCAATTATGAAACTTCTTCGTGAGTAAAGTCTCATACAACACCAGCTAACATCTATTTTTCGAATCTAATTTTTTTTTAACAATGCCAATCTTCATGATGCAATGATATTTTTTCATATTTTTTCAATTTAAGACAGATTTAGTAAACTTTGTAAACTAGGTTTATTGAACCAATTTTGTAAACTTTGTTGTATCGCTACACTCTAAATGCAGATTTTAATATGAAATATATTTGCGCATTTTAATATGAAATATATTTCTTGTTACAGTAATTGCATGAAGTCTATGCCTGTACTATATACACAGAGCAAATCCAGGAGCAGGAATTCAAGAAACCGACTCTGTCTGCCTTTTACTTTGAGGGAAAAGTAGCAAGAGCAAGTCCAGGGAAAGGAATTGAAGAAATTGACTCTGTCTGCACGCAATCTAAATAATGGCACCAGGTAACTAGTAATGAATCGCACTACTTGTAACTCTTACTTTGTATTGCAATCAGAACATTTTCTAAATTTAAAAAGAAAGAATTATATACCCAATAAAGCTTGTGGAGATTACCTTGATGTCACCGCGAATTTTCATGAAATGACGTCAACCTGACTGATCTACGCCCTCTGCATAGAAATCCTGCCATCAAGCAGTGATACTACCATCATGAAGAGCTACAACAGGAGTTTCTAAGGCTCAATACCCTTAAGGCTAATAAGAAGAGATGGAGAGGGAGACAATTTTCTGTCCCAATTGCACAAAGAGACCAGGAAATGATCCAGTGAATGATGCCAGTGAGCTTATTAATTTTGTTAAAAGAAAAAGATTGATAAAGCTCTTTGAATGAAAAACATTCTCAAGATAGCCGAAATAGCCGAGATAGTCTCAGAGATAGTCGAGACAGTCTCAGAGATGGCCGACGAGAGGGAAGAGATCCTTATAGCAATAAGAATAAGTTGAAAGTTAAGGTTCACAAAGTCATTAACATGCTTAAAAAAATAAAAATAAAAAGACGTCCATGGACCATGTGGGCCCTCCCATGAGCGCCACATGCCTCACCTCCTCCATAACATAACATGCAGGGCGTAAACCATGCCACTTAACATCGTATCATGGTAATATGTCTACTAATATCTCCATATAGGAGACATCACGATAATCAAACAACCCACTGCAGGTGCACCAGTTTCAACTTCATGGCCTTCGAGCCTTAAAGATATGCCTAGTGGAGTAGGTGACCCATGGCTGGAGCTTGAAGCAACAGTTCGGGGTTGTTGGAATGTAGGCTTTCATCAATGGCGGACGGCGGACGCCCATGGTGATACTGATTATTTTCCTATGAATATTGAAGGGAAAACTTCACGTTGAAAGGAGAGCTTGCAGTTCCAAAATAGAATACCAGAGATGAGCAACAATAGTAGCTTCATTGATGCAGAGAATGTAAGTAAAGTAGGGTTAGGGTATGGGATAACCATTGCAATTGGGATTTTGACTTTGAGCCTAGACCCTACCGTTCTGAGCCTATAAGCACGACCCTCATCCTAGACCAATGAAACTTCGCTTACTCCATGTCAGCTTATCCTTCTATCTTTGGAACACCTATTAGAAAATGAAGCCTCTCCTTCCATCTATCCATGCATTCCTTCCATAACCGCATGAAATCTCGTTATTAAAAGAATATATCTGAGATCTCTGGAAACCATATTCTGGCTACCTTCTTTGAATAAGGATATGGACTACGAATGGAGGTCTGGCTTCGCTTACGCCTCTCCTTCCATATATCTGTGCATTCCTTCCATAACCGCATGAAATCTCGTTATTAAAAGAATATATCTGAGATCTCTGGAAACGATATTTTGGATACCTTCTTTGAATAAGGATATGGACTACGAATGGAGGTCTGGCTTCGCTTTCCTTCCATCTCAAGTCTTTCCTTAACTAGAGCAAGTCATGGGGAAGTAACTCCAAAGCCCAATCTCAAGCCCTTTCCTCTAGGCCCTTTCTGTAAGCCAGGCCCTTCCTCGGTCTTCACCTCTGTTGTTCCTCAGTTTTCACTTGTGTCTGTTAATGAGAAAACTCTCATTAATGTCGGTGAAATTAGTTACAGTGGAGAATGAGTTACAGTAGAGAATGGAGCACTTCGATTGAGGAAGCACAATGAGTAGACTTTAATTGAGGCAACAGACTTTCTCCTAGAACCTCGAACCTTTAGAGATACATCCAATCTCTAGCCAACAGTCAGCTTCAACAACATCAGGAAACATGAGAAAAGGTAAGAGAGCTCGGCTTCAACAACATCAGGTAGAAAAGGTAAGAGATCTAGTTTCCTCATCATTTTCTTCGCAGTCTTCTGCATATCGTAGTTTCATATAACTAGAAAACAAGGCATCAAGGCAAATCTGGTAAATCAAAAATATTGCATGGACTATGCAACTCCTCAAATGCTTAGATGCTCAGATCTATGAGCTTCTGTGCAGGCTCAGATCTGCTTCGGCTTCTTTTGCCAAAAATCCAGTTCCAAAGCCAGACAAAAAGCTTGAGCAGATTTGTGAGCTTCTGTGCAGGCTCAGATATGCTTCGACTACAACAAACTCAAAGTTTATGGCTGACTGATATGGCTCATCATCATTTAGCTATTGCATTTGTTTTTTCAATTGCTGGTCATATCTATAGAACCAACTTTGGGATTGGTCACAGTATGGAAGATATTTTGGAGGCACATGTTCCTCCAGGAGGCCTATTAGGATGCAGACATAAGGGTCTTTATAACACAATCAACAATTCTCTTCATTTTCAATTGGGTCTTGCTTTAGCTTCTTTGGGTGTTATAACTTCCTTGGTAGCTCAACACATGTATTCTTTACCCGCTTATGCATTCATAACACAAGATTTCACCACCCAAGTTGCATTATATACTCATCATCAATACATTGTTGGGTTCATTATGACAGGAGCCTTTGCTCATGGAGCTATATTCCTCATTAGGGATTATAATCCGGAACAGAATAAGGATAATGTATTGGCGAGAATGTTGGAGCAGAAAGAAGCTATAATATCTCATCTTAGTTGGGTTAGTTTATTACTAGGTTTCCATACCTTGGGACTTTATGTCCATAATGATGTTATGCTTGCTTTCGGTACTATAGAAAAACAAATCTTGATCGAACCCATATTTGCTCAGTGGATACAATCTGCTCATGGTAAGACGTTATATGGTTTCGATATACTCCTATCTTCAACAAGTGGTCCAGCATTTGATGCAGGTAAGAGCATATGGTTACCCAGTTGGTTAAATGCTATTAATGATAATAATAATTCATTGTTCTCAACAATTGGTCCTGGAGACTTTTTGGTTTTTCATGCTATTGCTCTAGGTTTGCATACAACTACATTGATCCTAGTTAAAGGTGCTTTGGATGTGCGTGGTTCCAGGTTAATGTCAGATAAAAAAGATTTTGGTTATAGTTTTCCTTGCGATGGTCCGGGACGGGGTGGTACTTGCAATATCTCGGCCTGGGATGCTTTTTATTTAGTAGTTTTCTGGATGTTGAATACTATTGGATGGGTTAATTTCTATTGGCATTGGAAGCATATAACATTATGGCAGGGTAATGTAGCACAATTTAATGAGTCTTCCACTTATTTAATGGGATGGTCAAGAGATTATCTATGGTTAAATTCTTCACAACTTATTAATCGATACAATCCTTTTGGTATGAACAGTTTATCTGTTTGGGCGTGGATGTTCTTATTCGATGTCAGATTGAAGAAATTGACTAAAACAATTATGTTATAAAAAGAACCAATATTATTTTATATATGAATGATTTACTAAACAAAAGATTCAGGGACAAACTCAGGGTTAAAAATCAGCTCTGAGTAGTGAAAAATTAGGTCTGAAAATGAGCTCCGAAGTTCTGTGTAGGACTTTATCAAAGTCAATCTTGACGAACAGATCTTCTTGATCAAAACTTTGTTTTACTTGTTGGACCAAGTGTAGCGCTTGGCGTGGTCTCTGCAAGCAAAGCATAAATGGAGCAGAAACCAAAAATACTATTTGAAAGAGAAATAGTAATGTAAACACACATGTTTTCTGGCTTATATTTATTTAGAATGTGGCGTGCACCATAGGTAAACACCACAAAGTGTCAGCCTTCACCATATGGATGTCCCTTATATACACATATCATCCCAGATACAGTTGGCGAACCAAAATTACTGGATTTTGTATTCTTCACACCGAGTTGAGAATGTGAAAAGCGCCCCTCCTAAAAAGCTAATGCCGAGGATTCATAGGGTCGACCATGGCTGCAAGGCCTCCCCTTCCTGCATCTAGATGAAAAGGCAAGCTAATCTGATATAAAACACAAACCTCCAGCCCGCACCAGAGGAACCCCTGTGGTTGAAGGGAAAGTACCCCTAGGGTCCTTTGGGCTAAGACTCTACCAGACTGAAATTTGCTTATTCAAAGAAACACACACACACAGCCATCACTTTTACTTTTAAGAAAATTCTAACGTTTAAGGGTACGTACCTAAGGTCCTACGTTTGAGAAGGCCTTTAGGGTGCAAACCCTTCTTGGAGTTCCCTTCTTCTTCCTTCGATCTGCAAGACAAACAAATCAAGGAACACAACAGTACATGTACAGAGACTTATGTATAAACCTTCTTTATGCTATAAAGTTAGTTATAAAAACCTTTAAGTAACCACTTGCATAAGAATTCAAAACAAGAATCTCATAAGCATAAAGAAAGATTGTTTCGGGAACAAAGACGTGTTTCTTTATATATAAAGGCAAATAAAGTACATATAACAGAAAGATATCACCTGAACACCTTCAGCAGGCTCCAAGCACAGCTTCCTCCCGGATTCGTTCCAGCCTCAAGCCTCCAACAAGAGCTCCTTCCAAGTCTTACTCAATGATGATATCAAGGATGGATGATCACCAATACACATGGAAACAAGGGTTTCCAATGCAAAATGGGGGAAGTGCAGACAGCACCAAGGACTTCAGACCTGGTCTAAGGGAAAATCTCAGCATAATAATCTTGCTCTCCTTTCTCTCTCCCCTTGGCCTTCCCATTGATGTCTTTTTATACCCTCTCCAAAGTAGTCTTTTAGTTAGGAGTTGGTTGGGAACAATTGGGCCACGGGCACTAACCGGTGATCCAGCAGGTAAACCCGCGATCTCCGCCCGAAAAAGAGGAATTTATTATTTTTTTTAAGTGTTTTAATAGATACACGCGGGTTGGGTATAACAGACCCGCGTGTACACGCGTTTAACTCAGGGCAATGTCGCGTATAGGGAATAAAACACTGTTTTTTAAATTTTGGGACCAGGTCTGGAAGGAGGGGTTGCCCTAGGCCATAAGTGCAGCATCACAAACCATAAGAGTGAGATTTGGAGCTATAACACCCTGCCACAATTACAAGAATTGGGACACTTGTGGATAACATAAATTTCCTAGGAATTACAAAATAGCCTCACTATAAGGGTGTCTCCACACAATGGGATTATTAAAAGGGTATTCTTGCACGGTTGATCCACAGCTGATCATCATGCAGTTGGCAGTGGATTCTACAGTACAGAAAATGGTAATAAATCAGATGCTCTGAACATGTTTCTTATTCGGTCATTATGCAACCTGAAATTCAAAGAAACCTTTGCACCTACCTATTGAGATCAGTGACGAAGGACGGGGGCGGAGCATGTAAGTCACAACTAACTTCCCCCAGCTATGCCCATTTATTGGACGGTGTGCTACAGGGCATTAGCCGCAGAGGAGTTTCGCAACACAAGATAAACGCGAAGGAGGGGCAGAATCTGAGCTTCAACCATTGATACTGGGAGTGATCCGATTGTTCCTGTCCATCATGTGACCTAACAATAATCCAAGGCCCTATCCTAAGGAGGGTTAGAAGTGTCTAAATACACTTGAAATGCAACTGTAACAAGGGAATTTTGCCCTGACCCTTACACCACGATATCTGAACAATGCAACAATCCAGTCATTGACAAGGATGAGGAGGTAGGAGAGGAGCACAAATATATTGTCACTATTCTAAATTATTGTAGTAAGGCTCTTATCTGGTTAGGCCACAAAGGCCCGTAGATGATCTTGTCACAAGCATAGGAGCAAGCTCTCTGTCGCAATAGGAAAGTCTTCAGAGATTCTGTTGAACACAGTTGCCAGACCTGACTCGGTACTTAATCCAAATGGCTAAGGATCAAAGCTGATCTGTGACCCAGGAAAGACTCAGGAGTCAACCCAGCAAAGACTCATGTAAATAATGAAATAATTCTAAAAACCAGATCTGAAAAAGACCCGATCCAACTTAGAAAATGAGCTTAGCAATTTTGCAAAATATGATGCCCTAGTAGTGAAAACTCAGTCCCAAAAAGAAGCTCTGAAATATTTGCCCAAGATTACCTTGTTGGCGAAAATGAGCTCAGAAGTTCTATGCTAGTAGTGAAAAAATAGGTCTAAAAATACATTCAGAAATTTGTGCCCTAGCCATTGAAAACCTGAGTTAAATCTAGGGAAGATATGGATTGGGCCCTCAAGGTTCAGGTTCCCAGCTAGAAAGGTTATAAACAGGAATGTTAGAACCTACATTTTGCGATTTCATTCTAGAATCTAATGATCATAATGATATTAATATTGATAGTCATTCCCCTGTAGATTCTAATGTACTGATCTTCCTGCCCTCAAGAAATCCTTCGTCTTCGTGCTTTCCTGGAATTTCTATCCTAGACAAATCTTACAATAATGATAACTAAGGAAAAAAAAAATCATGGTTTGCAAGATAAACAGTTCTCAGACAAAAAAAACCATTGCCAAGATAAAAATTGAAATCGTACATAGCCTAGGTATAAAACTCAAACCCAACTGAAATCATACACAACCAATGTAAAAAACTCAAACCCTATAGAGGCTAAAATATATCAAAACAATGTAATAACATAAACAGTACCTGATATAGACCAATGTAGTGGAGCTGAAGCAAAAATAAAAGTCGAAGTGAGGTAACCACGAAATCATTTCTAACTTTATTATATAACAGCAAAAGTAACTTACACGTAGCGGACGCTGCATGCATAATGCTGAATAGAATGAAATGTGTACACAATGAATAATTAGCAGCTAACACGTACAAATGACTTGACTTACCTTAACCCCCACCAAATTAACCTGCACAAATGTCATAGCTTCCTAAACAGATGGCAGCACCATTGCCCTTCTTGCTACTTTGTACAAATGCCTTGACTTACGTTAACCTCCATCAAATCAGCCTGCACGTTAACCAACACAGATGTCATAGCTCCCCAAACAGATGTCAGCGCCATTGCTATTTTTTCTACCTTAGTTGCTCACTTAAATGTTTAAACTCTTGGTTGTTTAACCTTCGAAGTTGTTTAACCCTCTAAGATCCATGCCCTGCAGTTTAACCGTCTAAGCTCCATGCCCTGCAGTTTAACCGTCTAAGCTCCATGCCCTGCAGTTTAACCGTCTAAGCTCCATGCCCTGCAGTTTAACCGTCTAAGCTCCATCCCCTGTTGCCTGTTTAACAGTCTAACCTCCCTGACTGTCAGCCCTAGGATGCAGGAGGATTAAATCCATAAACCTGCAGCATCAGTAGTGGTTTCCCGCAGCATTAGTAGTGGTTTCTGCAGCAAACAGGTTATGCAGATGTTGCCCGACCTACCCTCCCTGTTCTGCCCCTCCCCTATCCATTTGCGACCGAACAAGTAGCGGAGGCACCTAGGCATAGGCACGGGTGAGAGAAGCAAGGGTAGCAAGGTTGATCACCTACCCAGCAGTGTACCTTCTGGTTGTTCCAGTCCTAACCCCTTATCCTGTTGCTAAACTAGTTTCAGAGTCTCCAGTTCTAGGTCTGTTCGAAGCAGGAACTGGCTCGAAGCAGGAACTAGAGGTCCCTATCGATATTCGCCATTGGGGATACTCGCTTCAAATAAATAGGCCTGGTACCAAACCCAGAATTCACAGGTCTCGTTGAGGGCTTATCTTATCTTAGAGTCGAACCAATTGCCCATCTCTGCCTTTTCATGATGGATTCATCAAGCAGAGGAGATACCCTGCCCCAGGGAAGAAACTTCATGAAATGGCCTCTTTCTGTACTATAAAAAGTAAAGAAATCCAATTATGTGCCCTGCCCGGTATCCCAGCCTGGGCTGACGCTGATGAACTCAGTAGTCCGTCTGCTAGACCCTGCAGTCACTCTTCCTTGCCACCCAGGCTGTGAACTCGTGAAGGTGAAGACTCTGGTGCTGCAGACTCTCGTATGTTGTTGGTTCATCCGTAATGTAGTCTTCTGCCCGGCTTAGCGATTAACACAGGTATTCACTTTTCTGAGCCATCTATGCAACTGTCATCCTAGATCATGGATTTGAAAGTAGGAACTTTGAATAGTCGTTTGAATACTGAGTTACATTTACGTACGATCGATCATAATATTGGCCTGCTTAGAACCATGATGAACACAAATGATTAGTTGTTATAGGTCATATTTCTCAATAGATAATTAAAAAGTTTAAGGACCTATTTCTGAATAGATAATGAATAAGTGCTAATGGGAAGTATTAGACTTGACAAAATAACAATATAACAATGAAGTAAGAGTTGGTAATATTGGCACCGTACTTCAAGTAGGAGATGGCATTGCTCGTATTCATGGTCTTGATGAAGTAATGGCAGGGGAATTAGTGGAATTTGGAGATGGTACAATAGGCATTGCCTTAAATTTGGGATCGGATAATGTTGGAGCTGTATTAATGGGCGATGGCTTGATGATACAAGAAGGTAGTTCCATGAGAGCAACTGGAAAAATTGCTCAGATACCAGTAAGTGATGCGTATTTGGGTCGTGTTGTAAATGCTCTAGCCCAACCCATTGATGGTAAGGGTAAAATTTCAGCTTCCGAATTTCGACTGATTGAATCTCCCGCTCGAGGTATTATATCAAGATGTTCCGTATATGAACCCCTTCAAACGAGGCTTATTGCTATTGATTCTATGATTCCTATAGGACGTGGTCAGCGAGAATTAATTATTGGGGACAGACAGACCAGCAAGATAGCAGTAGCTACAGATACTATTCTTAATCAAAAGAGTCAAAATGTAATCTGTGTCTATGTAGCAATTGGTCAAAGAGCTTCTTCCGTGGCTCAGTTAGTTAATACATTCCGAGAACGTGGCGCAATGGAATATACCATTGTGCTAGCGGAAACTGTGGATTCTCCCGCTACATTACAATATCTCGCCCCTTATACAGGAGCACCTTTGGCTGAATACTTCATGTATAAAAAACAACACACATCAATCATTTATGATGATCTCTCCAAACAGGCACAAGCTTATCGACAAATGTCTCTTCTATTAAGAAGACCACCTGGCCAAGAAGCTTATCCGGGAGATGTTTTCTATTTGCATTCGCATCTCTTGGAAAGAGCAGCTAAATTAAGTTCCCTTTCTTTCCAAGTGCACTATAGCCCCAGGGGGTCACAGGTTTTTTCCTGCCAATTGGGGTTCTTCCTTCCCCACCTCCATGAGGATGGTCTACAGGGTTCATAGCTACTCCTCTTACCTCAGAACGCTTACCCAACCAAAGTTTAGCTCCGGCTTTACCGAAACTTCTATTGTTTGCAGTGATATTACCCACTTGCACAATTGTGGCTGAGCAGTTCTCAGATATTAAATGAAATTCTCCAGATGGTAATCTTAATGTGGCCGATCAATCTTCTTTTGCGATCAGTTCTACTACAGCACCTGCCGCTCTAGCCAATTGTCCACCCTTTCCAAGTGTTATTTCTATGTTGTGTATAGCCGTGCCTAAGGGCATATTGGTTGAAGTAGACTCTTATTCCGACGAATAAAAATCCCTTCCCAAACTGTAAAAGCCTCTCTCAGGGCATACAGCTTTCTGGATGTATATTATATTCACATATATTGAATAAATATAATTGAGATGAGAAGGAGCATCTATTGTATTCTCTATGTCCCGATTCTCTACATCCTAGGTCTATCTATTCCATCATCTGGCTTATATTCTTTATGTAGCATTCAGAATGAATGACTTTATCAAATTATGCTAATACTTTCGTATGTTATGGATAACGTAGGAGGCATATTAAACATCTTTTTCTCTTCTCTCTCTTTTTACTTTTTTCCTCTCCCCATCTTTTTATTTTGGGAATTACTACCACTGTCTAGCTCTGAATCTACCTCTGACCATTAGATCAAATGTGAGTAACTTGTCTTTTTAGAGGGTGCCTCTATCCCATTTTGTTCATACTTCGAACAAAAAATTAGGTCCTCTCCATATTATTATATCTTCGGAACCAATGATCCGATATGAACAATTTTTGAATCCAATCACCTGCTGTCATTTATCCTCAGTTTCCCTTTTAGGTTCATCCCGTAAAAGTGTCCTAGTTGGATCAGTGATAGATTTATAGGTTTTGCTGTAAACCCAATCGGTTGCTTCCGATCACGTAAATTAATAATTCAAACCGCACTCAGAGGTAGGGCATTTCCTATTGATATAAGAGCTTTTGGACCAGAAATAATAGTATCTCCAATCATGACCCCTCTGGGATGCAGAATATACATCTTATCACCATTCTTGTAATGCACCTTGAAAATGTATGCACTTCTATTAGGGTCGTATTCTATGGTTACAATTTCTCCTAATATGTGTTCCTTATTCCGTCGAAAATCAATTTGATGATACAGACGCTTGTGACCCCCTCCCCTGTGTCTTGCGGTAATAATTCCTCTTCCATTACGACCTTTCCCAGAATGATGTTGTCTAGAGGTCAATTTCTTCTGCGGGTCCAACTACACTCTTCCATTGAAACCTGATACAGATCTATTGCGTGTATCTGGAGTTAAAATTCTATATGAATGGATGGCCATTTAGTTTCAAATTTGAAATCTTATTGTTCTGAAAAGAGTGGAATAGAATCACTGGTTCTAAGTGTAATAATCACACGTTTACAACGCATTGGATGTCCTATCATTGACACTCTCTTTCATCCTTTTTCAGGGAGGCGATAGCTGTTTATAGCTATTACTTTAACATCGAAGAAATTTTCAATCCAATTCTTAATCTTTGTTTTGTTTGATTGCGAATCGACGTTAAAAGTATATTGGTTCCTTTCCAATAGACGAATACTTTTCTCCGTAAGTACTCGATATTTCACTTCATCCGTAAATTTTTTCCCTCCTTTTCTCCTTTTTTTTTCCTGTAAAGCCTGTAGCTATTATTATATCGGATCATATACCAATTTAATTATACAGATATATCATAGTTTAGGTATGGAAGTTATGCACGAACGTAATGCTCACAACTTTCCTCTGGATCTAGCCGTTGTTGAATCTATTTCAATAGGTGGATAATACTCTGATGGATTGTTATCGTGTATTGCTTAATTGAAGCATACCAAGCCTTTCATTCATTTTATTGAAAGGCTTGGTATGCTTCAATTGTTTGGTGTTATTCTTCATACTTCTTCCCATTCCATCAATAATGGATATGTGCAGTTCCCCTGCATCTAGCAGGAATTGAACCCGCGAGTTCGCCAATTATGAGTTGGGCGCTTTAACCATTCAGCCATGGATGCTGGATAAAGATCATCAACATATTCATTCTATAATATGAGTATAGACTCAGATCTAAAATTGGGTAGTTCGGGATTGGGACCCATTTACATTCTTTCTTTCTCTCATACTTGATTCATGTCAAATATTCTCAATAGACATTCAAATAACATTTCATTGAAGTAATTTGATAATAAGCCATTGACGAAACAAAATATGTGAATCAATTAGAATTGATTGTATTTATTGTTCGGTCCTTTGGTCTTCCACTCATGGTGGGTGGGATAAAAATGAAGAAGTTGACGTAAAAATATAAGAATTTGATCTATTTAAAAGGAGTATATTCATGTTCCTATTTCCCTAATATAATACTTTCTGGCTGGATATTTTCATTAATATATAGTCTCATTCCTACCTATTCTTGCATCCTTTATTTCCAGAGCTTTGGCTCCCATTGGTCAAGAACCGGAATACTAGTTACGAATCAAGTATTGAACCAATGGGAAGATACTTGGATCCGATCTAAGATCATTATATGTTCGCTCCAGTTCTTGTTGTTCTTGATGTTGGAACAATCTCCCTTTCTCTATGGGCTATGAGTTCTAGTATACAAGGTATATATGCATTTATAGGAGCTTCAATTCTCGTGCTTATTTTCATCGTTGGTTCAGTCCATGCGTGGCGAAGAGGAGCATTGGAATCGTCCTTAATTTCCGAGTGGGGGAGGGAAGTACAAAATGACATAAAGCCAATGATGAATCCTATGAAGTTACCTTTACTCGATCAAACAATTTTGAATCTAGATATTTCAACTACCCCAAACGATCTGTCGAACGAATTGGACAAGACTCTCCAATTTATGAATGCTCCTTTACAGTATTAATTGTGGTTTCATCAAATTCGCTTCATTAATAGATTCACGATTCGACTCCGATCGTTATGGTCCGATACCAAGATCTGGACCTAGATGAACTTACCTCATTATAACAGCGGGGACTATGACCATGAAAAAAGCTCCTTCTGTAGTGAGATTTATTATATGAACAAATGCCGGAACCAAAATATGTAGTTTCCCTGGAGCATGTACTATCACAAAGAAATGTTTGGTACAGATTATTATAGTACCGTTCGCAAAGTAGATAAGTTAATTCCTGTGGATGTCTATTCTCCAGATTGCCCACCTGAACTAGAGGCTATTATAGATGCTATAATGAAACTTCGTGAATGAAAAGAAAAGATAGTTCGATGGATATATGGGGCCCGAACTCCAACAAGGAAAGAATAAAATATTTCACTATAAATCATAGCGATCATCATATTGGATCCAGTATTCATACTAGAAACTATGGTCAAAAGTTATTACATCAATCTTATGAACCTCAATTCGAATCTACTTTCGAGATACCCTCTGCAACGTTTGGATAATCTATCCCATTTTGATTCAGATGGAATAGGATGAATAGATTCCGACTAGTGCCGAATTATCAGTTCCACCGTCAAATCTTGACTTTTGAGTTCTCGATCCTACTTTTTTATATCTACAGAGTATCATGATTCAATTGGAATGGACAGAGAGGGACAATATGAGCAAAGAAGAGGGAGAGAACAGATTGATCCATCTATCTATTTTGATCGGGGTGTCTTCGTATGTAGATATACATCTAGATAGAATAGATTTAGATAGATGGATATGGAGACATGGATATTGACATCTTTCCAGGAACCATATTTGAACTGGTGGCACGAGGATTTTCAGTCCTCTGCTCTACCAACTGAGCTATCCCGGCTCTTCCCTGTGGATCATCCTGGTACAGGGTTTTAACTTGTGTCAACTAAAAAGAAGTAAAAAGGTATTTTTACTAGTTTTTAGAATGATCTTTATTATTTTCAATATGGAAGTCACTAATATGATAAAAATGGACTGCAATTGAATAATTTCAAAATGATCTAATCTATGTAGATCATATATCACAAAATCAATTGATCATATGATCAGCTTATTAACAGATCAACTCAACTGGTCATAAGATGGATGAAAAGATTCATGTTCTAATTTCTTCTCTTCATGAAAAAAAAATAGCGAGGTAAAAGAATCGAGAAATTATAATGGATTCGAACCAATGGAATTGGAGAAGATAGATCAGTCCATTCGGGAACGAACCTAGGTGGGGATAGAGGGACTTGAACCCTCATGGTCTATAAAACCAACGGATTTTCCTCCTACTGCAATTTTCATTGTTGTTGACATTGACATGTAGAATTGGAATCTGTCTTTATCCTCATCCAACCATTTATTCCAAAAAAGAATTTAATTCTCCATCTAGAGTAGATAAGTTCATAATTGGATTACTTAATGTCAAATCAGTACTTCAACTCGAATCGAGCATCTATCTTATGAATAAAATGCTTGGAACGATTCAAGTTCTGATCACCAGTTTTGTCTGATTTTATATAACATCTCTCCCCATTTTTGAGGTGTAAATAGATCGTTCTATAACTACAGTATTGGACCAAATGAGGTTCATTCATTAGAATAGCTTCCATTGAGTCTCTGCACCTATCCCCTTCCTATCTTAGGAGAAGAAACATTGTCTTCATGAACCGGATTTGGCTCAAGATTACCCATTCAAAATATCCCAGGGTTCCCTGGATTTGGAAGCTATCACTTGGTAGGTTTCCATACCAAGGCTCAATTCGATCAAGTCCATAGCGTCTACCAATTCCGCCATATCCCCTTCTCGAAGAACAAGATCATACCTTGATCTAATCCTATTATGTAATATCTATTAGCATTATTCATTGGATATTTTCTCAATATTGGGTGGGAGAAATATCCTCCCCTACTCCCCTTCTCTCCCCTTCTCTCCCCTTCTCCCCCCATCTCTATCTCTACCCCAATCAAATATGACTGGGAATCATTATATTATTTATCCATTTGAAATGCAATGTTATTATCCTCCCCTATTCGATTGGGAAGAGTGAGTAAAACGATCGACATCAATTGACCCTTACTTCTCCTTTCTTTCCCTTGAAAGAATCTACATTCAAACAATGTTCCGTTGTAATCGTAATCTGAATTGCGTCACTGAATCTGATTTGCACTATAATCGTTAGGATTCCAAAGGAATCTATGGATCTCACCCCAATGAAATGGGGAGTGATATTCCATCGAGCCTGCTTAGCTCAGAGGTTAGAGCATCACACTTGTAATGCGATGGTCATCGGTTCGATCCGATAGCTAGCTGTTTTCCGTTCCTCTCATTTCCATAATCCACAAAGTTTTGTTAGGATCAAGATGGAATGGAGAATACTCTTACGATCGTTTGTCGGGTCCATCATGCCATGATCATTTACTCCCAACTAGGAACGGGATGAATGAAATGATTGGAGCTATTAGGATCAATAACAAATTGGAGACAGATCTTCGTTTTCGATATAAAAGAATTCCAGTAGTACTCATACAGGTTATACTATTCTTTCTTCTTTCTAGCACTATTTGTTAATTGAATAAGGAGTTTCTATGTCCCGTTAAAAAATAATACGTCGTCTGAAAACTTTACCAGGTATCACTAGTAAAAGACCCAAAAACAGAAAGGATTCTATGAACCGGTCTTCTTCCAAGAAAATATCTCAATATCGTATCCGGCTAGAAGAAAAATAGAAATTGTGTTTTCATTACGGACTAATGGAGCGACAATTGCTTAAATATGTTCGTATTGCTAGAAGAGCCAAAGGCTCAACGGGTCAGGTCCTATTGCAATTACTTGAAATGCGTTTGGATAATATTCTTTTCGATTGGGTATGGCTCCCACCATTCCCGGAGTTAGACAATTAGTGAATCATGGACATATTCGGGTCAATGAACATATGGTAGATATACCAAGTTACCCTTGCAAACCTCAAGATGTGATTACTATAAGAGATCAACAAAGATTGATAGCTATCATTAAGAAGAATATAGATCTGTTCCAGAGAGATAAATTGCCAAATCATTTGACTTTTCATTCCTTACAATATAAAGGATTCATCAATCAAATAATAGATAGTAAATGGATCAATTTGAAGATTAATGAATTGTTGGCCGTAGAGTATTATTCCCGTCAAGCTTGAATCAAGAATGAAATGAAAGAGAGGGGTGGGTTGGTTGCTGGGCATCTGGAAATTATGTTCTTCTCCCTTATTTTTCCCTTCCCCGAAGGAGACATTTTATAATCCTTACGTACGTTGCTTGTTATCTACGATACTTTTTTTTATTGCTTCTTAAAATAGTCTTTACTTTTCCCATACCGTGAACCAATGTTCATTCTATTTTCTCTATTACAAATAGAGGTAGATTGATCCTGGAATTAGGAAATAGTCCTATTGGGATTCAATAGATTGGAAAAACAATGGATGAGAAGAAAATAGATAGTAGGGCGAAGATACAGAAAGAGAGGGATTCAAACCCTTGATAAGTAGAAGCCTACATAGCATTTCCAATGCTACGCCTTGAACCGCTCGACCATCTTTCCTATGAGATCTCTTGGTTCTAAGTAATAAAATGATTCAATAGCAACTTCCTTACGAAACGAATTCTTTTTGTTCGGGTATGAACAGTTCAATATTTCGGAAATAAATAGATAATAAATAAGGTAATGATTCAATCCCTCCAGAAAGATGAAAGGACATTTTTTACAACTTCCTCTTATTTTAGGAAATCCTCAATCATCCCGGTTAACCTGACTATTCGAATCGCCTAATCAATAATTTAAGATAGATTAACTGATCCATTCCATATTATGATCATATATAGATCTATAGTGATCATCTTATCAATTGTATAAGAACTAATTCTTTGGCAATGATCCTGTGTCATGATGACTATATTTTCCCGATATTCTTTTATCTATATGGATAAAGCACACAATTTCTGGGTAGGCATTTCATCCTCATTATGCAATGCTCGATCCTTTAACTCTTTCATTGTTCGGATCATAACCGAACTGGACTTCTCGAGTTTACCCAATCTATTATTCTTTCAATACGAGCCTTTTTCTATTATTATTCATATTACTAATGAACAATTATTCAATTTATTCCCTATCTATTCTAATTTTAAAGAATAGATTGGAATAGATTGGAATAGATAGAATGAGAGCATATTTACGATTGTAAGGAAATCCATTTTATGGTATTGTGCACCAGGAAAAAATTTCGTTCATGGAATCATTTGAGTAAGGGAATGAAGGAAATTATCAAATATGTAATTGACTATGCCTAGATCTCAGAGAAATGACAATTTTATTGATAAGACCTTCACAATTGTAGCAGATATCTTATTGCGAATAATCCTGATGGCTTTGGGGGAGAAAGAAGCATTTACCTATTACAGAGATGGTGTGATTTGATATTTTTTCCGCTCTTCTTTTTTGGGGAAAGAAAAGGTAAGGTATTCGGGAATAAAAATTGGGTAAAATAAAACTTACACTCAGTGAAGGTGAGTTCTGGAGATAGAACAATTCCTTCTGTCATGTATCCCCGGTCAATGCACCTTTAGATGCTTTCATCTCCTGAGGATTTTAGTACTGAGCGAGAGGTTACACCTATGCAATAGGCCTTGCTTGTATAGTTGAACCTATTTGATAGGCATGCATGAGGGGAGAAAGCACTACGTATGGAAATCGACAACACAAAAGCTTCGTTATAGCCCATATGCATTACCCTTTTCTGAAGGGTAGTGAGAATGGTTGGGACAACAAACATCCATCTCGTTTGTACTTCGGATACCCTTATAATGGAACCATCGGAGATTGTTGAAGTGATTAATCCTTGGAGAATACAGGGCATTAAGAACAAAGAAATTGTTAGAGGTTCCATTCCTAGTAGTAAGATCCTTGGTATTTGGAAAAGAATCTTTGCAAGAAGGATGGCTAGAGATTCATTGGAAATACACTAGCCCCTGTTAATTCATAATATTGGGTCAGAATCTTTTTTTTTTTCAATTCCACGGATTACTCCCCATATTACCTACTATAAAGAAAGGAGGAGCCGTATGAGGTGGGAATCTCATGTACGGTTTTGAAGCGGAGATCATTTCAATGGAATGAACGACTGTAACGAATGTCAGCTCAATCGGAAGGGGAATATGTGGAAGCTTTACAAAATTATTATGAAGCTATGCAACTGGAAACTGATCCTTATGATCGAAGTTATATACTATATGATATAGGTCTTGTGCATACAAGTAATGGGGAACATACGAAGGCTTTGGAATATTATTTCCAAGCATTAGAACGGAACCCATCCTTACCACAAGCTCTTAATAATATGGCCTTGATCTGTCATTATGTGCGACTATCTGTACCATAGAATAACTTAGTTAATAACTACTACGAGTAAGGACAAAAGAAAAGGCTTTCTACATATGCACCATCCCAAGTAACGGTATTTTATCAGCTGAAGCGAAAAAAAACTCTCATAGGAGCCCGAATATGAATAGATAGAGCCTAAATAATCCATGGATAATAAATTCAATTGATGATGGAAGCACCATAAAGATCAATTATTGAAAGAAGGTTCGGGCTGATACGATCAAATCTGCTCATTGACAAGAATCAAGAATCAACTTATGCAATATAGTTTATCTACTAAGCTATTGAGCAGCAATGTAGCATTAGATCCTAAAGATGTGAAGTACTCCAGCTAGAGAGTACTCTCCAAAAATTCTATATGGAACTGAGATAGTTACCTTGCAAAAAGACTTTGATTTGGACAATCAATCTGAAGTATAGAAAGAGATATACTTCATCTTTTTGAGGGTAGGAGAAAAGATAGAACCTGATCATTGAATTGATTGGAAGTTAAATCAGAAACTCATGTCATTGACTTTTTTTGGTCCTTTGGTTAATATGAACTCCCAATGAATCATCTCCAATTCTTTGGAAATTTTGGTAGAGGACTAAAGAATAGTGGATTGAGCCATATGAGGTAGGAAACTCTCAAGTACGGTTCTGAGGGAAGAAAACTTTTCCAAGTTTACCTATCTTGACCGAGGAGAATAGGCCATTCGACAGGAAGATCCTGAAACTGTGGAGGCTTGGTTCGATCAAGCTGCTGAGTATTGGGAACAAGCTATAGCACTTGCTCCAGGCAATTACATCGAAGCACAAAATTGGTTAAAGATTACAGGACACTTTGGAGAATGAGAGTTTCTATTATTGGGAAATCATTTTCATTATTGAATATCTGACTCGAAATCAATGGGATTTTTCCAGAATATTCCCAAAAATTAGATTCTATTTCGTCGACATCTTATAGGAATATATTTACAATATAAAAAGAATACCTTTTCTGATTTTGGATTGTTGATGGATCTTCTTAATAGGGGTAAAATCCATCCGGAGATTTTTTTCATTAATGATCCATGAATAACGATTTATAATGGATGGAATTTTATATGGGACATACGGAGGAGTAACAATAGATGGATAAATATATATATATCCATATATACAGATATATTTATTTATCCATCTAGAAACGGTGTAATAATCACCGTTGCTTTTAAAATTACAAAAAAGTTTCTTTTTTGCATGATAAAATCCCACAGTCCATTGAGCACCTCAAAGATATGTCATAATAAAATTGAACACCTGCCTCAGATTGACTCCCGTATCATAGTCGCTCCAGTCATAAACTAGAAAATAAAGGGAGAAATGAGTTGAGATATATCTCTCGTAAGTTCACTAATTGCTATTGGCATGTTTCTTATTATTTAAGTCCCGTCCGAAAAGGGGAGAATTCAATGACCATTTGTTCACCGGAACCAGAAGTAAAGGAAGTAAAGATCATAGTGGATAGAGATACTATAAAAACCTCTTTTGAAAAATGGGCCAAACCTGGTCATTTCTCAAGGACGCTAGCTAAAGGCCCTGATACTACCACTTGGATCTAGAACTTACATGTTGATGCTCACAATTTTGATAGCCATACCAATAATTTGGAAGATATTTCTCGCAAAGTTTTTAGCACTCATTTTGGTCAACTAGCCATCATCTTTATTGGCTAAGTGGGATGTACTTTCACGGCGCTCGTTTCTCCAATTATGAAGCATGGTTGGCTGATCCCACTCACATCAAACCCAGTGCCCAAGTAGTTTGGCCAATAGTAGGCCAAGAAATCTTGAATGGGGATGTAGGTGGAGGTTTTTGAGGGATACAAATAACCTCTGGGTTCTTCCAGATTTGGCAAGCGTCTGGAATAACCAGTGAATTACAACTTTACTGCACTACAATTGGTGCATTGATCTTTGCAGCGTTAATGCTTTTTGCTGGTTGGTTCCATTATGATAAAGCTGCCCCAAAATTGGCTTGGTTCCAGGAAGTAGAATCCATGTTGAACCATCATTTAGCAGGGTTACTAGGACTTGGATCTCTATCTTGGGCAGGACACCAAATACACGTCTCTCTACCCATTAACCAACTTCTAGACGCTGGACTGGATCCTAAAGAGATACCACTTCCTCATGAATTTATTTTAAATCGCGACCTTTTGGCTCAACTTTATCCCAGTTTTGCTGAGGGATTGACCCCATTTTTAACCCTGAATTGGTCAGAATATTCAAACTTTTTGACTTTTTGTGGAGGATTAAATCCAGTAACGGGGGGTCTATGGTTGACCGATACTGCACATCATCATTTGGCTATTGCAGTTATTTTCCTGATAGCCGGTCATATGTATAAGACCAATTGGCGCATTGGCCATAACCTCAAGGACCTTTTAGAAGTTCATAAAGGTCCATTTACATGGGAGGGCCATAAAGGTCTTTACGAGATCTTAACTACCTCGTGGCATGCTCAGCTAGCTATTAACCTAGCTATGTTAGGATCTTTAACTATTGTTGTAGCTCACCACATGTATTTGATGCCTCCCTATCCATACCTAGCTATTGATTATGGTACCCAACTCTCTCTGTTCACACATCATATGTGGATTGGTGGGTTTATCATAGTTGGCATTGCTGCACATGCAACAATTTTTATGGTAAGAGACTATGACCCAACTACTCAATACAACAATTTATTAGATCACGTTCTTAGACATCGTGATGCAATTGTATTACACCTCAACTGGGTATGTATACTCTTAGGTTTCCATAGTTTTAGTCTGTATATTCATAATGATACTATGAGCGCTCTAGGACGTCCTCAAGATATGTTCTCAGATACTGCTATACAATTACAACCTATCTTTGCGCAATGGATACAAAACACTCATGCTTCAGCACCTGGTTCAACAACTCCTAGTGCAACAGCGAGTACCAGCTTAACCTGGGGAGGTGGTGATTTCGTGACAGTAGATTCCAAAGTGGCTTTGTTACTAATTCCATTAGGAACCGCGGATTTTTTGGTACATCACATTCATGCATTTACTATCCATGTGATTGTTTTAATCCTACTTAAAGGTGTTCTATTTGCTCGTAGCTCCCGTTTAATGCCTGATAAAGTGAATCTAGGTTTTCACTTTCCTTGTGATGACCTGGTAGAGGAGGAACATGTCAAGTATTTGCCTGGGATCATGTCTTCCTTGGTTTATTTTGGATGTACAATGCAATTTCAGTATTAATATTCCATTTCAGCTGGAAAATGCAGTCCGATGTTTAGGGTAATATAAGTGATTAGGGAGTGGTAACTCATATTACGGGAGGAAACTTTTCACAAAGTTCCATTACGATTAACGGGTGGCTCTGTGACTTTCTATGGGCACAAGCCTCTCAAGTGATCCAATCTTATGGTTCTTCATTATCTGCATATGGTCTTTTATTTTTAGGTGCTCATTTTGTTTGGGCCTTCAGTTTAATTTTCTTATTCAGCGGTCGTGGGTATTGGTAAGAACTGATTGAATCTATTGTTTGGGCCCATAACAAATTGAAGGTTGCTCCTGTTATCTAGCCCAGAGCCTCCCTGGCATCAACAATGCCATAAGCTTGGGCTTCTGTTGCTGACATAAAAACATCTATGTTCAGGTCCTGTTGAATTACCTCTCTGGGTTGGCCCATTCTTTCTATATAACATTTGGTTATGTAATCGCGAAGCATCATTACGTGTTTCGATTCGTTATGAAAATCTGCAGTCGATCCGTCATAATAGGAACTAGCAGGTTGGTGGATCATAACCCTAGCGTGAGGTAATGCTATACGTTTAGGCATTTCTCCCCCGATTAGGATGAAAGATCCCATTGAAGCAGCTACCCCCATGTATATTGTATGTACATCTGGTACTATTGCTTGCATCATATTGAAAAGACCTACCCCTAGTATTACGGGACAATTGATAAATGAGAAAATATCTTTATTTGCATCCTCTGCACTCAAATATACCATGAGACCCATGAGTTGATTTGCAATCTTGTGATTGATATCTCGAGCCAAAAAAAGTAATCTCTCTTGATAAAGTCGGTTGTATAAGTCGACCCAAGTTGCATCTTCATCTCCAGGGGCTCGGAAAGGCACTTTTGGAACACCAACGAGCATTTGTTTTAATGGAAAGAAGTGAAGCACTATACTCTAATATGGGAACGTAAAGTATATGAAGTTGTGTAACATATGAACTCTGGATGGATGGTATAGGGGAGGTTTTGAACCTATCTGGAAATAGAGCTTTAGATGGATCAAAGATCCATGTAAAAGATCCTTCCATTATTCGAGTTGATAATGTAACGAATCACACTTTTACCGCTAAACTATACCTGCCATGATCCGATTGTAACATACGGATCGATCTTTTGTCCAACCAACCCATTTATCTTTTTTTGAGTCTTTTCCGGATAACTTCGATCAGAGAACGATAAGCCCCATTCACTATTAAAATGATTAAAATTATCAAGCATGAAACATTTTGTATAATTTGAGTCCATAAAGTCTTTTTTATCGGAACTGGGCCGATGGATCACAAATAGAGATTCCGTAAATTGCTTTAGAGTTGTTTTAGTTGCAATAAGTAATTTCTGAAGGGACTCCATTTTATCAATAGGCAAGTTTATTGAAAAAAAAAACTTGAGGAAACCAAGAATTCTGGTCATACTATTGACAACTTCTCGATCACTTTCATATTATAAAGAATAGATTGGTGGCCCCTATCATCTAGTGGATCAGGACATCTCTCTTTCAAGGAGGCAATGGGGATTCAACTTCCCCTGGGGGTACCATGATCCATTCGTTAGGTATCCTAAATAATTTTCAATTATTGCATTGTTCCTGGGTTGATGCCCGAGTGGTTAATGAGGACGGACTATAAATCCATTGGCAATATGCCTACACTGGTTCAAATCCAGCTCAACCCAACCAATATCATGAATACCAATCTATCGGTATGGTTATATTCATGCTAATCATGAATGAAAAGATAATTGGTTATTGAACCCCGACATCGATATCTATTCATATCGTAGATGCCCAATTCTGTATGAATCGATACATTTCAAAAATGAAAGAGAAGGATAAGATATTTAATCGACCTAGCACTCGCATAATCTATATGACCTATCTAGCACCTATCATGGAATAAATATTATCCAATAGTAGGTGAACTGTACCATATTGGGATTGTAGCTCAATTGGTTAGAGTACCGCCCTGTCAAGACGGAAGTTGCGGGTTCGAGTCCCGTCAGTCCCGATCCAATAGTAAGTGAACTGTGAATGATCATGTCAGGATCTGGATGGACTATTCCTTATCATTCCAGGGTCATGGGTGGGCCTCTGGATAAATTCGATATGGGATACTTCTTTCTATATCATCACCGAAGCGGGATAGATTCACAATTCCATCTAAATCATGGAGATCCAAGCAAAATATCTCTCATGTCTGACGAACGTCTTCTGGAGGAGCATAAGGTTCTTATTCGTACGAATCCTATTCTTTTGAAATTATACCAGACATGTGTTGATTGGAACATTTTCTGATGCACGTAAGTTTTTACTACTAGTCTTATCAAAAGTGATCGTATTATGTTATACTATTTCCATCGAAGAATTCATTCAATCCATTAGTTAGATTTCGTTACTCGAACCAATTCTATCAATGACATACATCTATTTCATGGATCTTGAAAGAAAGATTCATTCATCTCTATGAGATCAAATCTCGAGCTATTTTTGAACAAAGTTAAAATAAGGAGATCATGGAAGTAAATACCCTTGCATTTATTGCTGTTCTATTGTTCCTTGCAGTTCCTACTGCTTTTATACTTATCCCTTACGTCAAAATGGCCAGTGCAAGTAGTGGAAGCAATTGATTTTGATGAAAATCAATTGATTGCTGATGACTAGATAGATCTTTATGATCCAGATCATAAGTATAAAATAGGTTATGAGATCTTTTATATTACAACAATATAGGGTAGGGTGGATCTATTGTATTACAACAATACAGGGTAGGGATTGCTTTTAATTTTTTTTTAAAAGAAAAAAAGTAGTACGGAGGAAAATAATATCTAACCTTTTCTTTTGTATTACTTCTTCTTTTACACCCATATATGGATAAATATATCTTAATGGTACTTATCCATATATGGTAAATGTAGGATGAAGGACCTCGTACCATAAAATAGCGGAGCTGATCACATCACCTTCTTCCTACTCCTCAAAAAATAGACCCAATGCAGACAGACTTAATTCTGAACGTACTTGCGGATACTTTAGGATCAAAGTTGAACTTCTTTTTTTCGGTACGAACATCTATATCTAGCACATGTTAGATATAACACTTGAAATGGTATAGGAAAAAGCAAAGGAATCTATGACTTATGTCCCATATTTTTCCAAGAACGGAATTCATATCAGATCCGATCAATTCGGAACCATTCGATAAAACATGGACTCTTTCTATTCCTACTAAGAAAGAAGAGAGAGATCATTCTTCAGTGGAAGAAATCAGATTATCGACTCATTCTAGAAAAGAACTAATGAATTCAAACCTGTTGAAGAAAATAAGATTTTTCATAAGAAAATGATAATGATAAGGGATTACGTACATCCCTTACGGGGATAAAGAGGAAATAATTCCATGTAGAGTGTTTCAATTTGGAATGAAGATTCAATATTACTGGATCCTTATGGAAAAGAATATATTACCATGCATGATATGGAAGGAATGCAATAATTGATTCTTAAGAATTACCATTATAGCCCACTTCTCCCCCATACTACCTGTTATAAAAAGAACCAATATTATTTGATATATGACTGATTTACTAAACAAAAGATTCAGGGACAAACTCAAGGTTAAAAATCAGCTCTGAGTAGTGAAAAATTAGGTCTGAAAATGAGCTCTGAAGTTCTGTGTAGGACTTTATCAAAGTCAATATTGAGGAACAAATCTTCTTGATCAAAACTTTGTTTTACTTATTGGACCAAGTGTAGCGCTTGGTGTGGTCTCTGCAAGCAGAGCATAAATGGAGCAGAAACCAAAAATACTATTTGAAAGAGAAATAGTAATGTAAACATGCATGTTTTCTGGCTTATATTTATTTAGAATGTGGTGTGCGCCATAGGTAAACACCACAAAGTATCAACCTTCACCAGATGGATGTCCCTTATATACACATATCATCCCAGATACAGTTGGCGAACCAAAATTACTGGATTCTGTATTCTTCACACCAAGTTGAGAATGTGAAAAGCGCCCCTCCTAGAAAGCTAACGCTGAAGATTCATAGGGTCGACCATGGCTGCAGGGCCTCCCCTTCCTGCATCTAGATGAAAAGGCAAGCTAATCTGATATAAAACACAAACCTCCAGCCCGCACCAGAGGAGGGTTAGAAGTGTCTAAATACACCTGAAATGCAACTGTAACAAGGGAATTTTTCCCTGACCCTTACACCACAATATCTGAACAATGCAACAATCAAGTCATTGACAAGGATGAGGAGGTAGGAGAGGAGCACAAATATCTTGTCACTATTCTAAATTATTGTAGTAAGGCTCTTATCTGGTCAGGCCACAAAGTTCCGTAGATGATCCTGTCACAAGCGTAGGAGCAAGCTGTCTATCGCAATAGAAAAGTCTTCAGAGATTCTGTTGAACACAGTTGCCAGACCTGACTCGGTACTTAATCCAAATGGCTAAGGATCAAAGATGATCTGTGACTCGGGAAAGACTCAGGAGTCAACCCAGCAAAAAATCATGTAAATAATGAAATAATTCTAAAAACCAGATCTGAAAAAGACCCGATCCAACTCAGAAAATGAGCTTAGCAATTTTGCAAAATATGATGCCCTAGTAGTGAAAACTCAGTCCCAAAAAGTAGCTTTGAAATATTTGCCCAAGATTACCTTGTTGGTGAAAATGAGCTCAAAAGTTCTGTGCTAGTAGTGAAAAAATAGGTCTGAAAATACATTCAGAAATTTGTGCCCTAGCCATTGAAAACCTGAGTTAAATCTAGGGAAGATATGGATTGGGCCCTCAAGGTTCAGGTTCCTAGCTAGAAAGGTTATAAACAGGAATGTTAGAACCTACATTTTTCGATTTCATTCTAGAATCTAATGATCATAATGATATTAATATTGATAGTCATTCCCCTATAGATTCTAATGTATAGATCAAGGAACTAGATTTCATTTCGTCCTCTGAGACTAGTGACCATTCTGATTCTTCCACTGATCTTCCTGCCCTCAAGAAATCCTTCGTCTTCGTGCTTTCTTGGAATTTCTATCCTAGACAAATCTTACAATAATGATAACTAAGGAAAAAAACAAATCATGGTTTGCAAGATAAACAGTTCTCAGACAAAAAAAAAACATTGCCAAGATAAAAACTGAAATCGTACACAGCCTAGGTAAAAAACTCAAACCCAACTGAAATCATACACAGCCAACGTAAAAAACTCAAACCCTACAGAGGCTAAAATATATCAAAACAATGTAATAACATAAACAGTACCTGATATAGACCAATGTAGTGGAGCTGAAGCAAAAATAAAAGTCGAAGCAAGGTAACCACGAAATCATTTCTAACTTTATTATATAACAGCAAAAGTAACTTACACGTAGCAGACGATGCATGCATAATGTTGAATAGAATGAAATGTGTACACAATGAATAATTAGCAGCTAACACATACAAATGACCTGACTTACCTTAACCCCCACCAAATTAACCTGCACAAATGTCATAGCTTCCCAAATAGATGGCAGCACCATTGCCCTTCTTGCTACTTTGTACAAATGCCCTGACTTACGTTAACCTCCATCAAATCAGCCTGCACGTTAACCAGCACAGATGTCATAGCTCCCCAAACACATTTCAGCGCCATTGCTATTTTTGCTACCTTAGTTGCTTGCTTAAATGTTTAAACTCTTGGCTGTTTAACCTTCTAAGCTGTTTAACCCTTTATGCTCCATGCCCTGCAGTTTAACCATCTAAGCTCCATCCCTTGTTGCCTGTTTAACAGTCTAACCTCCCTGACTGTTAGCCCTAAGATGCAGGAGGATTAAATCCATAAACCCGCAGCATCAGTAGTGGTTTCTCGCAGCATCAGTAGTGGTTTCTACAGCAAACAAGTTCTGCAGATGTTGCCCAACCTACGCTCCCTGTTCTGCCCCTCCCCTATCCATTTGCGACCGAACAAGTATTGGAGGCACCTAGGCATAGGCACGGGTGAGAGAAGCAATGGTAGCAAGGTTGATCACCTACCCAGCAGTGTACCTTCTGGTTGTTCTAGTCCTAACCCCTTATCCTATTGCTGAACTAGTTTCAGAGTCTCCAGTTCTAGGTCCGTTCGAAGCAGGAACTGGCTCGAAGCAGGAACTGGAGGTCCCTATCGATATTCGCCATTGGGGATACTCGCTTCAGATAAATAGGCCTGGTACCAAACCCAGAATTCACAGGTCTCCTTGAGGGCTTATCTTATCTTAGAGTCGAACAAATTTCCCATCTCTGCCTTTTCATGATGGATCCATCAAGCGGAGGAGATATCCTGCCCCAGGGAAGAAACTTCACGAAATGGCGTCTTTCTGTACTGTAAAAGTAAAGAAATCCATTTATGTGCCCCGCCCGGTATCCCAGCCTGGGCTGACGCTGATGAACTCAGTAGTCTGTCTGCCAGACCCTGCAGTCACTCTTCCTTGCCACCTGGGCTGACGCTGATGAACTCAGTAGTCTGTCTGCCAGACCCTGCAGTCACTCTTCCTTGCCACCTGGGCTATGAACTCGCGAAGGTGAAGACTATGGTGTTGTAGACCCTCGTATGTTGTTGGTTCATCCGTAGTGTAGTCTTCTGCCCGGCTTAGTGATTAAGACAGGTATTCACTTTTCTGAGCCATCTATGCAACTGTCGTCCTAGATCTTGGATTTGAAAGAGAAGCTGCTTGCGCCTCAAAGCTCTCAGTGAGCTATTCCAAACTAGCCTGCCTCATAATATACCTGACATTTCGCGTCCCACATACTGGTATATTGGTTTCTTGGTCGAATCATCCATAGTGTATCGACTGCTATCTCCTTGAGCTCTCCTCTGACCGACATGAAATACCATCCAATTTCCAATTGACGAAAGGCTTTGCCAACCCAATCAGTTCAATTAGGAAACAAGGGAGGGAGACCAGCAGAACACCTGCACCACCATGCATCGACACGTACACCACCTGCATGCACAACACCTGCCAATATGCTTAAACCTGCTATAGCCAACCTACAAACAAACCTGCAAACAAACGCAAACTAATGTTAACATACTTGTAACATTAATATGAATTCTTCGACAGCCACAGATAATAAACAGGGTAAAGCTAAATAAACATATGGTCCAGCCTCTTTCGCCTCGGGAAGAGGCCAAATAAGAGGGAAAACACGGTCACTTTTCAAAACTTTGGTTATCCCGACAATGGTAAACCCCGTGGCATTTGAAAACTTTGGTCACCCTGCAATAATCCGCTTAAATTAACAACATAGCGCTTTGAATTAATGCTATAGCATCGCATATGGATTACTATAGTCCCTAGCCATTGCCAGATGGCAGGGACTAATAAAATGAGTTATAGGCATCTTGAATATAACATGCAACATGATTTTTCTGTGTTGTGAAAGTTTACAAACCAACAATAAAATCAAACATTGGCTTGAAAAATAGTTTTATTCATTCTTATTTAGAAATCATTTTTATGAGAAGACTTGCATTGTGATTACATACAAAAAAAAACATATACAAACAAATATAAATGATACAAATAATAATAATGCTTAGGTTATATATAAAAGGGAAAAAATATATGTAAATTTTAATCTTAGTTCAATTTTTTTTTATTAATATAAAAGTTTTACATTGATTATATAGAGATTGCAATTGTCCATCTAAGGACGTTGACATAGACTCAAAGAGGAGACTACATGAAATAGAAAGAGTAGAGAACATCACTCAATTTTGGGATTGTTTTCGGAACGACTCTTTTTGCCTTTCTTTCTTGCAACCTTGGTCCAGCCTACAAGAGGCAAATCAACCAAGGTATTTTGCAGGTTGTTGTTGAGAGCTGGGGGTGTTTCCTTGTCGGAGTCAGAAGACGCAGATTCATGAAAACACTTAAGCATACCCAAAGAGACATCTTTAGTAACCAATTCCATGTTTACATGATGCATTGGGATCCCAACTGAGTCCTCATAAGGTTGATAGTGACAGTTTGATCCTAATTTCCCGGAAGAATATCATGATCGACGCCCTCATCCTCTTGATCAGAAGGAGAAGAAGGCTCCCCCTACACAGGGGACTGGTCATAAGCTTTCCAACATTTTGATTTTGACATTTTGTTGCATCACTTCCTGGTGGAGGTTGACCTAGGGCAAGAATTTTGTAGATACCAAGTTTGAAGACAAAGCTAACTTTGAAACATTGTATTCTCATAATCCAAGGATTGGGTCCAATGGTAACCACTGATTTTTAAGTTTATTTTATCCGACAACCCTTTACTAATGTCAATTTCCACACAGATTCTTCTATATGTGTATAAGGCATACTATTCTTGGGAGGTATTTGTGGAAAGATAATGGCCTAAGGAATTACCAATGCCCTCAAATACTGAGAAATGCCATAGATGGGAAAGAAAATTTGGAAGCTAAACCTAGATTGGAAGTTTGGTGATAAATGTTGTAGAGGGATCGAAATCCAGAAACTTGGGGGTAATGAACAAATTAGTTGTACCCCAAAACCAAGGTCCACTAGTTAGTGCCTTCCGATAATTCTCTGATTCGGCAAACAACACTATGAAGAAACCCTTGGAACAGAGGATAACCTTGCATTTCGAAGTCCAGGTCTCGTGAATGTACTTATAAAGGTCCACTGAATGTGGCCATAAACCATTGAATGAGTCCATAACCATTGAAGTGACAAATGAGGTTGTTCTCAAAGTAGAGTTGAAAGTAATACTCCAGAGTTAGGTGTGAAATTTCTACAGATGGAACATCCTCAACTTTGTCCACCCGGTATGGTCTGGGCGCTGCCTGGTCCTATTAAGAGCTAGAACCAAACTTGAGAGCACCATTGAAGGAGAACAATTTTGAAGCTGAAGATGCCCTACCACCCCTAGCACCACCATTTAGGCATGCAACAAGAGATATGGAGGCATCCTTCACAATACCATAATCTTTGAGTTTCTAATTCGTCTATAGATGCCTTCCTTTGTAAAGGAGCCTGAAAGAATCCTCCTGAATTCTTATCCTTGCTTTAACTTTGTCTTTGAGCATGGATACACCATCAGTTGCTTTGACCAGGAAGTAGAGGGATTTATCATACAAATATTGGACAAAAATTGGGAAATTTTGGAGCCAACTGTCCTTGTTTCCTTCTCCAGTTGATTGATTAATTTTGTCAAACACATTACTTTCTTTCTCACTGTTAGCATCAACAGTGGTGCCATTGGGGAGGCCATGGGGACTAGAAAAGGCATGGCGTTTGAAATCCTGTAGACCGGTGAGGGTTTCATACTAAACAAAGGTTTCAAAATATCGATAGAGGCTCCATTAGGGAGGTCGTGAGGAAGAGTGATGACGTGGTGTGTGAAATCTTGTAGACTGGTGACGATTTCATACCAAACAAGGGTGTCGAAAATATTGACATGGGCTTTATCAAGAAGGTCGTGAGGAAGAGAAAAGGCTCTATCAAGGAGGTAATGAAGAAGAGAAAAGGCATGGTGTTTGAAGTCTTACATACCAATAGGGATTTCATGCCAAACAAGATCTTCAACAACCTGAAAAATACACAATCCCTGCTTTATTTTCCACTCTCGCAACACAATAACCAATCCAAAGACCATCAAAATCTGCTCCCATAACATGAAATGGGGAAACCTAGAAGACAAAATAAAGTGTGGAAACCTAGAACACAAAAGTATGAGGCAAATAAAAATGAACAACGATGATTGGAAGCTTATGCTTGCCATCACACCTCAATTTTAATCTTAATTTCATACCTACACATTTATAACATTACTTGTGCTCTCACACCTCAATTTTAATCTTAATTTCATACCTACACATTTATAACATTACTTGTGCTCTCACAAATAATCAATAATTCACTATTATGCCATGCATAGCATAACTGTCACTCGTAATAACACTGATTTTTGATAATCTTGCTTGGTAGTCATGAACACTAATTCCTATAAGATCTTAAATTTCGAAATGGACTTCCATAATTGCGATTAATAAGCAATAAAGAGAAAAAAATTAGACATTCTATCATTCCAATAAATTTTTAAAAGTGACTCAAATTCCAAGTGTTGTCTTCCCTATGGAAGTGCATAGGCAATTCATTTGCTTGAAGGAAGCAAAGCATTTTAATGTCTTCTCCGTAATTCTTATTAATCAGAAAGCGAAATCGTAAGATTATACTTGCACCAGTGGTCTAGTGGTAGAATAGTACCCTGCCACTGTGCAGCCCGGGTTATTCCGGCTGGTGCGTTATCGTCGAAATAGTTTTAGCTGATGCAATGGCGCCCGCTAACATCTTAAATCGTGCCGCGAAGCGGCAACAATTGGATATGTGAATTTTTTTAACAAATTTGCACTGATGGAACGGAATCGACCATCTCAAGGGATATTGCCACTTTAGTTTTAGACCTTCGTATATAGTTATACACAGTAATTTAATCCTTTCATTTCATTTAATATTTTATCTCTTATTTTAACCTTAACTCTTATTTATCTTTATTTTTTTTAATAATGAGTAATAAACAGTTTTTTTTAAAGTTTGGTAGGATTTTCTGATTTTCGAGTTTACATGTTTCTTATTGACCCTGCTACAAGGGAGAGTAACACAAGATTCAAATCCAAAATTTCTAGTTCGGTGAAACTTTATTCCAGAACCATCACCATCACCATTTAAACTACCCAAGCAAACACGTAATAATAATTATTAATAAATTTTAAATCATCAATATTACTATTTTTTGCTTTCCCGACCATAATATTCTAGGTCTATTCTTCATTTATTTTTACTTTAAAACTTTTCTAGCATTAATCTGTACTTTTTATCTTTGGTGTAGTTTTCACTAAAAAAATCTAGACACTTCAATGAAATCACATAATGTTCTATGAATTTTCTTCATCGTATTCTTAATGAATTTTCATCATCATATTCTTAATTATAAAAATCTTCATGCTAAAATAAAATAATAAACACAAACTCTATTAGCCTTTTACTCTCATTTCCAATGTGCCTTCCTAAATTTGTTATTAAATACTCTATTAGCCTTTTACTCTCATTTCCAATGTGCCTTCCTAAATTTGTTATTAAATTTATTTAATATGAGATGAGTTTGGACTTTCATACTAAAATGAAATAATTAAATTATACTTTACCAATCTACCACCATCTAAACAAAATCTCTATTAGCCTTTTACTCTCATTCCCAATGTGCCTTCCTAAATTTGTTAGTAGATTTATTTAATATAAGATGAGTTTGGATAAAGATTTGGTAGGTATTGAGCTAGACTACTTCAAATATATGCTTTTGCTACTATCCAGAGTTGAAACTCCTATAAAGTGTGTCAAATGTGATAATTTAAAAGGGAAAAGAAAGTGTATTTTTTTTGAGTTATTAATTTGTATTATTATAATTTTTTATTTTTTAATTAAAATATTATTTGATAATTTATCAACATAAATGATTGATTACCAACAATTAATGTAAAAAATTAGGAGATATATTACAACAAACTCTAGCTTATTATTGTTTGTTAGCAAATTTGGAGAGGGGAGGCAAATGGGGTCATAATCCCCTCTAAATGAAGAAGTTATGTCACAACCCCTTTCAGATGAGGAAACTACGACTTTCTTCCCAATAATCCAAGAATCAATCCGTAGTTTTAGCAATCAACCTTCCCATTTTTTCAAAACATTTGGAAGAAAATCTTGAGGTGAAGTTGCAAGCTTTTGTTTCCAAAAAGAAGGCCATGGAATTTTTTGACCTAGGTTTAATGAGGCAATTTATGGGTATTTAGCCCTCCCCCAAAACAATCGATCAATGGATCCAAAAATATTGGAAATCACATTTAAATTCAATGATTCCTATGTGATAGAGGTTTAATTATCTCTTCCTTTTTGAGGTGAAAGACAACAAATAATTGATATTTAAAATAGGCCCTTATTTACTTTGAGAAAGGCGTACATATCTAAATAGATGGACTACGGATTTTAATCCAAAGAATGGCATGCCCTTGACAATTCCTATGTGGCTATTTCTCTCACATTTTCCTCTTCAATGTTGGAATGATGAAGCCCTGCAATGCATTTGGAATTTGTTAGGAAAGTACATTGCTATGGCTAAACCAAAAGAAATTTTGTCCCATGTCCTCGAATATGTGTGAAAGTTGATATGGAAAAAGTGATACCATAAGATTTTATGATCGAAATAAATAGTTGGAAGTATCTTCAACAACTGGACCAAATACAACTTCCATTCAAGTCTATCAACTTTCTCATAAATATAGATGCTAAAATTTGCAAGAAATTAAAACATCAATCAACTAAAAATAATGAGCAAGAATAATGAACTCAAGTGCACAGGAAGATAACACCCACCACAAATATGGTAGTAATGTACAATGGTTTGTCCTACTTAAAACCTTTTGCATTCACTAAGACAACACAAGTAGGTCAATTTAGGGAAAAAGCTTTGTCCAAGTCATGACTTACATTTTATAAGATAACTTAAGGAAACCAATCTAGGGGACAATCTTCAAAGCAAGACAACGAGCCATCTTCTTCAACGAGGAACAAGGTTAGCCAAGGCACAAATATATATGCGATTTTGGGATGGGAAGAGATGTAACATCATATGGATTCCTAGCACAATATTCTACATGAAATATATGAATCTCTCAAGAAAGGAGAGCCATTTTAGTCCAAATTTCTTCAGAGGTTCAGAATCCAAGGGTTTTTCCTCCCAAAGAATCAAAGGAATCCCCAACACCATTGATATTTTAAAGTGAAGGGGAAGGTGAAAACCCTCTTGGATGGAAATACATGGCAAACTTCAAGGATGCCCAAATCAAGCTATTAAAGAATCACACATTGAGGTTTCCTCAAATAAAAACAAAGGAGAAGGAGCTTTGGAGGAACATATCCCTTGAAAATTAGGAAGAAAGACAATAAAATTGAAAAAGAGAAGAACAAGCATAAAAAATACAACTATGGGATTTCAAAAATGTTGACAAATTATCCACTTACATCCAAGACTTTCTTCTCAAAGGTTACACAAAGTCTTCAACATTTACACAAGAAAGGCTCTACTCTACATTGCTAAATCTACACCACAACTTGCACCACGTGTAGGTATGTCAACACATAGGTTATCTTCTAGATTAGAATACAAGTATATAGGTTTTGTGTTGAAAGTACAAAATGCACCTGTTGTAGCTCCTAGAGACAACCCCCAGGTTGAGGAAAGGGTAAATGCCTAGGACATCTTAGAGGAGTGCTTTGAGGATTTGCTAAGATTTGTGTTGCACTCTATATTTAATATAATTGGAATTATATTGATTTAGAACTTGGCTCAATCACCCTTCACCGAGGTAGACTTAGACATACGCATATGTATATGTAGCCAGATATCACTCATCCCAAGGATAAATGTCTCGATATGGTGGCCAACACATAGTAAAATGTAGCTTAATATTTGTTGTTATAGTAAAAATGGAGAGAGAGAAAGTAAGGAAGGAATTCAATGCAGAGGGCTGGATAACACATAATCCTAAGCAACGAATCACAGTAAAACTATGGAAGAATAAGGAGATGAAAGTGTAGAAATTTTTGAGCGCATTTTAAGGTTTCTAGCTCCATATTCTCATGGGTACATTCTGTCACGAAATAACATTGGTAATCTCTGATCTCACAAGTACTGTTGGCTACAATATAACATTAGTAAATATGTAATTGCACAGGTATCATTGCTACCCTATAACATAAGTAAATCCATAATTTGAGAGTGAAACCAACATCTTCTTTACACAATCTCAGAAGAAGATACACATACATGAAATGAAAAATAGAGGGGAACACATAGTACACATTACTCTACTTGCAATCACCATATTTGCTTCATTAATATTTGAAAATGGAGCCAATATCATAAGTCCAACACTGTTGACATTTGTATAAGCATTAGCACCTCATGAACAAGCCATTGAACCAAGAGTATGAACCTCTTTCTGTATACATAACTCATAATATCTGCAAAGATAGATTTCAGATCTTTGGGAACAAGATTTTGGAACTAGTCAAATGAGTTTCTTCCCCTATATATGGGTAGAGGGGGAGATTTGAATCAACAGTTACAAAATATCTTCTAATGTTATAGATGTTTGATCAATTAACAATCTCGGCATGCACATATTCGAATGATTACATAACAGACCGATTCCTTATTTAAAACACAAAAATTACAAAATAACAAAACATGGGAAAACTGAATGATGGCTACAACAAAAAATCTACATGCCAATTCCTGTGATCGCCTCTTATTAGGCCACGTCTCTGCCACGATGTTCCTTCGTAGTTACCAGCCAATATTCCTTTTACTTTCTCACCCTAACTATTTAATCTCCCCTCTTGGAACTGGCCATGATCAAGTGTGGTGGTGTTGAAGATGTCTCGTGACATAACTGCCGACCCCTCCACCTGCATACACTTTAGGCTATAATATCGAAACCCAATACATCTCGTAACTCTTATAAAATATCGTTAGGAAAACACAAGTTTATGGTCGCCCTTGGCTCCTCTTGCTTAAGCTCCTTTATCGCTTATCAACCATGGGACCACTGCCTGTTACCAAAGGCTTAATGCATAGGCTCTCCAATACTAGAGCCTTCTATCCTTGTAGCTTCATTTGAAATAACATTCTGAAAACATAAAGTTCTGATGTCTTCAAGCTCCTCTTCCATTGGCCCTCTTCCTATTTATCCCATGGGACTTTGTCGAGGGCCTATCTCCCTTTGTAATTCATGCTTCACCTTTAGTTCTTTGGATGGTCATGACTAAGCGCCACCACATATCAGAGCCCCTTTACCATTGGAACTTTTCTAAATTAGGATTTACACAGGAGTTACGATATTTTCATCCCCGATATGGCCCATAGAACTTAGGTTTCTAAATCTTCCCTTGGATCTGGGTTTTGTGAATCTATCATAACCATGTTCCAATCTACATCAGAATCCATCTTCATTGGAATTTTTCAAATTAATAATTAACAATGGAGTTACGAAAAATCCCACTTTCAATGAGCTCATAGCTCTTGGTGCTCGACCTTAGCTTTGTGTGTCTGGTTATATGGAGTTCCCATGACCGGGTGCCATATAATAATGAAGCCCTCTTCATCGAAACATTTTTAAAAGCTAATTAGAAAAGAGTTTTGATTTCTCTCACCTCCAATATATAGCTCTCTAAAATGATTTCATGTTGGTGTCATAATATCCAAGTGGCACTTCTTGAGTTGTGACACATGTCACCTAGATTTGTCCCTTTAGGCCCTTCAAAATGCTGAAATTTCCTGCCACGTGTCCTTGTCCGACCGCATCATGTTGACGTAATTTCCCCTGTCAACTTCTCGAAACCAACTATCTGTTGCCATGTGCCTAGTTTTAAGGAGAGAGAAAGTGTCCCTAGGGTCCTTGGTTTTGCACTAGTTTCCTTTGTATTTTTGTGACCAAGCGCTAGTCTGTATCAGAGCCCCTCTAGATCAGAAGTTTTTCAAAGAATAATTAAAAATAATTATGATGCCTTCAATCTCAAATATCCCTTCTTGGCACTTAGGTGCTCTGCCCACTCTATACCCTTGGTTCTTTTGAGTCTTCGTGACCAGCTGTCACATGATATTAGAGCTCCTCTCATCAGAAGCTTTTCAATTAAGAATTAAAGCAAAGTTCTGATGCCACCATCCTCCGAAATTTCATCTTAGCACTTAGGTGCTCCGCCCAGTTCTGTGCCCTTGGTCCCTTTGGTTTTCCATGACTGGGTTCCATATAATATCAAAGCCCCTCTCATCGGAACTTTTTCGAAAAGGAATTTAAAAGGGTTCCGATGTGATCAGGTGCCAAATTTTGACACTCTTCTTTAGATTTCAGCCTCCCTTTGGATTTCACCTTTCCTTTTGGCTTCGAGACTTAGGCTTTTGATTTTATATTTCTCCTCATGATTTCAGCCTCTTATATTTCCCCTTCCCTTTGGCCTTTTTTCACTTCAGTTCCCATTTTTGGCCATCATTCGACATCATTTGACACAATTGCAAAAAGGTGTAGTAGGTGACAACATTGGTTCCAATTCAGGACAATGTATTGCAAGCAATGCATTGAGAACCTGCATATTAGTGCCTTCTATCCATTGGGAATGGAGTCATTTTATTCAAATATATGAAAAGCAAAAACAACAGAAACATTAAGAACTTAAAGCATTACTGGTATATACAATGGCTCACTGGTATGTACAGTGAGTGAAAATGGACCTCTTTAACAACACTTTTTTGAAGGAGAGGAGCATGTTAGGTCCCTATACTACTAGTGTATCCCCTTATTATTATTAGTGCAACCCCCTTATTGTATTATTGTGCCCATGTAGTCCCCATATTGTTATTATTGTGCCCCATAGAAGCTCACTATTGTTATTGTTGTGCCCTTACATTATTATTGTTATGTTAGCTCTGATTATATTGTGACCCCTTAGACTCCTATATATAGAAAGGAGGTCTTTTCATTTGTATCATGGAATAATTGCTCATTTTTGTAATGTAAAGGATGTTCCCCCCTCAAAGAGGCTTATTTTTAAGTTGTTGATCTATCTTTTCTTCTATTTTGTGAGCTAGTTGCATAACATTTGTTGGAAGTAAAGCTTGAGAAACTGCCCATTCATAGGTAGCTCAAGCACTTCACCATCCAAGTTTTCCAACAAAAAGTATTGTTCCCATTTGCCTCAACAATATTGAAAGGTCCAAACCATAAGGGATCAAATTTTCCATGTTTTCCTTTATCTTTTCATCTGACATCCCCCCTGAGCACTAGATCCCTTGGATATAAGGTTATGTCTTTTGCCTTGTTGTCAAACAGAGCCTTCATCTTTTCCTGATGTTGAATAAGATTCTGAGTCACCTCCCCCTAGTTTCTTGAAGTTCTAATAGCTGATTGATCCTTCTGGTTAGATAATTTGGCTCTTCATCAACATCCTATAGAATTTTGGCCACTAGCATTACTAGTTGTATAGGGAAAATTTCACCTTTCACATACACTAATTCAAAAGGAGATTTCCGATTTGACCTCTTGGTAGTAACTCTATTGGCCCATAAAGAAAACTTCAATTATGAGTCCCAATTTTTATGATTTTCTGATATTGTTTCCTTAAAAATCCTTACCAAGGTTTTATTTGATGATTCAGTCAATTCATTTCCCTGTGGATAGTAGCTAGTGGAGTGACCCACAATGATATTATACTTCTGGCAAAAGCTTAGGAACTTGGCAGATTTAAAAACTTGAGCATTATCAATGATAATCTTCCATGGGCAATGAAACCTGGCAAGGATATTCTCCTCCATGAATTTGATAACCATGACATCGGTTGCATTTCTAGTTGGGATTGCTTCCACCCACTTAGTGAAGTAATCGGTGGTTGTAAGAATTCATTTGTGATGATCATTGGAGGGTGGGTGTATTTACCCAATGAATTCTAACCCCCACTTTCTGAAAGGTTCTTCAACAAAAACAATGATTAAAGGAAAATATGTTAGTTTATGCTTTTTAGAAAACATTTGGCACTTCTCACAATCCCAAACATATGCACGTACCTCACCAAACAACTTGGGCCAATAGAAACCTGCTTTGAAAATTTTATGGGTTGTAGCTCTCCAACAGTAATCCCCCTCCACACACACACACAATTATGGAGCTCATCCATCACTTTATGGATCTCTTCTTATACTAGGAATAAAAGAAAAATCCCCACTAGGTCTTTCCAATACAGTTGGCCATTTTAAATGACAACCTTCTGGGCTTGTAGCCTCAAATCCATGTATTTAACTTTATCAAAATTGAATGAATAACTAAAAAAAAAGTAAATAGTGGATTATATGTTCATACCAGTGAGACACGAGGTACTTCATTTGGATTTTTTTGTTGCGGCCTTGACCTTATTCTGCTCCTCTTCTCTTCAACTTTCTCCTTCCTTTGTCAACAAATTTATACCCAAGGCTTGGAAGTTTGATTCAGACAATATTTTAGCTAATCCTTGCCCCTTGATCAACTTCATGGGTTTGATCTCTAGGTTGTATTCTTGGATTTTAGGAATCCATTTACCTCTTTTTCCCTCATTGTCCCCATTTACCAGAACATTTTTCACATCAGCTGTAGGAACATAAGTTGTTATGCTTAATTGCAGGACATATTCTGAAGTATTTAGGTCCTTTACCAAGGAATAAGCTTCCTTCTCAAGAATGTTATAATTTAGCTCAACATCATGTAGCACCTAGCTGAAAAATACTATTGGTTGCTCATGTCCTTCATTGTTTTTCTGCAATAAGACAACATCCACTATATGAGGAGAAGAAAAAGAGAAAATGAAAAATGGTTTTAGATAGTCAGGGCTGACTAATATAGGAGCTTCTGCAAAGGCCCTTTTGATCATGGAGAATGACTCCCGAGCTTCTTCATTCCATTTTACCTCCATATCATTCTTCAACATCTCTATAATTTCTCTAATTATCTCAGCATAATTGGGTATGAACCTAATTAAAAAATTGATTATGCCCAAGAAAGCCTGGATTTATTTCTTATTTCTTGGTAATGGGATATTGTTGATGGCTTCCACCCTCTTAGGATCTATCTTCACCCCCTCTTTTTCCACGATGTGTCCTAGCAGCTTTTCCTCACTTAGAGCAAACTGAAACTTGTAAGGAATTAAAGACAGGCCATATTTTCTGCATTTCTCAAAACTGAGTTGTAGATGTTTAATATGATCCTCATCTATTTTTGAAAAACCAGTGGTGTCATCTAGGTAAATTACCACAAACTTATCTTGTTCTCCCACAAACACTATATCCATTTCTCTATGAAAAGTGGCTCCTGCATTAATGAGGTCGAAGGGAATTCTGGCATACATAAATGTTCCCCAAGGCATGGTGAAAGCAATTTTCTTTTGATCCTTAGGATGAAAAACTACTTGATTGTATCCAGAAAAACCATCCATCATAGACATATGAGCAGAGCCCACCACCTTTTGTAGAATGTAGTCCATTTTAGGCAGACGGTAATAATCCTTTTGTGAGGCCTTATTCGGATTCCTAGATTCAATACATAACCTTATTTCCTCGTTCTTCTTCCTAACATAAACTAGATTTTCCACCCAATATCAATACCTCAAAAGTATGATAATTTTAGCTTGGAGCAAATTCCTCACCTCTTTCGCAATTGATGGAAGTAACATAGGGTTAATCTACCTAAGCTTCTATTTGTATGGTTTTGCCCCACCCTTCAAAGGAATTTTATGTTGGATGATATTAATATCAATTGTTTTTAAATCATCATAATACCAAGAAAACACATCCGTATACTTCTTAAAAAGATCCAGGTACCTTTGTTTGTGTTCATTAGGAGCTCCTTTGGCCAACTTAATTATTTGGGGACCTTGATCTAAACCAATATTTCAGTCTTCTACCTATTCTTCAAATTCTTCCTCTAATTGACTTGGCAGCCATATCATTTGAGTTGAACAATATTCCAAGGGAAATAAACCTCTAGGGATAGTATTACCTTCAATTGTAAAATATTGTTCCCTACAATGGTGTCTTCCCACTTGGCATGTTGTTCATCTATCACTTTCTCTTCCTCCTGATCAGTCTATGAGCTTGAGGATTCTCCAACGACCTCCATGAAGCTTTTGATTTGTTCCTCATCTTCAAACACCTATAAATACTTAACATTGTATGGTACTGAAGGTATGTATGTGAATTCAATTTCATATCTGAGCTAAGGGTTTTTAGGAGGCTTGAAGTTACTGGTAGCTACAACTAAGGAATCAACCATCCAATTTCCATCTCTGGGAAAAAACTGGATGTTAAATGTAAGAAAAAGTTCTCAATTAGATCCCATATCTCATTTTAGTGGGCCTTCAGTCTTGGATGTTTGGTTTGGCATTGATTTTGTATTTGTTTCACCACCAGCTCTGAATCCCCAAACACTGTCAAGCACCCAATTTTTATATTTCTAGAAGCTTGTAGACCTAGTAGCAAAGCATCATATTCAACAACATTATTTGTGGCTTAAAACTCCAGTTTGAAAGAGCGAGGGATCAAGCTGCCTTCTAGGGATACCAATAACACCCCTGCCCCATTTCCTTCCCTTGAATAAGCACAATCAAAGTATAGCTTCCATACCTTTTCACACTCCAATGATTGTTGTTCTAATCGGACAAAAAATTTCACATGTGTCTCATCCATGATTTGATCATCTTACTCTAACATTAAACAACAAAAATCTCTCTCTTTACCATACATAGGGGCATTATTCAAACAGTCGGTCCTTGTAACTGTCTTCACAAATCTTTCTTCTCTATATAATCAACACTCTTCTCCACCAAAAACATGAATGGTAGCATATGTTAAATCCATTTTGATGGATCCTCCAATTTTCGATCCCATGATCTAGACGAGAGCATACCAAACCTCGCAGGGATATCAACCACTAAAATATCCATTACAACACTCTTCATAGGGATCTGAGCCAAATTTACCAGCAGGTATTTATTCATCCCTAGACATTTTACTCTCTTGGAGTCAAAAGAATACATATTTTTAATATATGGGACTCTTGTTATTTGCATCCCAAATTGCTTCATAATAAATAATGACATCATATTGTGAGAAAATCCTGAGTCAAGCATGTAGTTATGCAAGAGATGTTCATGAATCACCAGAGTGACTTAGAATGGGGGATTAGAAGGGTCTTGTTCCTCAACATGAGGTCCAAATACAACCATGCGGCTTTCTTCTTTGAGGTTCAGGTTGTCTTATTGAGGGGCCATGGTGGGGGTACACATGAACCCGATACTTGAACTTTTTAATTTGGATGTTTCAACAATTAGGTTAAGGGAACAAATATTTTGACCTTCTCCAGTTCTTTTTTAAGACTAAATGCAAGGGGATTCCTATCAGTTGTGACCACGACAGCAGACCCTTTTTCTTTATCACGTAATAGTTTGGATTGTAAGGGAAATTGTTCTATTTTAGAAACTTCAAGCTTGTGGAGAATGTAATCTAAAGGGTCTTTCTTTTTTAGTGGGGCTTGGTCTAGTGGCTTCTTACCTTTCTCTGTTGATTAGAAAGGATTGGTGGGAGAGGAATCCTCATCATGATCCTGCATTCTAGATCTTTTCCTAGAAGATCTAAAATCATATTTCCTATGTAGTTGGGCCTGCATGAAGTAAACAAACAATCTACAATAGTTTTCAATCTCACAATCATCCAGCGGGGCCTCCCAATAATCCCTTCTACTTCATTTGCCTTTATTTCAGGTTTTCCCTCTTAAAGAGAAGAAAACTATTTTCTTGGACTTTTATTATTTCTTTGGCATTTTCCTCTAGATCATCTTCAAAATACAATGGAAGATGAATTTGATCTTGTTTCTCCCTTCTCTCCCTTTACAAGAGTTGCAAAGGAGGTATCCTATACTGAGGATTGAAACTTCAATTAGGAGCTGGTTGGTTTTGTCGAGGAGGGTTTTTTTTTCTAAATCCAGTTTCACAAGCTTATTAGAACGGTTTCTTATCATCTTGTTCACTTCCTCGAGTTTCTGCTCTTGAGTTTCCTTTCGTTGGTGTGAGGAACTAGCTTCCTTTGTTCCCCTTCCCCTATCTCCATGATCAGTTCTCCCTCTCCACTTCCTAGTAGAGGTGAAATTTTCTTCAACTTCTAAAGCATTTATTTGAATTTGGTCTAAGGAGCAAGACTTCCTTCCTTTGAGAGTGAAACCAAATTCTGGTTTAAAGACCCCAGCAAAAACCACTTTAGAAGCAACCTGTGGAAGTTTGATTTTAGCAGGGAGACTATTGTACAATTTTTTAAACCTTTTTATGAATTTTGACACATCTTCATTATGTTTTTACTTCATATAATTGAGTTCAATGAGGATATACCCATGGTCCTTTTTCTCTCCCCATTTTTCCATGAAATAATTCTATATCTCCTCCTAGGTAGTGATTGAAGAATTTGGTAGGGATTTAGAAATTTCCTGGCTTCCCCATCAAGGGACATGAAAAAAGTCTTAACACCACATCTAGGTGTTCTACATTAATATTTTCTACAAAATGTACAAAATGATTCTACATCCCTCTATGTTGAAATGCCATCTTCCCCTATGAATCTTGGCAAGAGATTGAGATAGTCTTGTGGCATACCATTCAAGGGTTGTGGAAAGTCCAGTGGGGAATATTTGTTTAGGAGAAATCCTGGGACAACCATATTGAGCAAGGGAGGTGGTAGAATATTTATTACAGGTCCTTGCTAAGGGGGTATCTGAGTCACAACTGACTGGATCTAGGTTGGGAAGCTATTCACACTCTGTGTGGGATTGTTTATAAGGATGTCTTTAATATCTTTAGTTTTAAGGAAGGGATGAAATGAGAAATAGGGTGAAATGACAGAATCTTCTTCATTTTTTACTCTAGAAGGAAATGAGCCAAACAATGCACAATTTTCTTCAGGATATTCCAAGACTTTAGAGGTAGACTCAGGGTAGTTTATCACAACTTTTTGAGACTTAGTTGATGATATTTCTGGAAAAGATCTCATGAAATTTGGAGTAATAGGGGTCTTCTCTTTACAAATGCTTTAGGATATGGTTTTATCAGGGTTGAATACGGGTGGATTTCTCTACTAGCCTGTATCAGAGCGAGTATGAGGTCTCTGGAAAGCCAGAGTGCTCAAAATAATATTCAAACAATGGAGTCTCCAAGGTGAGATATCTTCAACCCATACTTCCCTTGCTCACCTAACAAAGGGAATGCAAAAGTTGTCATACCCAGGGAAAAATGTTCTTATTCGTTGATGATAAATGACAACAAAAAATTCCAGTTTAATTTGTCCTTGAATTACACTATGAATTAAAATCGAATCCTATTCTCATAACAACTTGTAAATAGTTAATTAAGTTTAATTAACTTAATTAACTTAGGAATTTTGAGTTGGAAGTCTTTCTGTAGTCATGTATATGTTCTCCCTAAATTTTAGGGATCCATGATAATTTTATTTGAGTTGTAATTAGATAACTTAGTTTGACTGAGTTATGTCGAGTTAAACTAGTTCTAATTGTTGGAGGAACTAGCACAATTCTAGCAGTGAGTTGGTGCACTGGTACATCCTCAGTCATACTCTAGCTAACTGAAGATTCCCTCATGAGAAACTCATTCATGTTAGTTCAGAGAAAGACTCAGTTGAGATTAGAGTGCAGGGACAATGTACTATTAGTGGTAGAATGATCCAAGTTGTACAAATCATGCATGCAATTAGAAGAGGACCTAGTTTTGGATTGCGTAGTTATGGAAGAAGGAATTCCCAATTAAATATTGACTATTCCTCTTAGGAATTGTGCAAGGAAATAGGGGCTTAGAAGGCATCAAAAATTGTCTAAGTGTTGTTCAGTGTGGGCTTGTGAGGTAGAGAGTTGATCATACTTGTGCGGAATTATTCTTGTGAGAACAAGATTTATATTATCACTCAGATTTATGATTAATGCAATAGAGAGTCAAGGTTTTGAGCAGTGGCTTTCCCTAGAGAAATAATTGTGTTATGCATCTTTGATTATCTTCCTCTCATCGATTATTGTTTTCATCGATCATTGGTTTCCATTGTTTAAAGAGTATAGTAGATTCTTGTCTTGTGTTTTAGTGCATTACATGAGATGTGAATCTACAGGAAAATATACATTCGTTCCCAAAAAACGATGCCAGAAGATGTTGTAGCTCCTAGAGATAACCCTCTTGTTGAGGAAAGGGTCAGTGCCTAACACATCTTAGAGGAGTGCTTTCAGGATTTGATGAGATTTGTGTTGCAATCCATTTTTAATATAATTGGAATTATATTGATTCATAACTTGGTTCAATCACCCTTCATCGAGGTAGACTTAGACAAACACATGCATATGTAGGCAGGTATCGCTCATCCCAAGGATAAATGTCTCGATATGGTGGCTGACAAACATTAAAATGTAGCTTAATATTTGTCGTTATAGTGAAAATGGAGGGGGATAAAGTAAGGAAGGAATTCAATGTAGGGGGTTGGATAACACATAATCCAAAGCAATGAATCCTAGAAGAACTATGGAAGAATAAGGAGATGAAAGTGTAGAAATTTTGGACCGCATTTTAAGGTTTCTAGCTCTATATTCTCATGGGTAAATTTTGTCATGAAATAACATTGGTAAATTTGTGATCTAATAGTTAATTTTAGCTACAATATAACACTAGTAAATTTGTAATTGAATAGGTACCATTTATACCCTATAACATAAGTAAATCCATAATTTGAGAGTGAAACCAACAACTTCTTTACACAATCTCAAAGGAAGATAAACATACATAAAATGACAAACAGAGGGGAACACATACTCCACATTACTTCGCTTGGAATCACTGGATCTGCTTCATTAATCTTTGAAAATGGAGTCCATATCATGGTTCCAACACAATTGACATTTGTATAAGCATTAGCACCTCATGAACAAGCCATTGAACCAAGAGTTGGAACCTCTTTCTGTATACAAAACTTAGAATATCTGCAAGGACAGATTTTGGACCTTTGGGAATAGGATTTTGGAACCAGTCAAATGAGTTTCTTCCCCCTATTTATGGGAAGATGGGCAACTTAGAATCAACAGTTACAAAATATCTTCTAATGTTACATATTTCTTATCGACTAGCTGTCTCAGTGTGCACATATTCAAATAATTACATAATAAATTGATTCCTTCTTAAAAACACATAAATTACAAAATAACAAAACATGGGAAAATTGAATGATGGCTACAACAAAAAATATCCATGCCAATTCTTGTGATCACCTATAATTAGGCCACGTCTCTACCACGGTGTTCCTTTGCAGCTACCAACCAATATGCCTTTCGCTTTCTCACCCTAATTGTTTAATCTCCCCTCTTGGAACCAACCATGATCAGGTGTGGTGGTGTTGAAGATGTCTTTTGACATAACTGTTGACCCCTCCACCTTCATACACTCTAGGCTATACTATCAGAACCCAATACATATCATAACTCTTATAAAAGATTGTTACAAAAACATAGGACTTTGATCACCCTTTTCTCCTCTTGCTTAAGCTCCTTATCGCTTATCAACCATGGGACCACTTCCTGTGACCAAAGGCTTAATGCATAGGCTCTGCAATATCAGAGCCTTTTATCCTCGTAACTTCATTTGAAATATCGTTATGAAAACATAAGTTTATGATGCCTTCATGCTCCTCTTCTGATCTAAAAATGAGGCACTAAAGGCTTCTTGCTAGGCTTACAAGAACCTCTCCCACTTCCAAAGCTTATATATTCCCAATACCTTATGATTAACTAATTGCAGAATTAAAAAGTGCTTGAAAATAGGTGTATGCTTGTGTTTGCCTTTAAATTGTTTATGTGCCTTAAGTTTATTTGCTTGAACTGATATAAAACATATAACAACAAATAAAGTAGCAAATACAATGCAACAACAAGCAATCACACATAACAACAATATAATATGGAGTTCACCCAAAACTCTTTGGCTACGTCTCCTTGAGCTCTAGTCAACTCGACTAGGCTCTATGGGATTATGATAAAGTCCTTTTATAAGCTCCACACTCAACTCCACTGGTTTACACTGAACACAATGGGCTTAGAACACCATCTTATCCTTGGCTCTAAAGCTCTCCAGATTTCTGGCTCTGGCTCTGGCTCTGGCTCCGATTATGGCTCTGGCTTTGGCTCTTGGCTCCGGCTCTAGCTTTGGCTCTGGCATTGGCTCTTGGCTCTGGCTCATGGCTCTGGCTCTGGCTCTGGCTCTGGATCTTGCTCTGGCCCTCGACTCTGGTTCTGGCTTCTCTAAGCTCTCTCTCGGTTTCTGCATGCCTCTATAGTCCGCTGAACCTCCAAATGACTCTCAGCAACCTTCCAGGACCTTTTTCAGTCCTCCCGCTCCCTTGACAACCTTCAACTCTCTGGTTTTTCGCTCGATCTCCAAGCGACTCCAAAAACTCCCTTAGCTGCCTGTGCTACCTGCCCTTTTCCTCAATCATGCTCTCTGGCTTCTTTGAGGCATTCTTCCGGCTTTGTGGCTTCCCCAACCGTTTCTCTATGGCTCTATGACTTCTTCTGCTCCTTGTCTCTTCGACTGGCCATCTGGCTCTGTGTCTCTCTCTGTCATTACAAACAAATCATTCTCTATAAAACACCTGCTTGCAGCATGGCACAATGATCAAGGGAAGTTACAAAGGAATCGGGCATTCCTTTAGGAAAAACCCGAAAATGGAACAAAATTCCAATACATAGAGATTTACCAGAAATAAACTATCGGGGGAAAAATCTTGGACTTCAAATTCTTTGAAATCTTGCTCGTATCCCTATCAGGTCCGCCCTTTTATGGCTGTCACAAGCCCACCGTTGATCTGCATGATCTCTGATCCAATGGTTGACTGCCATTTCAGGTGGCTTATGTGCAGGGAGATTACCTCCCTGAAAAGGCGGTTTTCTCTCTCCTACACCATGCCACGTGTCGGCCAGTGTATGGAATTAAGTGGAGCCCGTCCAATACCACTTACCGCCTGAGGCCTGCCCGAAATCCCACTTACCACGAAACTCAAATAACCCAAACCCACATCTATAAACCTTTCGGGTCCAACTTTTTTACTTTGGGTCATTTCCTTTGTATTTCAGTTTTATAACGGAAATGTGCTAATACACAGAAAATCCCAAAAAACCGGATTTCAAATTTTATGCAATCGGGCTTATAATTCCCATCGGGTCCGGCCCTTATCGGCTTATCGCAAGTCGCGTGCCCAACGACCCTTTGTATCGAGGATCACCGATCACTCGATCGCCGATCTGTCGATCCATTGATCCGCTGATCGCCGATATCGCACCTCGCGTATCGCATTGGCAGGGGTCTATGTCCATGCTCCTCCGATCGCCGATTGACCGATCGCTTTGATTGCCAGTTATCACAATCACATAATCGTATTATCGCAAGTCTGGGGTCTCGATATCTCATACATGCCTACCTCTGATGCGATGAGTCGAAGATCATTGTTCGGGGGTCCTTCCGCCCTGGCCTTAAGTCCACCCCTTTGCAAATTTGCGATGCGATTTCCTTTATAAGGCCTTTAGCCCATTTTTAGAAGAAATGCCTCCTTTTTCAAAGGACAAAAGCAATCTTCCTTTTGCGATAAATTCATCATCCGAAGTCCGTTTTAACCCATTCAAGTTGCAGTAGATTCAGAATGAAAAGATCTATGCAATGGGACTATTTCTAGGAGCATCCTTGGACTTTCATTTTCCTCTATGAGGAACACTTTAGACTTAGAAGTCTATCCAAGATCCATTTTGGATCACGCCTTCCCACTAAAGAACTTTTGGTCTCCAAAAGACTGATATACTAATTTGAACAGTAAATGAGAGTAACATCACACTCTTCTTTCAGCCTCCATACACTTGCCTCTACATAATGCCTCTGAACCAAAGTCTTTGACCACTTTCCTTCCTAGATGTGCTAGTTCTCCTTGGAAGAACTGTCTTCCTTTTTGACTTCATGCAGAACTCCTGCTGAGATGGTCATAGAAGGTAGTTTGAACTTCTCTGCCTTGATCATTGATCCAAGGTGGCTCAAACAAATGTGAAGTTACATCTGCTTCACAATATTTTCATTTCTGTTTGACAAACTATCAAAAACAACTGTTAACAACAATAGAAATACAGACAACAACTGGATGGTCTAAACTCCTGCTTCAACAAAAGAAACAGATTTTCACATATTGTGAATACCTCCATGTCTTACATCTGCATACAAATGATGGACTAGATAACAAGCCCACAAAAAAAGCCTTTAAAGCAAATGACCCTTCAAGTCAAGCATGTAGAAAAGATCTCAAGGATTCTTTTCAAAAGATGAAACACTTCATCATTATCTCCATCTTGGAGACCAAGTTAACTTCTCCCAAGTCAAAATTGCATCACATGCATGTCAAAGAAATCAACCCTACAAGTTAATTACACATGCATGTTCAAATACAAGGAAATCATCAACATCCTTGTGTTCATGCATATCATTCTCATGCATGCATTTCATCCTTCAACTTTCGCTTAAGCAAACTGTACTTTCGAAGCTGAAATGAACATAATGTTGCAGCAACAAAGTGAGTCTCCTACTCAACTTTTTCCATTCACCTTCTTGGTAAAATCCTGCAACTTGCATTCCATTAACAAAGAAATTCAAATAGATGCATCAATAGACATGCAATATTAATTGTATAAGAACTCTAACCATTTCTTACCAATCCATTTCAAAGGGATTTTCTTTGTCTGCACATCATCATCAACATGTGAATCATCCTGAAACACATCATCCATGGAAACTTCCTTTCCATTTTTTCCATTTTCTCTTTCCACCTTCTTCAAGTTTCATGGAACCATTGCTGGATTCAGAGTCCAACATTTTGTAGCAAGATGTCCTTGCTTATGGCAGTAAGTGCAACACATGTGCATCCTCTTGACAGCATGACTTGCCTTGTCCAATGGACCTTTGGCTTCTTGCTTCCTTTCCTTCAAAAGTTTCCTGCATGTGGCTATCTTCTTCCAACATCTAGAAACATTATGGTTATCCAAACCACAAAAGGAACATGCAATTCTTTTCCCATATCTATGTGGAAATTTATCATGCTTTGAAAAATCAAAAGGAAGATGATTAGAACCAGATTTATACCTTTCTCTTTCACCTTTATTGCCTTCATGAGGAGGTGAATCAAATGAAGAAGTGGATCCCTTTGGAACACCATCAATCTCTTCAAGGTTGTTAGAGTTTCCACAACTCTCTGGTTCAAGTGTGTGCTTCTGAACACCTACATCCTGCAAATGATGTTTCAAGCTATTGCATTCCTCCTGAATACAATCTTCACACTCTTGAGGTAGAAGACCTACAATGCAACTCCTTCTTGGAGCTGTTTCAATGGCCTTCATGGCAGCTTTGGAACTTTTTCCATAATACTGTCCATAGCCAAGACCCAAATACTTAGGCCTTTCCCCAACTACTATTGGCTCAACAATACCTTGTGCAAAAGTCAACTTGACTAGGCTCTCTGGGATTATGGAAAAGTCCTTTTACAAGCTCCACGCTCAACTCCACTAGTTTACACTAAACACAATGGGCTTAGAAAACCATCTTATCCATGGCTCTGAAACTCTCCGGCTTTCTAGCTCTAGCTCTCGCTCTGGCTCTCGGCTCTGACACTGGCTCTAGCTCTGGCTCTTGGCTCTGGCTCATGGCTCTAGCTCATGGCTCTGGCTCTGGTTCTCGCTCTAGCTCTCGGGTCTGGCTTTGCCTTCTCTGAGCTTTCTCTCGGCCTCTACGTGCCTCTTTAGTTTGCTTGACCTCCAAGTGACTCTCACCAACCTTCTAACGACATTTTTCAGTCCTCTCACTCCCTTAGCAACCTTCAGCTCTCTAGTGTTTCGCTCAACCTCCAAGCAACTCCAAAAACTCCCTTAGCTGCCTGCGCTGCCTACCTTTTTCCTCAATCGTGCTCTCTAGCTTCTTTGAGGCATTCTTCCGGCTCTGTGGCTTCTTCTGCTCCTTGTCTCTTCGACTGGCCATCTGGCTCTGTGGCTCTGTGGCTCTCTCTGTCATTAGAAACGCATCATTGTCTATAAAATTCCTGCTTGCAACGTGGAAAAATGATCAGGGGCAGTTACAAAAGAATTGGGGCCTTTCTTCAGGCAAAACCCGAAAATGGAACAAAATTTCAATACACAAAGATTTACCGGAAATACACTATCGAGCACAAAATCCCAGACTTCAAATTCTATGAAATCACACTCATATCCCTATCGGGTCTGCCCTTTTATGGCTGTCACAAGCCCACCGTTGATCTGCGTGATCTCCAATCCAACAGATGATCGCCATTTCGAGTGGCTTATGTGCATGGAGATTACTCGCCCGAAAAGGCAGGTTTCTCTCTCCTGCACCATGCCACATGTCGACCAGTGTATGGGATCGGGCAGAGCCCATCCAATACCACTTATTGCCTGAGGCCTGCCCGAAATCCCACTTACCACAAAACTCAAATAACCCAAACCTGCATCTATAAACCTTTCGAGTCCAGCTTTATCGCTTCGAGTCATTTCCTTTGTATTTTGGTTTTATAACGGAAATGCGCTAATACACAGAAAATCCGAAAAAACTGGATTTCAAATTTTATGCAATTTGGCTTATAATTCCCATCTGGTTTGACCCTTATCGGCTTATCGCAAGTCGCGTGCCAAATGGCCCTTTGTATCAGGGATCACTGATCACCCGATCGTCGATCTGCCGATCCGCCAATCCACTAATCGTCGATATCGCACCTCGCGTATCGCATCGGTGGGGGTCTATGTCCTTGCTCCTCCGATCGCTCTGATCGCCGATTATCGCAATCGCATTATCGCAAGTCTGGGGTCCCGATATCACATACATGCCTGCCTCCGATGCGATGAGTCAGAGATCACTGATCGGGGGTCCTTCTGCCTTGGCCTTAAGTCCACCCCTTTGCAAATTTGCGATGTGATTTCCTTTATAAGGCCTTTAGCCTATTTTTAGAAGAAATGCCTCCTTTTTCAAAGGACAAAAGTAATCTTCCTTTTGCGATAACTTTATCATCCGAAGTCCGTTTTAGCCCATTCAAGTTGTAGTAGATTCAGAACGAAAAGATCTATGCAATGGGACTATTTCTAGGAGCATCCTTGGACTTTCATTTTCCTCTGTGAGGAACACTTTAGACTTAGAAGTCTATCCAAGATCCATTTTGGATCATCTTCCATTGGCCCTCTTCCTATTTATCCCATGGGACCCTATTGGGGGCTTATCTCCCTTTGTAATTCATGCTTCACCCTTGGTTCTTTGGATGGTCATGACCAAGCTTCACCACATATTGGAGCCCCTTCACCATCAAAACTTTTCCAAATTATAATTTAAACAGGAGTTACAATATTCACATCCTCGATATAACCCATAATACTTAGTTCTTAAATCTTCCCTTGGCTCTGGGTTCTGTGGATCTCTCACGACCATGTGCTAGTCTACATCGGAAGCCCTCTTAATCAAAATTTTTCAAATTAAGAATTAACATTGGAGTTACGAAAATTCCCACTTCCGATGAGCTCATAACTCTTGGTGCTTGGTCCCAACTCTGGGCCCTTAGTTCTTTGGAGTTCCCATGACCGGGAAACATATAATATCGAAGCCCTCTTCATCATAACATTTTCAAAAGCTAATTATAAAAGATTTCTAATTTCCCTCACCTATGAAATACAGATCTACGACATGACATCATGATGGTGTCATAATCTCCACGTGGTGCCTCCTAAGTGGTGACAAATGTCACCTAGATTTGTCCCTTTAGGCCCTCCAAAATGCTAAAATCGCCTTCCACATGTCCTTGTCCGACCATGTCATGCTGACCTAATATGCCTTGTTAGCTTCTTAGAACCAACTATTTGCTGCCATGTGTCTAGTTTTGAGGAGAGAGAAAGGGTCCCTAGGGTCCTTGGTTTTGTGCTAATTTCCTTTGTATTTTCATGACCAAGTGCCAGTTTGTATCGGAGCCCCTCTTTATCAGAAATTTTTCAAAATATAATTAAAAAGATTTTTGATGCCTTCAACCTTTGATATCCCTTCTTGGCACTTAAGTGCTCTGCCCGCTCTAGGCCCTCGATTCTTTTGAGTCTTCGTGACTAGTTGCCACATGATATCAAAGCTCCTCTGTCGCATGATATCAAAGCTCCTCTCATAGGAAGATTTTCAATTAATAATTAAAGCAAATTTCTGACACCACCATCCTCCAAAATTCCATCTTAGCACTTAGGGGCTCCGCTCAATTCTGCACCCTTGGTCCCTTTTGTTTTCCATGAATGGGTGCCATATAATATCACCCCTCTCATCAGAACTTTTTTGAAAAGGAATTTAAAGTGTTACGATATGATTGGGTCCCAAATTTCAGAACTCCTCTTTAGATTTCAGTCTCCCTTTGGATTTCGACTTTCCTTTTGGCTTTGAGACTTAGGCTTTTGATTTTGGCTTCCTCCTCGTGATTTCAACCTCTTATATTTTCCCTCCACTTTGGCCTTTTTGCACTCCAGATCCCTTTTTTGGCCATCATTTGCAATCATTTGACACAATTGCAAAAAGGTGTAGTAGGTGATAACAACACCAATGTAGGGAAAAAATCACACTCAATGCTAACAAATGTGAGGGAACTAATGTTCACCAAAAATAAGGATGCTCACGATCTAATACCTAAAATTAAATTTCAACCAACATAGGACGATGTGAGGGTCATCTATGTCACTAGTTGCACCTTACTTCCTCTTAGAAAAGACTCACAAATAATGAGATTAGCGTATCAGAGTCAAGGAGAAAGAGAAGAAGCATACACAAACTAGGCCTAGACAAATATTGATTTTGTTTACTTGGATTTTGAAAAGATGAGATTTTGTCATTTTAGTATGCCTTGGTTTCTTTCTAGCCATATCTTCTCAATTGCATATTGATTCTTCAGGTTAAGCATCCAAGTAAAATGGATAGATAGCATAGTAGTGGTAGTGGTAGTAGTGTGAGATAAAATCTTTAACACTCACATTGATACCAAATGAAGAATCATTAATACAAAAGAAATAATGGAGCAACACAAAAAATCTATCAATACTATCACCAACTCAAATCAATTTTATTAATAAGACCAAAATCTATACATGTTTGAGAGCTTTCCCACAATCTCGCAACAAAATTTCCAAAAATCTCCCAACCATACTTTCTCTCTCAAAATAAACTTTAGAGATATAACAAAACAACAATAATTAAATCTAGAATACTACAATTGAATCATTATTCAAACAATTCTTCAAGGAAAGAGAATCAAACTTGATATGGCTAATATGATTGATAGGACCTTCCACTCCTTTCTTTTCTAGGGTGTGGCCCAATTTGGTTTTAGATTTGGATTTACAGAGTGGATTTCCTCTTGTATCAATGTTGATCTTAACTAGTTGTTGACCTTGATCATGTGCATCTAAACATATAGATCCATCCATCTTGGAGAATTCATTGACATTGGAAACTACAATTAGGGAATTAGCAAGATGAAATCTCATATCCCAGACCAACTATAGATGTCCCTCTATGGTATGCTCTACATAAGGCAAAGTAGAGCTATTAAATAGAAGAGAAAAGTAGTTGTAATCCCCAAAATGAAAACTACCAAAGGCCAAGAAATATAAGCATTCTTGAGATCGTATTAGGAATATCATCCTTCAATATAAGCTTCCTTGATGTTAATGTATATAGGTCAACGAATTAAGGTCCCCTACCATTTATCTACCATTTCTTGCATCTCTTGGAGTCTTTGAAGTTAATCCTCAAGAATGTTTTTTAATGACCTTAGTACATCCATGTCCATGAGGGTTAGAAGGTGAAACTTACAATGGATATATCCTACTCAATATTGATTGAAAGTATAACATATCACATATCAATTCAAACAATTAAAAATCCTCTTTCCAATGAAGCTGGTATTGTGGAAATCAAAGGCCTCTTTCAAAACTTATGAGCTTTATAGTTTATGTGGTTTCCAGGAAAAACCCTTGAAATAGTTGATTTTAAATCATCGATACCTTGACCTCCAAATTTTCAATTCAAATGTTTTTTTTTTTTTTGAATTTGAGTGATTTTCCATAAGGAAGTCAAACTTATAACTTGTTTCTACAAATTCAACCTAGAATTTTATTGGAAGTCATTTAAATGTCATAGCCCTCATTTTTTCCCTTAAAAAAAAACACTTTGGCCAAGGAAAGGGATCTCATACCACTTGTTTTGTGTTTCAATAGATATGAAATTAAGACATAAAATAAATCATTAACATATAAATCAAAACATTCACAAGATTGAACACAAGAGAATAATAGGCAAAACCCTTGAGGTATTAGATATCATTTTTGGGATTCAACTGTGTTAAGTAAGTCATTAATCTATGGCCATTTCCATGAGAGGTAGTCATAACTAACTAATTTCTCATGATTTTTGAACAGCTCACTTAGCACTCATTGCATCGGCTGATGCTCATAGGGGTGAATAAGTGGGATTGAAACAAGAGAAATGAATCACATAGCGTCAATCATCACTTCTGGGTCTTGCATCCAGTAACTAGGACTTCCCGGGAGGTCACCCATCCCAGATTGCCTCTGGCTCAAGAGCACTTAACTGTAGAGTTTTCCCCACAATCAAGCCCACTTAGATTACTACCCCATTTGCAAAACCTTAGCAAGTATTGTGCCTCATGAACCATTCAAGTAGCGTTCCCTTCACTCTTTTGAATTTAAGTATTGAGGGGTATGACCATTTCCATGAGAGGTAGTCGTAACTGACTAATTTCTCATTATTTTTGAATAGTCCACTTAGCACTCATTACATCAGGTGATGCTCTCAGGGGTGAAGAAGTGGGATTAAAACTAGTGAAATGAATCACATAGCGTCAATCATCACTTCCGGGGCTTGCACCTGGTAACTAGGACTTCCCAGGATGTCACCCATCCCAGATCGCCTCTGGCTCAAGCACGCTTAACTATTGAATTTTCCCCACAATCAAGCTCACTTAGCTTGCTACCACATTTGCAAAACCTTAGCAAGTATTGTGCCTCATGAACCATTCAAGTAGAGTTCCCTTCACTCTTTTGAATTTAAGTATTGAGGGGTTTTCAAATGAATTATATTAGATATCAAGCTAAGTGGGCTTGATTGTGGGGAAAACTCCACAGTTAAGTGTGCTTGAGCTAGAGGCGATCTGGGATGGGTGACCTCTCAGGAAGTCATGGTTACTGGGTGAAAGCCCCAGAAGTGATGATTAGTGCTATGTGATTCATTTCACTAGTTTCAATCCCACTTCTTCACCCCTGTGAGCATCACCTGATGTGATGAATGCTAAGTGAACTATTCAAAAATAATGAGAAATTAGTCAATTACGACTACCTCTCATGGAAATGGTCATAGATGAATGACTTACTTAACGTAATTGAATCCCAAAAATGATATCTAATATAATGCACTGCGAAAACCCCTCAATACTTAAATTCAAAAGAGTGAAGGGAACTCTAATTGAATGGTTCATGAGGCACAATACTCGCTAAGGTTTTGAAAATGGGGTAGCAAGCTAAGTGGGGTTGATTGTGGGGAAAACTCTGTAGTTAAGCGCACTTGAGCCAGAGGCAATCTGGGATGGGTGACCTCCCAAAAAGTCCTGGTTACTGGGTGCAAGCCCTAGAAGTGATGATTGACGCAATGTGATTCATTTCACTAGTTTCAATCCCACTTCTTCACCCCTATGAGCATCACCCGATGTAATGAGTGCTAAGTGAACTATTCACAAATCATGAGAAATTAGTCAATTACGACTACCTCTCATGGAAATGGTCATAGATGAATGACTTACTTAACACAGTTGAATCTCAAAGATGATATCTAATAGAATGCACTATGAAAACCCCTCAATACTTAAATTCAAAAGAGTGAAGGGAACTCTACTTGAATGGTTCAAGAGGCACAATACTTGCTAAGGTTTTGCAAATGGGGTAGCAAGCTAAGTGGGCTTGATTGTGGGGAAAACTCCACAGTTAAGTGGGCTTGAGCCAGAGGTGATCTGGGATGGGTGACCTCTCGGGAAGTCCTGGTTACTGGGTGCTAGCAAGCTAAGTGGGCTTGATTGTGGGGAAAACTCCACAGTTAAGCACGCTTGAGCCAGAGGCGATCTAGGATGGGTGACCTCTCGAGAAGTCCTGGTTACCGGGTGCAAGCCTCGAAAGTGATGATTGACCCTATGTGATTCATTTCATTAGTTTCAAAACCACTTCTTCACCGCTGTGAGCATCACCCATTGCAATGAGTTCTAAGTGAACTATTCAAAAATCATGAGAAATTAGTTAGTTACGACTACCTCTCATGGAAATGGTCATAGATGAATGACTTACTTAACGCACTTGAATCCCAAAAATGATATCTAATATAATTCACTGCAAAAACCCATCAATAATTAAATTAAAAAGAGTGAAGGGAACTCTACTTGAATGGTTCATGAGGCACAATACTTGTTAAGGTTTTTGCAAATGGGGTAGCAAGCTAAGTGGGCTTGATTGTGGGGAAAACTCCACAGTTAAGCGTGCTTGAGCTAGAGATGATCTGGGATGGGTGACCTCTGAGGAAGTCCTAGTTACCTGGTGCTAGCAAGCTAAGTGGGCTTGAATGTGGGGAAAACTCCACAGTTAAGTACGCTTGAGACAAAGGCGATCTGGGATGGGTGACCTCTTGGGAAGTCCTGGTTACCATGTGCAAGCCCCAGAATTGATGATTTGATGCTATGTGATTCATTTCACTAGTTTCAATCCCACTTCTTCACCCCTGTGAGCATCACTCGATGCAATGAATGCTAAGTGAACTATTCAAAAATCATGAGAAATTATTCAGTTACGACTACCTCTCATGGAAATGGTCATAGATGAATGACTTACTTAACGCACTTGAATCCCAAAAATGATATCTAATATAATGCACTACGAAAACCCCTCAACACTTAAATTCAAAAGAGTAAAGAGAACTCTACTTGAATGGTTCATGAGGCACAATACTTGCTAAGGTTTTTCAAATGGGGTAGCAAGCTAAGTGGGCTTGATTGTGGGGAAAACTCCATAGTTAAGCACGCTTGAGCCAAAGGCGATCTGGGAAGGGTGAACTCCCAGGAAGTCCTGGTTATCGGGTGCAAGCCCTGGAAGTGAGGATTGGCGCTATGTGATTCATTTCACTAGTTTCAATCCCACTTCTTCACCCCTGTGATCATCACCCGATGCAATGAGTGTTAAGTGAACTATTCAAAAATCATGAGAATTAGTTAGTTACGACTACCTCTCATGGAAATGGTCATAGATGAATGACTTACTTAACACAGCTGAATCCCAAAAATGATATCTATTATAATGCACTGCGAAAACCCCTCAATACTTAAGTTCAAAAGAGTGAAGGGAACTCTACTTGAATGGTTCATGAGGCACAATACTTGCTAAGGTTTTGCAAATAGGGTAGAAGGCTAAGTGGGCTTGATTTTGGGGAAAAATCCACAGTTACGTGCACTTAAGCCAGAGGCGATCTGGGATTGGTGACCTCCCTGGAAGTCCAGGTTACTGGGTGCAATCCCCGAAAGTGATGATTGACACTATGTGATTCATTTCACTAGTTTCAATCACACTTATTCAGCCTTGTGAGCATCACCCGATGCATGGGTGCTAAGTGAACTATTCAAGAATCATGAGAAATTATTCAGTTACGACTACCTCTCATGGAAATGGTCATAGATGAATGACTTACTTAACATTGTTGAATCCCAAAAATGATATCTAATATAATCCAATGCGAAAACCCCTCAATACTTAAATTCAAAAGAGTGAAGGGAACTCTACTTGAATGGTTCATGATGCACAACACTTGCTAAGGTTTTGCAAATGGTGTAGCAAGCTAAGTGGGCTTCATTGTGGGGAAATTCCATAGTTAAGCACGCTTGAGCTGGAGGCGATCTAGGATGGGTGATCTCTCAGGAAGTCCTAGTTACCAGGTGCAAGCCCGGGAAGTGATGGTTGAAGCTATGTGATTCATTTCACTAGTTTCAATCCCACTTCTTCACCCTTGTGAGCATCACCCAATGCAATGAGTGCTAAGTGAACTATTCACAAATCATGAGAAATTAGTCAGTTACAACTACCTCTCATGGAAATGGTCATAGATGAATGAATTACTTAACGCACTTGAATCCCAAAAATGATATCTAATATAATGCACTACGAAAACCCCTCAATACTTAAATTCAAAAGAGTGAAGGGAACTCTACATGAATGGTTCATTAGGCACAATACTTGCTAAGGTTTTGCAAATAGGGTAGCAAGATAAGTGGGATTGATTGTGGGGAAAAATCCATAGTTAAGCGCGCTTGAGCCAGAGGCGATCTAGGATGAGTGACCTCCCAAGAAGTCCTGGTTACCGGATGCAAGCCCCATAAGTGATGATTGACGCCATGTGATTCATTTCACTAGTTTCAATCCCACTTCTTCACCCCTGTGAGCATCACCCGATGAAATGAGTGCTAATTGAGCTATTCAAAAATCATGAGAAATCATTTAGTTACGACTACCTCTCATGGAAATGGTCATAGATGAATGACTTACTTAACGCTGTTGAGTCCCAAAAATGATATCTAATATAATGCACTGCGAAAACCCCTTAATACTTAAATTCAAAAGAGTGAAGGGAACTCTACTTGAATGGTTCATGAGGCACAATACTTGCTAAGGTTTTGCAAATGGGGTAGCAAGCTAAGTGGGCTCGATTGTGGGGAAAATCCACAGTTAAGTGCACTTGAGCCAGAAGTGATTTGGGATGGGTGACCTCCCAGGAAGTCCTGGTTATCGGGTGCAAGCCCCGGAAGTGATGATTGACACTATGTGATTCATTTCACTAGTTTCAATCCCACTTCTTCGCCCCTATGAGGATCATTCGATGCAATGAGTGCTAAGTGAGCTATTCAAAAATCATGAGAAGTTATTCAGTTATGACTACCTCTCATGGAAATGGTCATAGATGAATGACTTACTTAACTTTGTTGAATCCCAAAAATGATATCTAATATAATGCACTACGAAAACCCCTCAATACTTAATTTCAAAAGAGTGAAGGGAACTCTACTTGAATGGTTCATGAGGCACAATACTTTCTATGGCTTTTCAAATGGGGTAGTAAGATAAGTGGGCTTGATTGTGGGGAAAAATCCATAGTTAAGCGCGCTTTAGCGAGAGGCGATATGGGATGGGTGACCTCCCAGGAAGTCTTGGTTACCTGGTGCAAGCACCGGAAGTGATGATTGACGTGCTGTGTGATTCATTTCACTAGTTTCAATCCCAATTCTTCACCCCTGTGAGCATCACCCAATGTAATGAGTGCTAAGTGAACTATTCAAAAGTCATGAGGAATCATTTAGTTATGACTACCTCTCATGGAAATGGCCATAGATGAATGACTTACTTAACGTTGTTGAATCCAAAAAATGATATCTAATATAATGCATTGTGAAAACCCTTGAATACTTAAATTCAAAAGAGTGAAGGGAAATCTACTTAAATGGTTCATGAGGCACAATACTTGCTAAGGTTTTTCAAATGGGGTAGCAAGCTAAGTGGGCTTTATTGTCAGGAAAAATCCACAGTTAAGCGTGCTTGAGCCAGAGGCGATCTCGGATGGGTGACCTCCCAAGAAGTCTTGGTTATCAGGTGCAAGCCTAGGAAGTGATGATTGATGCTATGTGATTCATTTCACTAGTTTCAATCCCACTTCTTCAACCCTATGAGCATCACCTGACGCAATGAGTGCTAAGTGAACTATTCAAAAATCACGAGAAATTATTCAGTTACGACTACTTCTCATGGATATGGTCATAGATGAATGACTTACTTAATGTTGTTGAATCCCAAAAATGATATCTAATATAATGCACTATGAAAAACCCTCAATACTTAAATTCAAAAGAGTGAAGGGAACTCTACTTGAATGGTTCATGAGGCACAATACTTGCTAAGGTTTTGCAAATGGGGTAGCAAGCTAAGCAGCCTTGATTGTGGGGAAAAATCCACAGTTAAGTGCCCTTAAGCCGATGGCGATCTGGGATGGGTGACCTCCCGAGAAGTCCTGGTTACCAGGTGCAAGCCCCAGAAGTGATGATTGATGCTATGTGATTCATTTCACTAGTTTCAATCCCACTTCTTGTTTCTGGGAAAACTAGTGTCGCTATTTGATCTACTAGTCCCACTAAGACAGGTAGCTATCTTAGAAACAAACAATTCAAAGAAACTTGTGTTTTCCTTTATGGATGATACATAAGAGAGAAGTAGAGAGCACCAACCTCAGTCTTTTGCTTGGCTCCTTGCTTGTTTCCTCTCTCCTTTGATAGAGCTTCACCACTCCTTTCTCACTTGTCCTACTTCAAAGAACACCTGTAGAGGCAAAGCAGCAAAATACCATCAAAGCATAGAGATCTATAATACCATAAACAATGTAGAATCAGATGCACATTAACCATACAATTGCATTCACAAATACAAGATTTACAAGTACACAAGTATATGGAGGAAAACTCAAATCACTTTATTGATAGTATAAGTAGAAGAGAGGATTACAACCCAGCTGTTTGATCGAGCATCATCCCCCTAGCATGAAAGCCCTCTTCACCTCATGAAAAGCAAGATCACCCAACAATACAAAATCTCAAAGAGAAACCGACAACACTTCCTTACAAATTACAAAATTCCAGCCTCTGGATCTCTGGGACGAGGGATCCATTTATAGATATTTGTAGAGAGGTGAGTCACTTCTGGGTTTTGATTAGTGTCACTTCACTGATAGTTCTTGGTTCCACTTGGAGATTGTATGATATCTTACTCATCCCTGGGCGAATTCAGATAGGCAAGTGTCATATGAGCAGTTTCTAGAAGATTCTCTGAGTTTCCACCTAGAAAACTGCCTCTACCATTTATCTGTTCTCGCTCATAACACCCTACAGAAGGGATTTCCAATATGCATCGCACCCCTTATGTGTAACATGTGAGATGCATCACACCCTCAACATGGAGCAGTCTGTATGGTTCAGTTTTGACCAGTTCTTAGTAGTTTTTCAGGGAGAACTTCTGGGAAATGATGTAATCAGTTAACCTTGATCTTTTAAGGTGTGAAACAACACTTTTAGGGGTTTGAGAGTCCTTGTTTTATCGACATATGTGATTGGGTTTGCAGTGCCAAAATATGTCTATAACAGTTGCCCCCTAAAGCATGAGGTCGTAAATCTTCTGATGTCGGGTGAAATTATTTATCATGAGGATCTGAGGTTTTTCGAACTGGAAGGTGACCTGTATAAAATACAATACAATACATTATCTTCATATTATTTTCATGATCTAGCTGAGGTGGGCATTCCCATGCTCAACTCTGTAAAATCATTTTCATGTACATAGGACAGAAAATCGTCTGTGTGGTAGACTGATGATTCTGGTAGAGCCATCATCCCTTAGCTTGGATGATCATCTGTGCAGCTATGGAGTACATTTGATGTCTTTATTTTCCTGAATATATTGCAGCCTGGATGAATGAAACTAGATCCCGGGTCTTCAAACTCGTCCAATCTTCGCCCGATGTATAAGTCGATCCATGTGAAAAGATGTCTTGAAGTCAAACATGGAAAGACATCACCTGATTACTAGCCAATGATGTAAGTTGTTAACAGGTGCGAGAGGAATCACCGATAATGATAATGACCCTCAAGGTACTACAGTAAAATTCATGTGATGTGAATATAGGACTTGATGTCGAACACCACACAAAATCTTTCGGTCGAAGGCCATTGATGTAAACCTGTCTCCGGAAGTGAGAAACTTGCCATTGAGGCATGCACACTTCAAAGTACTGAAAGGGTTGTTCCTAAGTCAACTTCTTGGATAATGAGCTCATGTCCACAAGAAGTGACCTATTGTAGGAGGGCCTTAATGAATCCCACATCTGTGACACGAAATGAAGCAAATGATTTTCTGGAGGTGAAAACAATCTGATGATACAAGGTTCAGGGTGGCGGTCATAAAAAATGGAGCGTGAAGGTATTGCAGTGGATGAGGCGTTAGCTGGGTTGGTGAATTCTCTGAGTGACTTCTCTTGAACATATCGGTGACACTGTGATGGATCGGTAGCGTTAACCCCATGGATAGTACAGAGTACCAATGGTGATGGTGAACGGAATAACCCAACCCGACTCAATCATGGTGATGGAGTGAAAGTTTCATGTTCAAGAGCAACCTGCTACCAATGAAGTTCTTCAAGTTTTCTTCCCTTTTTCCCCAGTCATTGCTGACCAGTACCTCTTTATTTTTGTCAAGCTTAAGGAGGATAACATATGCTTGTTCTATAATTTTCCCTTCGAGGAAACCTGTCGCTCTATTTTAGCAAGTCTAGTGACAGTGAAACTCACTCTTGTCTAGGTAGACAAGTTTGTCGCTATTGTTTTAACGAGTTTAACAACAAAGACAACTCAGTCCTTTTCATGTTTAGAGAGTTTGAAAAGAGACAGAAAGGAAACTCCAGTAGTCCTTTTTCGTGGTATAATCCCTTAAGTTCGAAAAAGTATAAAATAATACGAAAGGGATGACTTTTCGATAGTTTTAGCGAGCTGACCAAGACAAGTGCTCGATCTTTTTTTGTAATGATCCCTCAGGTCCAAAAAGATTAAAATATAGAGGAGGGATGGCACTTCCCTTTACTTTAATGAGCTGGAAAGGCCAGTAGCTCAGCAATCTTTTCATATTTTACGAGTCTAAAAAGAGCTTAAAAGAGACTCGTTTTTTTAGGAACGAGTGATGTATCGGGGTAGCAACTAGTTCCAGGTAAATTTGGAACTTCCCAAACATGGCAGTGTAATGAGGGTGGCTAATAGAATCACTCGTCACAGCTGTTACTCAAAAGGGTAAACAATCAAGTGGAGGCGTATGATAAGCTAAAAGAGTGAGGTGACGGTAAGAACACGACCAAGGCTCAAACGGCTGATAGCAATGCAATCATAAAGGTTATTTACAGAGGGTGGATTCATTTTTTAATGAGCTTGAATCTTTGGAAACTATGCTCAGTGGCGGGTTTATTTTTTAACGAGCTTCAACCCTGCAGTAACATTTCTCATTGCTAGGTTTATTTTTTAATGAGCTTGAACTTTGCGGAAACATTTCTTGCTCCAGTCGTCTTTTAAAGATGTCTCTTATTTTGTAGGTCCATTTTTTAGTGAGCTTACCCCATGTGAAACATTGCTCAATGCCTTTTGTATGCTGGTTAGAAACAATCAAACTACAGAGCTAACTACACTAACAGGTAAGAACTACTGAGGTTAGGTAGGATAGTTTAGAAAAAACATTTCCTTTGCTTTGTCGGGGCCGCCGACAAAGGTGAATGGTGGATCAAACCAATCACCTAACCTAAGAAGTTGCTACTAGTAGCTAAGCTAGAACACTGTAAGGCTGGTCGCTTTTTACTTGCATAAAAAAGGTTTGCATGCCCCCGGGTGTAAAGAAAAGTAGAGTTTCCAGGTCACCATATGGAAGTCCTTGCATTTAAGCAAGATTGTTTCGTCTGCGGGGCAGATAAAAAACTTCCTTGGCTTTGTCCATCGAAATGGACAAAGGTGAATGGTATGGGTCGACACTTCCAATCACATAACCTTCGAGGAGATCCTGTTTCGGATTGATCCCATATCCTATACGGAAATGGTGTTTTAGACCAATCATATAACCTAAGATGAGGAGATCTTGTTTTGGACTAATCCCATATCCTATACGGAAATGGTGTTTCAAACCAATCATATAACCTATGAGGAAAACTATCTTTTCATCTGGGTTCGCCTGCCGAAGCAGACCAGGGTGCATGCCCCCTAAGCTTCGTTACATTCACCGAATCACTCGCGGTAATTAGGTGGATGAATTGGAGATTGAAGAGACATTCCTTGTGTAGAGAGACCATTGAGGGATGGCATTTGACTCGTAGTCATGTTTGAACCAGGAAATGAAAGCTGGCCAACAAGCCGTACCATTCTTCCTTCATACGGGAAACACATCACCTGAAAGAGTGAGGAAACAATAGCTCCCATGTTGTAAATGTAGTCACGCCCGAGGAGTAGATTGTAATCTAGCAGCCCTTGGACTACCATCATGTTCAAGTGAACGTTTTTCCTTCTCAAAGTTATAGGCACATTTGGAAGGATCCCTAATGGTTGACTGGTTCCTTTATTGAAGCCTGACAAATTTTGATTCTCAGGCAGAAGCGATGGCAAACCAAGCGCTTTCCAAGCAGTTGAGGAAAGGATACTCATAGAAGCCCCTTCATCTATGATAGTGCTAGCCATGATCATTCTGTAAACTTGTACTATGATTCTGAATGGCACATTAGATGGAAGGCGAGGTCCCGCTAGTAGATTCCAATCAAAGGAAACGACTAGATTGCTTGGAGGAGGGACCGAATAAACGGCTGGATGAGTCTCTTGAAATGGGGAACTTCCTTCCTGTGGTAAAGGAATGGGTAGATTGCCCCCATGTTCATCAGACTCTGTGTTAACAAAAAGAATTTGAACTGTGTTGTTCTCATTCTCTTTGGAGATCGTATCATCTGAAGGAAATATTGAGTCGACTGTTGTCCCGACCTGTTGACTTTGGTCTGGTGTGGACTCAGAAGGTTTATCTTCAATGATAGGCATTTCGACTGACAACAAAGGTATGTCAGTTGGATTTTCAACTAGCAATGGACTTGGCAAGAGTTTCTTGTATCCAGGCGGAAGTCGCTGCGGTGAAGCAGGATGGTTATCCAAGACTCTTTTAGCTTCGTCCAGAAAAGGACAACGGTGGAGGGCATGGTCGCCTTCACACAATCTACAAGGAAATTTAGATTTTCCTTTTTGTCCATTGACTTCATTTTCACTAGTCGATGGTGTATTCTCAACATGATCGACAGAGGTTGATGACACCAGATGGTGCAAGTGGGGAGACCAGTCTCTCAAGATCCATGGGATGCAAGGACAATCTCGATGATAGTGGTTTCCTTTGCAAATTATGCATGGAGTTTTGGGTTTAGAACATGCGGTGTGTGGATTTTCGCTGGACGATGCATGGTTGCCCCCTTGTTGGACTGACTTCTTCTTCTTCTTCTCCTTCCGTTTCTTCTTCTTCTCAGTTACTTGGTTGTTAGTATCACTAGCTTCACCAAGCGAAGAGGAAGAAGGAGAGGGAGAAACAAACGAAGTAGAAGGTGAGGGGGAAACTCCAGCATCATCTGGTTGTTGATTCGATTGCTGAGGAATTATGGTGTTTTGAACGATAGAGGTCGAGAATAGCCATACCGGCAGGCCAATTGTGATTCCTGGAAGGGAAAATGTAGCCATGTATGGAGCACCAATATCTCCCCAAGAAGAGACAAGACTAGGATTTCCCCCAAGGGAAAATCCTTGATTGGTGGATTCCATTATCTCAACCTAAGATCAACGAGGGAACAGTGATGTTATTTCGAATTAAATAAATTTTATGACTCTTTGACACAACTTGCTTTTTCAATTTTTAAGAGTCGAGAAAAAGCTAAAGGTGACTTTAGTCGCCTTCGATTTTTAATGAGCCTGAAGTGACAAGTTCTCAGATGGAACTTTTCTTTTAAGGAGTAAAAAAGGAACGAAAGTGACTACTCTGGAAATCTAGATAGAGGGATTACCAAACCAATCGCAAAACTGCAATATACACCTTAGTGGTAAATTAAAGAGAAATTACCGAGGACTTTACGTACAACAATCAATCTTCCCGAATGTTGTGTTCAGTGCATTGCGATCGATAGGGTGGCAGACACGGCTTCCTAAGGATAAATGATATCCACCTATTGTGGTCTCCTAATATATACTCGATGGTACATGGGAGCACAAGTCCATACTGGCACTTGTCGTATCAAAGAGGAGGAATCACCTAACCTATGATGAAAATGATAGTTACCAGGCTTTACGATGCCGGAATACGTCTCTAGCCTAGACTTCTAGATGTTGTGCGTTAGGTTCCAAAGCGTTTTTATGTTCATTGAGGTTCATTTTATAGTTGATATTTCTTAAAAAGTTTTCCTTTCAAGGTTCACCGCGTGATGTAGATGTACAATTCTTAAATACGCAATCTAAAATGATAAACAGTCATTCGTTTTCTTTTAGCAATGAAAATCCTAGCTACTAAGGAAAGAAGAGTACGATTCTTTCAACAGAGAGAAGAGAGAACACACTAAATGCACTTTTCCTAAATCAATTTCCGCATGCAGTCTAGATGCAAATGCACATGCATATATTTGTTTTTCAGTTTCCTTAATGTGAGAATGCCAGAAAGAAAACTAAGTACAAATCTGAACTACTTTTCTTCAAAGCGACACTTTAGCAATTTCTTTCAAAAATGAAAGGAATACTAAGACGACACTTTCGATTTCGAATGAAAACTGCTTTCGACCCTTCAAATATTGATAATTCAAATCAAATACAATGGCAAAAGTACAATCGACTATCTAGAAGAGGAAGACTTTATGACACTCTTCTTTTCGACTCACAATGACAGTTGCGACACTTTGGAATCAAAAGACAACAGTTCGATTAAGCTACTATTTGCAAAGGAGGACTATAAATGATGAAAAATACATAAAAAACATTCACAATTCCTTATCAATGGAGGCTGAATAATGTAAAGGAATAAGGTTTCAACAATGATATACTAATCATAGGCTGCAAAAACTACTAAATAGAGCTGAAAACAATGAAGAAAAAACCAATTTCTGGAGAGAGAAATAGTCTCATTCAATCATCACACCTGTCCTTAAGGGAAACAGGGATGCATCTCACCTGCAGCACACGAGAGGTGCGATGCATCCAGACTGCCAATGAGAGACAGTGCGATGGTCCAGAGAATGAAACTGAGCTTGGTTTTTGCTCAAAATTTGCAGCTAAGTTCAGTTATTTTAGTCAAGCTATGATAGACAGTAAACACAAAGTATAGGGGTGTGATCTTATGAGGTTATTAAGCTACCACTAGGGCACTTAGGATGTTTGCAAGTAAGATGTTCAGGTCATAAACCAACCCGGAGATTGACTGAAGTAGCATTGATCTGGCTAGCTGGCTTAACTTCAGGCTCCGTCTGTAGTTTATAAAGCAAACAACAGTAACAAACAAACAAACTATTCGCTCCCCAGCGGAGTTGCCATTTTGTTTCCAGGAAAACTAGTGTTGCTATTTGATCTGCTAGTCCCACTAAGACGGGTAGCTATCTTAGAAACAAACAATTCAAAGCAACTTGTGTTTTCCTTTATGGATGATAGATAAGAGAGAAGCAGAGAGCACCAACGTCAGTCTTTCGCTTGGATCCTTGCTTGTTTCCTGTCTCCTTTGATAGAGCTTCGCCACTCCTTTCTCACTTGTCTTGCTTTAAAGAACACCTGTAGAGGCAAAGAAACAAAATACCATCAAAGCATAGAGATATATAATACCATAAACAATGTAGAATTAGATGTACATTAACCATACAATTGCATTCACAAATACAAGATTTACGAGTACACAAGTATATGGAGGAAAACTGAAATAGATTTATTGATAGTAGAAGTAGAAGAGAGGATTACAACTAGTTATTTGATCCAGCATCATCTTCCCAGCATGAAAGCCCTCTTCAACTCATGAAGAGCAAGATCACCCAACAATACAATGTCTCAAAGAGAAACCAACAACACTTCTTTACAAATTAAAAAATTCCATCCTCTGGATCTCTGGGACGAGGGATCCATTTATAGATATTTGTAGAGAGGTGAGTCAGCTTCTAGGTTTTTTATTAGTGTCATTCACTGATAGTTCTTGGTTCCACTTGGAGATTTCATGATCTCTTACTCATCCCTGGGCGAATTCAGAGAGGCAAGTGTCATATGAGCAGTTTCTAGAAGATTCTCTAAGTTTCCACCTAGCAAACTGCCTCTTCCATTTGTCTGTTCTTGCTCATCGCACCCTACAGAAGGGTTTTCAATATGCATCGCACCCCTTGTGTGTAGCAGGTAAAATGCATCACACCCTCAGCATGGAGCAGTCTGTATGGTCCAGTTTTGACCAGTTCTGAGTAGTTTTTCAGGGAGAACTTCTGGGAAATGATGTAATCAGTTTACCTTGATCTTTTAGGGTGTGAAACAACACTTTTAGGGGTTGGAGAGCCCTTGGTTTATCGACATACGTGATTGGGGTTGCAGTGCCCAAATATGTCTATAACACTTCTTCACCCCCGTGAGCATCACCTGATGCAATGAGTACTAAGTGAACTATTCAAAAATCAATAGAAATTAGTGAGTTAAAACTACCTCTCATGGAAATGGTTATAGATGAATGACTTACTTAACGCAATTTAATCCCAAAAATGATATCTAATATAATGCACTGGGAAAACCCCTCAATACTTAAATTCAAAAGAGTGAAGGGAACTCTACTTGAATGGTTCATAAGGCACAATACTTGCTAAAGTTTTGCAAATGGGGTAGCAAGCTAAGTGGGCTTGATTATCGGGAAAACTCCATAGTTGAGCGTGCTTGAGCCAGAGGTGATCTGGGATGGGTGACCTCCCAGGAAGTCTTGGTTACCGGGTGCAAGCCTCGGAAGTGATGATTGACGCTATGTGATTCATTTCACTAGTTTCAATCCCACTTCTTCACCCCTATGAGCATCACCCAATGCAATGAGTGCTAAGTGAACTATTCAAAAATCATGTGAAATTATTCAGTTACGACTACCTCTCATGGAAATAGTCATAGATGAATGACTTACTTAATGTTGTTGAATCCCAAAAATGATATCTAATATAATGCACTGCGATAACCCTTGAATACTTAAATTCAAAAGAGTGAAGGGAACTCTACTTGAATGGTTCATAAGGCACAATACTTGCTAAGGTTTTGCAAATGGGGTAGCAAGCTAAGTGGCCTTGATTGTGTTGAAAACTCTACAGTTAAGCATGCTTGAGCCATATGCGATCTCAAACGGGTGACCTCTCGGGAAGTCTTGGTTACCGGGTGCAAGCCCCGTACATGATGATTGATGCTATGTGATTCATTTCACTAGTTTCAATCCCACTTCGTCACCCCTGTGAGCATCACCTGATGCAATCAGTGCTAAGTGAAAACCCCTCAATACTTAAACCCTTGAGGTATGTTAACACCATATATTATTCCTTATGGAAGAAATGCACTCTTCAAGCAATACTTGTTTGGTATCATAATATTCTTCACCATATTCTATTACATTAATTATACTTTTATTTATAAGACTATCTACCTCTTAAGAACATTCTAGAGGGTGGAACCTTCTATTAAACCTTCTTACAGTATATGTGTTCACACTATTACACAAGTCTTATTTACTAAAATTGGCCTCCATACATAAACACATATCTATTATTATTCTCATTGAGTACCTCCCTAGGTACCTCATATTAGCCCCCTAGGTATACTACATATCTTTTAGGTATGAATTCTAGTCTCTTAAGGGGATCATAATATTTTATTTAGTTTTATAAGTCATAATTTGTCTCGAGAATTTCTTAGGATATGCTTAGATAGGTGCAAAAGCTTATGTTGCTTCCTATTTATATGGTATTTTTTTCCTTTTAATTGAGTTTTTAATATCTATTTAGCTTATTAGATTTTAAGGACACATAAGAAGCATCCCTAATGAATTCTTTATCAATTTTACACACATTATCATACCAAGGGTTGGCAGTTCTATTTTTCATTTCGCTAAAGGAATCAACAACTAGGGTAGTCTCATAATCATGTGACATGGGGTTGATTCTGACTACTACCACTATAACCCCTAGGCGGGTCTATGCTTCCCCTATCATGCAGGCATGAGTTAGACAATTCGGGGGATTTGAACATGGGACCTTGTACTCACATTTACTTTACCTTTCTAGTTTTATTTTTCTTTTAAATACCACCTCGATAGATAATTTGTGAATGAGAGTAAAGAGGTTGTCATTAAATTATGATAGATGTATTCAATATTGTCCTTATGTGATAGGATATTTGATTCACTATTTAAATCCTTTAAGCAAAAATCAGATTTAATTTTGTCAAAAAGTGAGTGTCTTTGATTATCAAAACTATCTTCAATGGGGCTTTTGTGCATGACAAAACTTAGAGTTGGGGTTTGAGGTTTAGAATTAGGCCCATCATCATTTAAAAGGTCAAAATTTACTATTTGGTTGTATATGGGGATATCTAATATCACATAATCCAGGACACTACTGCCCAGATCATTAATATAAGTCATCCAATTATATTTCAACGACCTAATTAGACAATTGCAAATTATTAAATATTGAGAACTACAAGGCTTGATTAGCTCAATACCAAATGATTTTTTGGTCATATCTTCAATGTTTCTTTTATATCTATTGGTTAAAATAAAGTCATCCTCTAGCCATGTAGGATTATGGTTGGAATTATTACTTAAGGAAATAGTTTGAATAGTTGCAAATCTAGCAGTATAGTTTCCTAATAGGAGGATACAACCTCCATTCCTTAAATTTTAAATATCTTGTTCTAATATTTTGTAGGGACGATTTCTTAATTTTATTTCTTCATATTAAAAGGTAGAATTAATAGGTGCAAAATAACATATTTCTATATAATATTCTTAGCATTAATATATGGATTTTTTAGTCATGTATTTATTGAAAGGGTCACTCATGAAGCTAAATGTGGGGAGAAATGCTCGTTTTTATGTAACAAGCTATGCCTCCAATCCCTTTACAGGAGATTTTCTTGTTCTAGCTTACCACAATACAAATCCTTCTATGTTAGGGACTTTAGATTCTTCATGTCCTTAAATATCAACCTAAAATATAATACCAATTTCACTTGATGTCCAACTCAGCATAGGCCCTTTGCTCCATGGAAAGCCATGAAAATTTCAAGAGAGGATTCAAAGGACCCTAATTTCTTTTTTATATTTTTTTATCTCTATCCCTTATATTAACATTTTGATTCCTAATTATTATTTTTTTCAATCACAAATATATCCAATGAGACAACCCAACAATGTTCAGAAATATGAGCCCAGAAACAATATTGATCAAAGATAACTTTCTAGCATGCAGTCAACTACGGTCAACTATAAAAATGAAACCCTAGTTTCCAGCCACACAAAGAGAGTGTATGTGTGTGTGGTTGAAACGATCCAACTGCATGGATGAGCATGTGTGCCTGCAGTTGCAACTAAAAATTCCCTGTGGCAACCTTGAGACTGCAAATTAAAACCTTAAATCACACGTGCGATCTTTAAACCCTACAATTTTGGACATGTATGAACCAATATCTGCGAGCCACCTTCAAACTTGTGTGAACCAAACCAAACAAGATAGAAGAAGAATAGTCTTGATGATGATGTCCTAATGAGGGTCACTTGACTTGTATTTATAGGCTTCCAAGGGTATCCAATTTCATTTTAGCGTCGAGTTGTCCATTTGTGCACATGTGGGCTTCAGTTCAAAAATACACTTTCCATTGTCCAATCAAGTGCTTTAAAGGTCAATTTTGGTCCTATCAAAATGAGGAATCTAGTCCAATGATTGGAATTTGTTATTAAGCTTCCAAATTAACATGAACTTCCCTCCCTAATTCAACTTAGTATTTTGGAATTAGGTCTTCACTTATAAATGTTCCTCACCCTTCTAAGCCCAAATATTTATTGATTATGCCATATTTCTAGTAATTAAAACTTACCTTAACATGAATCAACATATTTTTATGTTTGAGTATTTTTCCCATCATCATTACTTTTGTGATCCAAGTTGTTTCAATTTTTGAATTATGTTTTAGATCCTTGAGTATTGTTAGCATGTTCTCATCATTTTGTTTCTTTATACCAAAACTCATGAGGTTCAAGGCTCTTTTGTCATATTCATGATTTAACTCTATGAGCTTATTCATTTCCTATTTTATGTATTTGATATTTAATTTACTTTCCAAAGTATTTTGGTATAAATTGTTGATTATTTTTTCTTCTAGCTCTTTATTCGTGAGATTGTGATTTTCTTGACATTTATATACTAATATAGATAATAATTACGTCGAAGGTGTGGTGTTGGGTCTAAAATGCGGATGAAAATTAGAGTTTCATTTACTTATCAATCCGGGTAAGTAAACTTCGAGGATCGTCCAATATATATGGACTTAGAGACAAACTAAACTAAGCTAGGTGAAGAAATGCCAAAGCACCCTTACGGGAGGTCTTTCATTGGGATCTCCAACACCTATTTAGTCGTTTAACAAAATGAAATCTAAAGACATTGTGACAAGTGTAAGAAATATTAAAGCTCCCTTACAGGAGATTGTTCATTCATATTTATAATCATCTTAATCAACAAACTATTTAAATTACTGAAATTAAAGCACTTAAACCTAATTCTGATTGATAGCATGAAATATTAAAGCTCTCTTACAATAGACTATTCATTTATATCTCAAGCATATGAATCAGAAACTTAAACCAATGAAATCAAACATTAAATAGCAAATCAGACTCATTGAAAGAAACATTAATACTTTCTTACGAAAGGTCATTCGTTAATATTTCAAACATATGAACCAATAATTTAATCTAATGAAATTCACAAACAAACATAAAATGAAAGTTTACCAAAACAAAACGAGCATGCAAGTGAGGCAATGGGGGCCCTCCATAGCTCCACAAGAACACCTAGAAAGAAGTCAAATGTAGAAGAAAATCCAATCCACTTTATTTATCATCAATTGCAAATTGCAATTACAAGCTCCAAGTTCTACATTCCAAGAGGTCCTAAACTCTACATCACAATAATTCTAAAATCTAAAATTGCAAATGAAGGACTAAGTTTCTAAATTCTAAAAATTAAGATTACAAATGAAGGAGATAACACTCCTATTTATACAACAAGATGAGATAACAAACTCATAATGATGATCCACTATTCCCTCAACCAATGGTGACACATAACCCTATCCTCCATGATCTTCTCCCTGAGGTCCATGTTCTCCTAAAATTCGAATTTGAACATAGAGTGCTACATGAGGGTGCCTTAGAAGCTTCCTTTGTACCTATACATATCAACAAACTCATTCTAATTGTTAGATATAAGTATATGAATATTATTTTCTAAAGTTTAACCACAAATTCTCTTAAAAATACTAAGAATTAATAATGTTTTGTAAAACACGATGATAACCCATTTAATGATGAAAGTGAAGCTAATGTGATGACATGGTGGTGGAATAGAGGTGAGAAAATGTGTGAATGGAGAGAAAGTGGATGTTGAATGGAGTGAAAGTGGATGTATTTTAAGGATAATTCTTAGGCCCAACACGTGGTTTATATTGGAATTGGGCTTGAAGAATTTTAACTTTTAAATAAATGAGTGGAAAAGATTTGATTTCAAGATAATATTCTTCGTCTAATACATCATCCAATGAATGAAATGAAAAGTATTTAAACAGGTTTTCAGTTTCAAATCAAAGAATAACATATTTGTGAAACATAGCTAGGGTTTTGATGAGACATTATGATAGAGGTCGATCAATCCATGTAATGCAAACACACTGTGGAAGATGTCAAAAGGAAAATGAAAAGAATTAAAGGGGAAGAGCCACAACTTATGAAGGAAAGGAATAAGGCTACTTCGGGAGATCAAACAATGTTTTATGACAAATTGACCATTAACCATCACCGTTTAAAATTGTAGTTGATTGGTTTGAATTGTTGTGTGTGGAGCATGATTGTTCAAAGGTCTTTGTTTCAGCCAGATGTATACCCCAGGAAGTTTTGTCTTGACCCCCCCGCGGAGGTCCGGGGGGCCGATCGCCCCCGGCTGGGGGGTCCGGGGGGCAGCAGTCCCCCGGCGGGGGCTCAGGGGCAGCGCCCCCGAAAGCTAAAAACAAATGTAAAATTGCCTTGTAAAAGTATAGTAATTTCTAGTCAATCTGGGCCGTTCATTAGGTGGATGATCTGACAATAGAACTTATGTTTAGTTTAGGGTTTTTTGCCCTAGAAGGCAACCCCTCTCTTTGTATGAGGGTATTGTATTTGAGGTTGTGATATCGATGTGTATTCTGTGAGTGAGAAACAGAGTGGTGAGACTGTGAGAGAAAACAGAGGATATTACAGCGGATTTGCTGTAGGTTGTGTCTCTTCATTTTGCTGGATAATAGAAAGGAAGGACTGGCTGTTCGGGGTGGACGTAGCCCAAACTAGATGAACCACGTATATCTGTGTCTCTCTTGTTTTGTGCATTTTCTGTGTTTATATTTCTGAAATATTTTATGTGTTCCATTGCTCCGTAATATATAATTTTCTAACATGAATGAAAAAGAAATATGTTCTTATTTGTTTTCTACTAAAGTCATCTAAAATGAAAAGAAACATCTAATAATTTTTTAGTTAGATCTAATTATTTTTTGATTCATAATATAGATAAATATCTTTCAGAATTTTTTAATTGTTACTGCAACATAGAACTTTAGAAAAAAAACACCACCAATATTTTTTGAAAGACTCTTCAACACAAATAAATGAATATATTCAGTGTTGTTTGGACAACTTCGCCTTATAGTCCACTTATCTGCGATGGAGTTTCTTATAATTATTTGAAAATGACGACTTTTGTTCCTTTCCTCAAATTTAATTTTAAGAATCTTTAAAATAGAATATTCATAGGTTACACAAATTTACATGGAAAAGCCCAAGCTCATTTTACTCGAGCATTAAAAATGTTGAAAGTTGCATTTCCATAAGGTAAATATGATCATAAATCTCATATATATTTTGGAAAAGAGTTTTTTAATTCTGTTTATAAAATTACAATTGAAATAATTAGGTATCATTTAGTATTTCATTGATGTTTTGGACAACTTATAATAAAGGCATTTTTATTTTTCTATTTCTATTTTTTGGTTTTAATTTATGTGTGATATTTCAAACTAGAAATTAAAAGATATTTTTGTTTAGCTTTTCCTCATTTTAGTTTTTGGGTTTCTTATTTTTTAATTTTTTTTCAATTATTTATAATTTTATTTATAAATCTAAAATAAAAATTTATATTGGTTCTTTTTCAAAATAGATAAAATAATTTATTTTAATTTTAAAATATGTAAATTATAGAATTTTAAATTAAATTTTAGTATATAAATTCTAAAAAACATTTATAATTTTTTATTTTTTATTTTTTATTTTTTTTTAAATTTAATGTTAGAGATTATAATATTAAGTTTATAATATAAAGTATACTAAATTAATACATGGTGTATATCAACCACATTTATTAATATAGTTGTGTTAATAATAATAATAATAATAATTAAAAAAACGAAATAAAGTATTATTTATTATTACTATATAGTATTGAAATTAAATTTCAAACAAAATCTTATTTTTCTCAAAAATTCTAAGTTTGAAATAAAATGCAAAAAAAAAACAGAAAAAAAAGTCAAATGCTCACAAGAGAATGTTTGAAAAATTACTAAAAGAAAAAGTAATAAATCCTAGAGATAGAAATATATGAAACTACCCTTTAAGGATTCGAAGGGAACCATTTTTGAATAACAAAGGATTCGTAAAGGACCTCACAAAGAAAGAAACAAATTGAAAGTAGACAGTGATTTGTAAGTTAATCATAAAAAAGTTTTAATTCTAGAATAATGCTACCAACATGTAATTAATTTAGAGAATAAATGAACGTTATCCAAAATTTAATATCGTATAGTGGCAATACCTCTTGCATTATTAAAGTTTAAAAGTGTATGGATGGTGTGTGGAAACTATATGGTTGTAATTAAGCTAATGGCTACAATTCAGAAGAAAATGTAGCAGGCCACTTGCCATTTAAACACGTACTAAGGCCCATGGAGGCTAATCTTTTACATGTCAAACAATTCATAATAGTTTTTCTAACCGTGTGAATAACATGGTGATAAATCCATCAGGTGACAATTTAAGAGGATTGTGATGAAGCTAGTATTGAAAGCTTGGCTTCAAAAGCTTTGAAGGTTGAGAGTCTATTTTGGTTAGCGGTTTTCCTTCACAGAAAATGTTAAATGAGCTTGTTTTTGGCTCAAATTGACCATATGTTATAAGGTGATCTTACAATTAGTTTTAAAAAAATGAAAGTGGCCAATGAGATGGTTTTTGTATATGCCATATTAGTTGTAGCTGTAATTGGATTTGGAAATTACACTAGAATTTACTCAAATGTTGATGGTGTTGGGTCTTCAATGGATGGTGTCTCTATAGGACTAGATGGTTATTGATATGTGGAATAACCAGGCACCATAACTTAAACTAGATCTAGGACCATGTATGTAGCTACTAGATCTTTTCCTAGATGAGATGAGGGCTTTCAAATTTGCTTGGCCCCCATTGATTATGGGTATCAATATTTGGAGACTGGATTAGGGTTATGTGTGGTTTCCTCTCCTATCTTTGAATCTAGTTCCCAACATGTCTACATTTTGTGGTTAAAACATGGCTTATTCCTTTACTTTTTGCCTTTAACTTTGGTTGTGTTAAAATATCACCAAGATATTGATGGATCTATTTCCCTCATCATCTCTACTTGGTGCCTATATAGGCTTATATGCTTACTGGTATGTGGGATAATCAAGAACTAGAAATTTAACTAGATATAAGACAATGGATGTAGCTATTAAATATTTCTCTATATGAGATGAGGGCTTTTGAATTGGCTTGACCCACACTGATTATGGGTATCGATCTTCTGAGAATAGATTAGGGTCATGTGTGGTTGCCTCTCTTATCTTTGAATCTAGCTACCAACGTGTTTATCTTTGGTGGTTAAAACATGGCTCCTTCCTTTACTATTGGCTTTAACTTTGGTTGTGTTAACATCACTAAAATAATGATGGATATATTTCTCTCATAATCTCTACTTGGTGCCTCTATAAGCTTATATGCTTACTATATGCGTGATAACTGGGCACTAGAACTTAAACTAGATCTAGGAAAATGGATGTAACTACTAGGTTTTTTTCTAGATGAGATGAGGGATTTCAAATTAAATTAGTTTCCATCAATTATGGGTATTGATATTTTGAGAATGGATTAGGGTCATATGTGGTTGCCTCTCCTATCTTTGAATCTAACTACCAATGTGTCTACCTTTGGTGGTTAAAACAATACTCCTTCCTTGATTGTTGGCTTTAACTTGGTTGTGTTAACATATCACTAAGGTATTGATGGATATATTTCCCTTGTAATATCTACTTATGCGAACTCTACCCCCCAATTTTGTTGTTTATACTATATTTTATGTTGGAAAATATGCTACCATTTCCACCACTCCTATCTCTACAAAGATCATTTACTAGTTTTAGGTCATTAGTAGAAATTGGAGAACATTTCATCATTTTATATATCTTTGTTTTCCCATATTTTTTGTAAGGTCTAAATCTTAATCTATGGGCCATAAATATCAATCTCTGACTCAAATCAAACTTGCATTTGGAGGATCAAAAATGCATATAGATCTAAGAAAACTAGCTTAGGCTCCAATATAGTTAAAGTAAAATGACGGGAAGCTAGAACTAGAAGAGAATCTAAAAGAAGGATGACTAGGCAAGGATTTATGATAGATTTTGAGTTATCAATCAAAAGCAAATGTAAACACACACCATAGAAGGAAGTCAAAATAACTCTTAAACTATATGTAGGAAGTTGGAAGAGCTAAGAGCTAAGAGAATAAGGTAAAGTTAATTTACAAACTTTGTTGCAATACAAGCATCCATAATTGCCTCGCCTTTAAAACATAGATAATTAAGCTATGATGTAATAGACGCGAATAAGAATTCATGCATGCACATGAGACCATTAAAAAAACCATTCCAATAATAAAATAAAAAAATGCATTTTATTATTTCATAAAAATAAATAAATCCTTTGACTAATAAAAAACATTACCAAGGAATAGAAATTTATGATCAACACCCAACATAATAGACAATTAACTACAAATAAAATACAATGTACGTTACCACATAACAAGTATAATAATCAAAGTAAATATCCCCATAGATAATTGCAATAACATCATGAGAAGTATTAGTTTAACTTGTGCAAAGTCTTTTAGGATTATTTCAAACATCATGTTATTGGATAAATCTCTCCCACATCAAATTGACGAAATGTTATTTCTTAAAGGTGGAAACTAGAGTATGGTGCCTTATCGTGACGAGGAACTTTGAGAGAAGTAAAAAAAATGCAATCAAAATAGTGATCTCTTGATTCCTATTAATATTAGAGATTTAAAATCAAAGTCAAGGAAGTAAAATAGAAGAGAGGAGAAAAGAGATGCATAAAATATTGAAGAAATATATTCAATAAATGTATATTAATTATGATAAGTCTTGATACTATATTATTTTAATTACAATAATTGATATTTATATTAATATTAGGTTACATAAGAAAATTACAAATGAGTACAAAAATACATAATGTTTCTTTGCAACACATAACTATAATATTCTATCTTGATTATGCAAAGGAAGGACCATAAGGTAGGGGTTTTCTGGAAGCTACTACAAGTATACTACCTTACATAAAAACCTTGGAGGGAAACTATTTTGCAAAACATGAAAATAAAGAGAAGTGACAACTTTAGATCTAGATTGATCCCCTTGCCCCTATTAGTCTTCTTTATACAACTTCTCTTCATGTTGGTTCTATCCATCTTAGATATGTTCGTAATTTTCTATGCCTTCTTCACCTAGCACTTGAGAACCCTTGGAGAATTTCTTTTGTTGTAGAATGTAGAAGGCCATGACTACACCATTTTTCTTTACAACAATGTTTGGATTTGCAGGCCAACTATGTTGGCATCATAAATTGCCATTAGATGGAGGATGAGATTATTTTTCTGGCCATAGACCTATCTTTGTACCTCCTAAAGGGGGAAGAAATATGTTAATGTCGTATTATGTATAGGGGACAAAAACTATAGACAAGAGGAGGGCCAAAAGTCTAAGAAAACCACCATGGAGAAATGAAATGGAGGTGCCCCCAAGGACTAAAGACCAGACTGCTATTGTTGGAGAGAGACTAATGAGCATAAATTGTAAAGACCATAACCCTTAAATAATCAAATTGTTGGGAAGGATTCAAATTGTCCTTGAGGAAAAAAGACCCCAAGTTACCCCGATATAGATAAGAAATCCCCAAATCAAATGAGGAGTCAAATAAAATATAGAGAAAGGAAGAATGAGTATCATGGCGATAATGAATCCCAAGGATGCAACTCATAAAATTTAATCTCTTCAAAAGTCTAGGAAGAAAACCTGAGATCCATCGAAGAGAATTACGAGTATACATAGTAGGTTGAAGCATCAAATATGTGTGATAAAACTAGAAGACTCTACACACGACACCCATCATAGTAATCCCACGTTAATTAGTCATAAATAGATGAGGAAGCTTGTATGATGTGAAAGTCTTGATATAAGAGATGATATCAAGCATCCAATGACATAGATGGAGGTCATTAATTGAAGTGACAAATGTATCGATGCTAGAGATGAAATATAATAATTCACGAATGGAGGGATATTATGGAACAAAAAAAACCTATGGAATTTGGAACTCATAGTTCCATATGAAGTGACCAAGTTTCTTTTGCTAGAATGTATACACATCTATTTTGTTTTCTTAAGATGTAGAAAAAGTGCACCTTATCAAAATTCTCAAATTCTTGTTGGATCATGGAATAACTTCTTATCACTCCATGATTTTTGTTTCTTGCTTGATTTTCTTGCATTGTGTAAATTATGATTTTTGAATCTCTAATAACTACCAAAATTTTGACCTGTATTTTGCTTGATAAATGAAGTTCCATAAATAATGCTAAACACTCCACTTGATTGTTGAATGATTTTCCTAATCCCCATGAGAAATAAAAAAATATTTGTTCCATCTTGGTTTTGCGAATTCCCACTACTCCTCCCTTGATCCGGATTCAAATAGGAACGCAACAAATTACAGAGATAACCATAAACACAGAGATGCAGTGGAAATAATACTTCATTTCATTAATGTAAAATACTGAAATATGCTTACAAACATAAATGGAAATAAACCAGCTGGGGCGATGGTAGCTTATCTCTGAGAAGAGATGTGGCAGCTACATGCCTCTAAACCACCTTACAATGAGGCTCAAGGGCCTTTTTATTATTAAACAATAAGAGCAAACCCTAAAAAACCAAAACCCTAACTTGAGGAGATGTAACACCAAGAGTTTATGGGCCCCGTTGGGGTGAGTTGGACAGCCAACTTCCCATGGTCATGACTTGGTCATATTATCTCTGTTCGACGCGCATGATAACCCGTTGGAAAGATCTCTCCGAGGACTATGACAGAAAATTGGTGGTAGGTTTCCAAAAAAACGTCTTTTAGGGCCTCAAAACAACTCCGAGAGTTTAGGACCCGAAAAACTACTAAAAATAGTAAATTGTGCTACAATTAAGAAAACTGAAAAAATGAAAGAAGCAATGGTGGGGGTCCAAGTGGAATTGGTGGGTGGCCACCAATATCCACCTGGATCATTCCTCCCCCCTTAGGAAGCAATGGTCCCCATTACGTTGAGTTCCTCCATGAGATGAGGAAACTTCTGCTAAACTTGGTCCCTGGTGAGCCTCTTGCCCTGATGAAGGAGTTGGCTTGCTTTGACAACTCGATGCAGTTGGATATTCTGCTGGCGAGTGTGCTTGATTTGTGTGTCCGTGATCTGATGAGTTGCAGCTTGTTCCATGCAATTTGGATTCAACTCTGTGGGTGTGAGCTATTATGCAATGTCGGATGTGTCTAGTAATAGTGGAAAGTATGGCCGAAGGTGGTCCACATTGAACACTGGGTGCAGGCCAAGGAATGGGGGAATGTTGAGCTCAAATGCATTGTCTCCCACAGCCTTGGTAATGGTGTAAGGAGCATATCAGAGTGGTCTGAGTTTCCGATAGGCTCCGGTAAGGCGTTCCTTTTGCAAATGCAACTAGACTTTGTCGCCCACCTGAAACTTATGTGGCACCCGATGTTGATCATGTTGCTGCTTGTACTTGGCATTTGATTTCTCCAAAATGTCATGGACCTGTTGGTGAATATGTTGGATGTGATGAACGAAGTTGTTTGCCTTATCTGTTTCAGACTAGACATGAGCCGAATCTGCGTGAGTAGCTGCAAATGGCATGGCCACATCAATGGCACATAGTGGCTGGAATCCCAAGCCCACCTGAAAAGGGTTGTGGCCAGTCGAGCTGTGGAGAGCCCGATTGTAGCTGTGTTGAACATAGGGGAGGCTCTTGTCCCATGTGCGTGGATGCTTTGAGTTGTACATGCATAGAATGTGTACGATCATCATGTTGACAACCTCTGTTTGCCCATCAGTTTGAGGATAGAAGGTTGTGGACTTGGTGAGTTTGGTGTCCAACATCGACTAGAGACTGGACCAAAATGTACTAAGGAAACTGGTGTCCCGATCTGAGATGATAGATTGTGGGATCCCAAAGTGTACCCACACTCGTTCAAAGAAGAGATTAGCAGTGGCTTTTGTTGTGATATTCTTCTTGCAGGACGCCATAATGGCCATCTTTGACAACCTGTCAACGACCACAAAAACACAGTCATTTCCATGCTTAGTGGAAGGAAGGCCTGACATGTAATCCATGGAGATGGATTCCTAAGGTCGACTAGGGGTAGGTAGAGGACTATAGAGGTCTTGCTTCTTGATGGTCGGTTTGGCAATGGCATAAGCAATGCATGATCTGATGTACTTCCCGACATCTTGTCGAAGATTCAGCCAACAGAAATACTTCTGCAAGACTGCCACCATTTTCTCGACCTCGAAATGCCCAACAGCTTGACTATAGTGTGCTTCCAAAATCATCATGGCACGCTCGCTTGAAGGAACACAAAGGTGACCCAGGTGGCACAACAAGGCATCCTGGAGGTGAAAATTTGGAACATGCTAACCCTCCAAGAGTGTCAGGTATGTGTGGCCGAATTCTGGGTTGCTTTTGTAGAGAAGTGGCCAATCAGAAGTCTCGTGCCCACAAGAGTTGAGCACGGTGGTTAACACCACGATCGGTGGTCGATTAAGGAAATCTGCAACATTATTGGTGCTGCCCTTCTTATACTTGATATTCAAATGGAAATGTTGCAGTTATGTGGACCACTTCTGATGGCGATCATTCTACAAGTTCCCTTAGGTTTGTATGAACTGCAGGGGTTGGTGGTATGTGTGGATGACCGTTTCCTTCCCCAAAATGTAATGGTTCCATTGTCGGCAGGCCTGCACAATGGAATACATCTCTTTGTCATAAGTGGGATACTTCCGGATTGTGTCTGAAAGTGTCTCATTGTGATATGCCACTGGATGCTCGTGTTGAGTAAGGACTGCCCCAATAGCATAGTTAGAGGCATCTGTCTTGACCTCAAATGGTTGTTTCAAGTTTGGTAATGCGAGCACTGGTGCCGAGCAGAGGCGATATTTCAACTCTGTGAATGCCTTCTGTTGAGATTCAGACCAAAATAATTTTGCTTTCGCTCCTCCCTTGGTGACTTGACTCAAGGGCCAAGTGATATGAGAAAATCCCAACACGAACCTGCGGTAGAAGTTGGCAAAACCTAGAAAGCTACGGAGCTCTGTCAGAGTGGTTGGAGATGTTCAATCCCGAATGACTTGGATCTTGGCTGGATCAACATGTACCCCCTGTTCATCAATAATGTATCCCAGATACTGAACCTGGGTCATGCCAAAAGTGCATTTCTCCAAATTGGCACATAACTTGTGTTTCCACAGTGTTTGGAGAACCTGTTGAAAGTGGTGGAGGTGTTCTTCCAACTTTGGCTGAAGATCAGGATGTCACTCAAGTATACCACTACAAATGAGTTGGTGAATGGCCGCAAAATGTCATCCATTAGCCTCGTGAAGGTTGCAGGAGCATTCGTCAATCCAAAAGGCATAACCAACCATTCGAAAAGGCCCTCCTTAGCTTTGAAGGTAGTCTTCCATACATCAGAGGGTTCGATTGGTACCTGGTGATATCCTGACTTCAAATCGATATTGCTGAAATATTTTGCCCCCTTCAGTTGGTCTAAGAGGTCATCAATCCGTGGGATCGGGTACCTATTACGGACAGTGATCTTGTTTAGCTCCCGATAGTCAATACAGAGTCTCCAAGTCCCATCCTTCTTTTGTACCAACACGATTGGGCTCCCAAAGGGCGATGAACTCAGATGGATGTGACCTTTCTATAGCAACTCTTGAATCTACCTCTTGATTTCATCATTCTCTAGAACGGAGCGCCAATAGATTTTTCCCATGGGGCAGCGACGCACCTAGGATCAGAGCGATGGAATGCTTGACCTGACAGTGCAGAGAAACCCCTGCGAGGGAGGTGAAGATGTCCTCGTACTCCTCCATGACCTTGTCCATCTGTAGTTGTCGTGCGGAGGGTCCTTGTCTGGAGGTTATGGCCACCGTCTTCTTCTTTCCTTGAGGGCGTATCATCAGGAAAAAAAATTTCCTAGTTTTGGAAATGAGCTTACTGCATTGTTTTGTAGTAACCAAAGAGATGGCGATAGGCAGTGCTACCTTCGGTATCCAGTACAACTTATTTCCCAAAGTAACAATAACAACACGGGGCCTTGATTCATACACAGCATGTCACTTCCACAAGTATGGTTGTCCTAATAATACATCACAAACTTCAAGGGGAGAAATGTCACAGAATACCTCATCCATGAAGGGCTTGACGTTGTATGGAAGGCGACATTGCTGGCTCATGCGAAGATCCCGTCCTTGGTGAAGCCACCCGATGGTGTACGGTTGTGGATGTGTTATGGTCGATAAGCCCAACCTCTTCACGACCTCTGCTGAAATGAGGTTATTTTGGCTCTTGCTGTCGACAATGAATTGTAGCGGGGAGCCCTTTACCCACCTCTGGGGGTGGAATAGATGCTCCTCCTCCTCTGGATCTTCGAGTTCCTCCTTTTGGATCTTCATGGTGGCAACGATGGCGTTGGGCTCCGCATCGATAATCTGCTTCCCTTTGTCATTCCCCTTGTCGGGTTCTAACTTAGAGTCGGAACATCCATCTAATTCTGAAACCTTTTGCTCGGCCACCAGTGACTGCTTGGCCCGACACTCACTTGTGTTGTGAGTGGAGCTCTTATGGAACTCACACCACTTTTTTGTGTCTTTTTTCGGCTACATGGCATTTTTCTTTGCTTGCAGCATTGGCAGGTTGTCTTGGGTCACCCCGCCTTGGCTTTGTCCTTTGTTCTGTGGTTTGGGAGCACCTTTCCCTTACTTCAGATTCACAGATCCAAAGTCTCACTTCTTATGTTTAAACTTTTGCTCGACCTTGACGGCATATCAGTATGTCGTGTCGAGCGAGGAGATTTTTAGGAATTCTATTTCTTCTTGGATGTACTTGTGTAGGCAGCCGCAATATTTGAGTATCAAATGCTGCTCGGAATCCTTAATACCCAATTTTGTGCGAAGGGTATGGAAAATATTGGTAAACTCCAGAACGTCTTGGTCCCTTCCCTGCCACAGCATGGTCCACTTTATGTATTGATCCTCATAGCTTTCGACAGGGTAGTACTGCTCCTTGATGGCACCCCGAATGAATTCCAAGTGGGTGCGGCTGAAAATAGTGAGCCTGTACTTTCATCCTTCTGCTTGCACTAGGTTTCCCACTAGTCCTTGACATGGGGGGCTGCTTTGAGAAGAGCGAAAATAATTTTTTCTCGACTGAAAAAATCATGAACACAAAAATAACCCTCTAGCAAATTTAACCATTTATCGACGACATTACATCTATCTGACCCTTGAATATGGGGATTTCAAAATTAACTTGTACATTAAACGGTTTGGCATTTCCAGAGTAGCTGCTAGAAGTCGATGCGTTACCCCTGGGTAGTCGCTGAAGGATCTGGGAAAAGTTGTCCATCATTGCGTTCCTTTGTCTCTCGAGGGCTTCTTCGAGCAAGATTTTGATAGGATCTCCTGCCCACTCATCTTTCTTTTCATCCGCCATGGGAGTCCATCGATATTTGCGAGGCTGCTCTTGCAAAGGTTCGACCAGTTCAACCCCTAATTCTTTATATCTCGACATCGTTGGGGACATGCAAAGAAAAATAGAGACAAAAAGTAGACCAGCTCTGATACCATTGATCCGGATTTAAATAGGAACGCAACAGATTACAGAGATAACCATAAACACAGAGACGCATGAGAAATAATACTTCACTTCATTAATGTAAAATACTGAAATATGCTTACAAACGGAAATGGAAATAAACCAGGTGGGGTGATGGTAGCTTATCTCTGAGAAGAGATGTGGTGGCTACATGGCTTTGAACTGCCTTACAATGAGGCTCAAGGGCCTTTTTATTATTGAACAATAAGAGAAAACCCTAAACAACCAAAACCCTAACCCAAGGAGATGTAACACCAAGAGTTTATGGGCCCCGTTGGGGTGAGTTGGACACCAACTTCCTGGGGCTGTGACTTGGTCATATTATCTCCGTTTGACACGCATGATAACTCGTTGGAAAGATCTCTCTGAGTGATCCAGGTGGATGTTGGTGGCCACCCACCTATCCCATTTGGACCCCCACAACTGTCTCTTTCAGTTTTTCAGTTTCCTTAATTATAGCACAGTTTACTATTTTTAGCAGTTTTTCAGGTCTTAAACTTCCGGAGCCGTTTTGAGGCCCTAAATGACGTTTTTTGGGAAATCCACTACCAGCAATTTTTCTGATTAAAATCGTATTTTTCGTTGTAGTCCTCGTAGAGTTCTTTCCAATGGGCTATCATGCACGTCAAACGGAGATAATACGACCAATTCGCGACCCCGGGAAGTTGGCTGTCCAACTCACCCCAAAACAGGGTCCACAATTTGGCGTTTCATCTTCTAGGGTTAGGTTTTGGGATGTGAAGGGTTTTCCATTGTTTCTCAATAATAAATAGGCCTTCGAGCCTCATTGTAAACACAGTACTTCGGAACAGTTCAGAGGCATGTAGCCGACACATCTCTTCTCAGAGATAAGCTACCATCGCCCTAGCTGGGTTATTTATATTTGTAAGCATATTTCAGTATTCTCCATTAATGAAATGAAGTATTATTTCTGTTGCATCTCTGTTTTTATGGTTATCGCATCTCTGTATCTATGGTTATCTCTGTAATCTATTGCGTTCTTGTCTAAATCTGGATCAGTGGTTTCAGAGCGGTTTGCTTTTTCTCTGTTTTTCTTTGCATGTCCCCAACGAGGTCAGGATATAAGGAGTTAGGGCTTGAACTGGTTGAACCTTTGCAAGACCAGCCTCGCAAATCTCGATGACCTCCCATGGCGGATGAGAAGAAAGACGAGGGGGCAGGAGATCCTATCAGAATCTTGCTCGAAGAAGCCCTCGAGCGGCGAAAGAACGCGATGATGGATAGCTTTGCGCAGATCCTTCAGCGGCTACCCAGAGGCGACGCATCGGCTTCCAACAGCTACTCTGGAAACGCTACACCGTTTAAGGTACAAGTTAATTTTGAAATCCCCATCTTCGAGGGTCAAATAGACGCAAATGTCATAGATAAATGGTTAAATCTGCTAGATGGGTATTTTTCTGTTCATGAATTTACAAGTCGGGAAAATATTGTTTTCGCTCTTCTCAAAGCAGCCCTCCACGTCAAGGACTGGTGGGAAACCTACTGCGAGCAGAAAGATGAAAGTACAGGCTCACTGTTTTCAGCCACCCCCACTTGGAATGACTTCCGGGATGCCATCAAGGAGCAGTACTACCCTATCAAAAGCTATGAGGACAAATACATCAAATGGACCACATTGCGGCAGGGATGAGACCAAGATGTGCCAGAGTTCACAAATATTTTTCATACCCTTCGCACACAATTGGGTATCAAAGATTATGAGCTGCATCTGGTACTCAAATACTGCGGCTGCCTGCACAGATACATCTAGGAAGAGATGGAGTTCTTGAACATCTCGTCACTTGGCACAGCATACCGATACGCTGTCCAAATTGAGCAAAAGTTCAAACAAAAGAAGCGAGACTTTGGATCTGCAAATAAAAAGTCCAAAGGACAAAGCCAAGGCGGGGTGACCCAAGACAACCTGTCTAAGCCGCAAGAAAAGAACACCACCACAAAGCCGAAGAAGGACACAGGAAAGTGGTGTGAGTTCCACAAGAGTCCCACTCATAACAAAAGTGAGTGTCGGACCAAGCAGTTGCTGGTGGCCGAGTTGAAGGCTTCTGAATCAGATGCATGTTCCGACTCTGAGCCAGAACCCGACAAGGGGGATGGCAAAGGGAAGCAAATCATTGATGCGGATCCTAGTGCCACTGTTGCCACTGCCAAGATCCAGAAGAATGAGCCCGAAGAGCCAGAGGAGGGGGAACGTCTTTTCCACTCACAGATGTGGGTGAAGGGTTCGCCGCTGCAATTCATTGTCGACAGTGGCAGCCAAAAGAACCTCGTTTCAGCAGAGGTCGTGAAGCGGTTGGGCCTACCAACTACGCCACACCCACAACCGTACAGTATCAGGTGGCTTCACGAAGGACGAGATCTCAAAGTTCGCCAGCAGTGCCGCCTTCCCTACAGCATCAAGCCCTTCACATATGAGGTATTGTGTGATGTTACACCTCTGGATGTTTGTGATGTACTATTAGGCCAGCCATACTTGTGGAGGCGACATGCTGTGTATGAGTCAAGGCCTCGCACGGTCATTATTTCTTTGGACGATTCATTATACAGGATACCGGAGGTAGCCCCACCTACCGCCACCTCTTTGATCACTGCTAAGAAAGGCAGCAAGCTCATCTCACAGACTAGGAAATTTATTTTCTGTCTGGTTCGCTCCCAAGGTAAGGGGAAGATCGTTGCTACATCCATGACCCCCGCAAAGGGTTCCTCCACGCAACAGCTGCAACATAGGGATACAGTCATGACAGAACATAGGAACAACTTCTTCTTACCCAGAGGGCTGCCACACAAGTTTCAGGTGGGCAGCAAAGTTTGGTTACATCTACAGAGAGAACGCCTTACCAGAACCCGCCAGAAACTCAGACCACTTCGACATGGTCCTTACACCAGTAAAAAGGCTACAGGAAACAATGCTTTGAAGCATAGAATTCCTCCATTCCTTCACTTGCACCGAGTGTTCAATGTGGACCATCGCCAACCATGCTCCCCACCATTTCTGGACACATCAGAGATTGCAGAACAACTCATCAGAGACCCAGCTCAGCAGAAGCTTCCTCATCTCAGGGAGGAACTTCAACGCAATGGGGACCATTGCTTCTTAAGGGGGGAGGAATGATCCAGGTGGATGTTGGTGGCCACCCACCTATCCCATTTGGACCCCCACAACTGTCTCTTTCAGTTTTTCATTTTCCTTAATTATAGCACAGTTTACTATTTTTAGCAGTTTTTTGGGTCCTAAACTTCCGGAGCCGTTTTGAGGCCCTAAACGACGTTTTTTGGGAAATCCACCACTGCCAGCGATATTTTTGATAAAAATCGTCTTTTTCGTCATAGTCCTCGGAGAGTTCTTTCCAACGGGCTATCATGCGCGTCAAACAGAGATAATACGACCAATTCGCGACCTCGAGAAGTTGGCTGTCCAACTCACCCCAAAACAGGGCCCACAATTTGGTGTTTCATCTTATAGGGTTAGGTTTTGGGATGTGAAGGGTTTTCCATTATTTCTCAATAATAAATAGGCCTTCGAGCCTCATTGTAAACATAGTAGTTCGGAAGAGTTTAGAGGCATGTAGCCGACACATCTCTTCTTAGAGATAAGCTACCATCGCCCTAGCTGGGTTATTTATATTTGTAAGCATATTTCAGTATTCTCCATTAATGAAATGAAGTATTATTTCTGTTGCATCTCTGTTTTTATGGTTATCGCATCTCTGTATCTATGGTTATCTCTGTAATCTATTGCGTTCCTGTCTAAATCCGAATCACCGAGGAATACGACGGAAAAGACAATTTAAACAACAAATCACTGGTGGTAGATTTCCAAAAAAACTTCGTTTAGGGCCTCAAAACGACTCTGGAAGTTTAGGACCTGAAAAACTGCTAAAAATAGTAAACTATGCTAGAATTAAAGAAACTGAAAAACTGAAAGAAGCAATGGTGGGGGTCCAAGTGGAATTGGTGGGTGGCCACCAATATCCACCTGGATCATCCCTTCCCCTAAGAAGTCTTGAAACTATTAAACTTCAATGAAACCACTTAATAATTATGTTAATAGATGTAAAATGTTTTATTTTTAACATGGAAAAGATGTGTCTACCCAACCGCAGGTGATGATTCGAGCGTGATGTCATGACAATGATCAATCAATCTAGAACAACAAGCCACATGGCTTGCCATGTGCCTCCATCCAAGCCATAGTACAGGTAATTAAAGTTTCAGGTGAAGTGAGCATTTACAAACCCTAAGTGTGAGTACTCTCTGGAATGCAATCTCATGATGGATGGGTATAATGGAGAGGAAGGCATTCCCTCATGTATGACAGATACCATCATCATTCAACGGTGTCGCCCTCCCATAGATATGCCTCTACAAGACAAAAGCAACATTTCCACCTTTGTTGTGAGCCCATACATGTTTTTTGGTATCCATGCTAGTCATAATCTCCACGTTCATGCACTCTTTAGCTGAACCAACCATAGGAATATATTTTTTTCTCTCCAACATGGAGTATTTGGGTAGTGCTGCATCTCACATTGGGCACTCTTCCTCCCCCTGAATTTCGTTGGCTCCTTTTAGGATCGAGTTGGCCTCTTCACCTGATGTTGATTTTCTGCTTATCACATTGGCTCTCATGTACAATTTCGGTATGCAAGAGACTTTGATGAATTCCCCTCTTAGGGATGCCTTCACACTTAACTCAATGCCTCATTTGGTAGGATTGTGGTTGGAAATTTCACGTTGGTCGACTACTCTAAAGGTTTCCTCTCTAGTTTGGACTTTCATATTCGGCTTTAAATCTAGTCCCATGGCTAAGCTCACTACATGGCCCTCCCCAATTTCATGATGGCAGTCTTTAAAAGGTCCACAATTCCAGTTAATTGAGTTCGTTGGTGGCTCTACCTAGGGCCAACCATCCACGGTGTGAACTTGGCAATGTTAGCTAGTTCACGATTTTTCTCCCTCTCTATCTTGGTGTTGGCTTAGTGTTGCACTTGGCAATATGGTGGTTAGTAGTCTCTCGTTGTTGTTACACAACAATTCATGGCTCCAACTTTCGGGACCCTTGGCATGTGACACCCAGGGTCGATGCTAGTTTCAATTGCTTGTGGTTGCATAGTTCGTGGATGGGCTGACCGCTTCAGGATGCTCAATAGGTGTGGTTCCAAGTAATTAGTGGCCTGAGAGCCTGACTATGTTCTCCTCATCTTTGATATTTCATGTTCAAGTGCCACAATGGTGGTCCTTCACTCCTCATATGCTTCAAGAATGCCTCTTTTTGATACTTTGAACACATTATGTTTTTGCAGCTCTTGTCCCGAAGAAAAAGGCATGTGTGCCTTCTATCCATGTGCAAACTTATGTAATGGTCTTGTTTTGTCAGACACTATGGTCAAAAGAGGTCAATGCAATTTCAAGACTTTGGACATGTGCTACTAGTTTGGTTTTCCTTTGGGTAGACAGGTAGCACAAAACTATCTCCTATGTAATGCCCTATTGAAGTAATAGATAGTCGAACCTTCACACAAAAAATTGTGGAAAAGATGTGTCATATTTACGACATATATTAAAATTGAAAAAAGAAATACAATAAACATAAAACAATTTTAAAACAACATCTTTAACAACTCAAAAAATAAAATAAATATATGGTGATCAGCAAAGGGGTGATGATAAATAAAAGGTGAAAATGGGTTTAGAATATACTTTAAAATTGCTTTTGTTTGGCTAAAAGCTCGTCTACCTGGGACATAAAGAAATAGGTTAACAATTCAAGATCCAGAGGAATTTGGTAGGAGTGAAAGCCTGCCCCTTATGGACCAATTATGACCAATTCCAAGTGGCATGATTTTTCTTCAATAATGGTAATGAGCACAAGCATGCATTGGCGAATAACCACCAATAATAAATATTCTCCAACCAAATTGTGATGTTATTTCCATTGTATTAAAAAAAACTATTTCCTCTTAATTAATGGGAGGATCACTGACATGGTAGTTAATGATGGTCAGGAGTTTATTAAGCGCGTGGAAGGTAATAACCGTAAGGGCGGTGATGGTATTTATCAAACGAGCGGGATGTTCATCCCAAGGCCGGATTTGGGTACGCCTTCGAGGACGCGAGGGAGATGTGTTAAATACATTGGGTACGACTCACATCATCATGCAACAGATGGAGCAAGTGTTAATGAAGGTGACAGAGTATGTTGTAATAATTATTGTGACAGATATGTAGTATGTATTCAGTTGAAAGGGTGGCGGATGAGGAATGTTTTAGGCTTTGTATGCAAGTGCGAGGGGCGTAGAGTGAAGGTCATTGTTAATTCCTGTATCCAGCGGAAGCGAGATTGCAGTATGCAGCCTTCGTCAGTGTCAGCCATGGATGGGAAGCTGGTGCAGGGAGAAGGCCGCTGGACAAGGAGTAAGGGTAAGTCTGTCGAGCATACAGGTAAGGTTTTGCCTGACGAGGACGTGAAAGGCAAAGGGGTTGCAGAGGACCTTCTACCTCGGATCTATTTGGATATTATCGACGAATCAGATAAGGAATTTGATCTTAAGGATTATCTGGCTGATGAGGAACCGCGAAGGGCGTCAGGAGGGAAGGTTGGTAAATGGAGGCGCCGGAGTGTGGAATCAGAGGACTCGGAAGATCAGCGGGAGGAGCCGGAAGACATTGAAGAGGTTGTGGATGGAAGGCGGAGGAGAGGCCGGCCAGCGACGTGAAGGGGGACCCAGTGGGGTCGGGGAAGGAACAATGGAGGAGGTGGTAGAGGGAGTAGGCAGCCCAGAACAGATGTGGGAGATGGAGCAGGACGGGAGCGTAGAGTCAGAGGTAGAGGGAAGAGGGATATGAGGAGGAAATTGAGTGAAGCAGAGGAAGCTTACATACAGGAGACTGATCCACATATCAAGAAGATTATTGACCATTTAGAGGAGGAAGCTCTGCAGGCAGCTTCGGATCCGGAAATGGAGGACTGGGAGAGCTTCATCCCAGATCCAGGCCATACTAGAGGAAGGCTGTCATTATACAAACAGTCTCTGCATGCTTACTGGGGCATGAAACGACTTCTTGCTAAAGCCATGGAGCAAGTAGCAGTTGAGATGGTGGAATTAGCTCAGAGTCTCCCTAACTTCAAGAGGGAACTAAGGAACATTCAGATGACGTTGATGATGCAGGACCGAAAGATGGATAAAATTATACAGCTGTTCAAGGAAAATGGTTGGGAAATCAAGACCGAAAGTGGACCAAAGCTGGACACACCAAATGTATAAGAGAAGCTCAATGCTGTCAAGAGGATTTTATTGTTTTTAGTCTTTTTGAATTTTTGTAATCCGGAATGGTAATGTCTCAATCACGAAACAGTTTGCTTGTGAAAGATGTAGCTGGATATTTTGTATGGCTAGATAGCTTAGACATGTATTTTTTGTGGATGGCGGTTAAAAACTATCGATGGTTCCGGGTTTCCCTTAAGGACGGGCAATGACCTGTCTATGTTTGTATATTTTACTATATTGAAGTAATAGAATTTCGCCTTAGTTTACAAAAAAAAAAAAAAAAAACTTTCAAATGAACACACTAAGAGGAGAGATCGGAAACGCGAAATATATACATATAATAAATATATGAATATATATATATATAAATTTTGCACCAGCGCTACAGTGGGAGAGCAATCGCCTCACACCATTGATGTAACATGCTCGTAACAAGATCATAATATATTGATAAAAATACTAAAGCAAACTCTGTTTTCGTCTAGTCCGGTTAGGATGCCTGGTTTTCACCCAGTTAACCCCGGTTCAAATCCTGGCAACGGAAAGCGAATTTTTGATGTTCGCAGGAGTTAAACACCTGCCCTCGTCGTTCATTTAAATCTTCACTGTTGCGTGCTTACCATATGCAGATATATATAATGAATCTTCTGATTCATCCCAATTTATTTTTATATATTGTATTTGTGATTATTTTAATTAGGTATGGAACCGAATGCTGCGCTGTCATCCCATTTAAATAAAATCTTTATACATTGTATTTGTGATTAAATGCTACGCTGAAGTTATAATACCGGTATCTGTATATCGCTGCACTTCTTTGTTATACATTATTAGATTAGGAGTTGTCTATTGAGCTAGAGGAATTGTTGGGATGGTTAAAAATGGTCAAAAAAAAATTTAAATTCGAAAATTTTTGTAGAGATATTGTTTGAATCATGTTTTTGATGGTGGAAATAGATCTAGTATTATCAAAAATTTCTAGGGCACCTAAAATTGTGAAATTTGACAATTTTTATTTGGATTTACAAAAAGCCATCATCAAAAACTTCTAGAGCACTTGAAATTGTGAAATTTGACAATTTTTACTTGGATTTACAAAAATTCCTACCAGATTTTTTCAAAATATAGGTTGAATTTCCATAACTTTTAAAGCAAAAAAACATAATTATTAGACTACGATCGTAAAAAAAAATCAAATTCGAAAAATTTTGTAGGGACATTGTTTGAATCATGTTTTTTATGGTGGAAATGGATCCAGTACCATCAAAAACTTCTAGGGCACCTAAAATTGTGAAATTTGACAATTTTTACTTAGATTTACAAAAAGTCATCATCAAAAACTTCTAGAGCACCTAAAATTGTGAAATTTGATAATTTTTACTTGGATTTACAAAAATTCATGCTAGTTTTTTTCAAAATATAGCTTGAATTTCCATAACTTTTAAAGCAAAAAACATGATTATTAGACTACGGTCGTAAAAAAATTCAAATTCAAAAAATTTTGTAGGGACATTGTTTGAATCATGTTTTTGATGGTGGAAATGGATCCAGTACCATCAAAAACTTTTAGGGCACCTACAATTGTGAAATTTGACAATTTTTACTTGGATTTACAAAAAACCATCATCAAAAACTTTAGAGCACCTAAAATTGTGAAATTTGACAATTTTTACTTGGATTTACAAAAGTTCCTGCCAGATTTTTTCAAAATATAGCTTGAATTTCCATAACTTTTAAAGCAAAAAACATAATTATTAGACTCTGACATTAGATTATAAGTTCAACTTTTTTGAAAAGGGGTTCCAAATTAAAAACTGTGTCATAAGATGTCTAATCGGATGAAATTTGTTTTACAAGATGGCAAATTTGTCCAATAAGGGCTTGTTGGAATTAGTTGTTTAGTTCGTTAACTTTTAACAACTTTATATAATTAAAATGTTTTAGATATTTTTGAAAATAAATTTGAATTAAGAATTTTACTCAATTAAATTGTTTTAGAAATGTTTTAATTATTTTTAAAATAAATTTGAATTGCCAATTCTACACCATTCTAATACCCAAACAAAATTTCAAAACTCTAAATCCATTTATATATTAAAAAATACATTTTAAAAAACCAAAAATCATAATTTAACCCAAAATTATTTCACTGAATTAAAAAAAAATAAATAAAATATAAAATAATTAAAACCATTAAACTTCATACAATCTTACCATCACAACAAATTACTCTTTCAACTTAAAAAAAAACACAAACGAACTCAAATTCACTGCCATCCTCATTATCTCCTTAATTCGTTGTTAGGTTAGTGTCCATCCTCATTTTTTCCTTAATTCGTTATGAAGTGAAGATGTATAAGAGGCATGTTTGATGATTCAAGCTTTTATCTTTTCTTATCTTTTTGTTGTGTTTGGATATGGAATTTTATAAATTAAAATATGGTTTATGTATAATTATAATATATTATAAATATATATATTTATATAAAATATTATTTATATTTATAATTTTATTATTATAAATATATTTAATATTATTTATAATTTTAAATATAAATAAATTATAAATATATTCAATATATTATAAATATATTAAAAAAAATTAATTATTTAAGTGGTATAAAGTATACTAACATCATTTTTAGTTTAATTTGATTTTTTTAAATAAAATTATTTTCGTTTTATAAAATTTAAATGAATAATCAAATTATTTAAATGATGAGATTTTTTTTTTTTTTTTAACTTTATAGGAAGAGATTTTGCATAATTAGGTTAATATTTAACATAGTAATTATTATTTTTTATTAAAATTTGTAATTTATTAGTGTTTAGGTAAAATGGATGTTGAAGTTTGTGATGATAATTTTATAATAATATATATTTTTTGTATTTGATATTTTAATTATTTTATAGGAATATAGATTTATTATTATTAATTTTTAAAAGAGAAAAATAAATAAATAAATTATTTAATTTTAAATATTCTAAAGTAAATGAAATTATCATTGCATATTTCAATGTGAGATGGAGATGGGTCAGTGCAACAATAAACTAACTGTATCTCCTTCCTCATGTGATGAATGATCTCCGGAGATCTGTTGTGATTTCTACATATCAAGATCATGCAGATCATAAACAAGTCTTTTGTCTTGTACATCTGTTTTTGGAACAACGGTTCTCAAGTGATATTTTAATTGGAGTCCTCAACTTACTTCATGCAAGGATATCACCCTTCTTATACATAGATCAGGACATGTGTGGGCTTGTTGAAGCTCCAATAATTGTAGATCTGCCTTATATATGCCCAAATCTGATAGAGAGGTGTTCAAATAATAATCTTATACTAGATCTGGAAGCAGAGGACACCTTTCAAATTTGTGCAAAGATTCGTGGTGGAAAAAATCTTCTTATCGGGGTTCGAAAGGATTTCTTGGAATTGGATCTGAAACGAGAGATCTATAAAAGAACATATATCCTGCTGGAGATGCAAAGTCTAATCTGTGCAGGTAGATCTCTTCAAAATGAAATGTTGCTCCCATGCCAAAGTGTAGAATGAAATTCCACAATGTTTGTCAATGTGATGTTGAGGGGGGCACTGCCTGGATCTAGTTCCAAAGGATTAGAGTTGAATAAGGGACTAGTAAATGAAGGTACATCATTCAAAGACATCCTCCAAGGGAAATCCATTACATCAGCCAAAACTGATCAGCCTCTCAATATGGCTAGCCCATATATTGTGGGGCAGTTGAATCAAGTCCCAACTTTGGTTGTAGATATCTCATAAACAAATGATCTATGCACAACATTTGAATCCAAGTCAGTCATATGCAGATTCAATGGTTTCTAGCCAAAACCAATGGATCTATTTCAGTGGATTTTCACAACTTGGACAATTAAATGTGAGATTCACCTATGTTCCAGGGGTTTCTTCATAGTAAAGTTTGAATCATCAGAGACACAAGAGTATATATTACAAGAGGGTCCTTGGTTCTGGGGTAATGCGGGACTTTTTGTCACCACATGGTTCCCAGATTTTGATGCCAATACAATGGTGGTATCAAGAATGTCGGTTTGGGTTAGACTGCACAACCTACCACTTCATTTCTGGCATCATAAAGTGCTAGATGGAATCATGAATCTCATAGGGTTATACATAAAGACATATACACAAAGAGTCAAAGAGAGAATCTACGCTTTCGCTAGAATTTGTGTGGAGGTGGATCTCAGTAAAGGTTTGCTGGAACGTATCCTCTTGACACATAAAAAGCAGTGTTGGACTCAATTTTTAGACTTTGAAAATATGGATTTCAGGTGTTGTATATGTTGAAAAACATGACATCGACGAGATACATGTCTTGTAGCCAAGAAAGAGCCAAGAAGGAAAGAGAAACCAAGGAAGAAACCCAGGGGATGGAAATTTCCAGAACAACAGTATGAAGATAAGAGGATGAGGAGGAAATTGGTCCACCTACCAATGATGTAACCCAGAATCCACAAGAAAATGGGAAAGATGGGGGCACAAATCATGAAATAGCAGATACCCCATCTCCAACAATGCAGCCAGAAACGACCCCTGAAGAAAAAGAGATGGGAGGATTCAAACGACACCACATTTCTGAAAGTTCAGATTTTGATAAGGAATATACAAGGATAACTGAAGAGAACCATGTACTGTTTCGTGAACACCAGTTTCAACTAGTTTGGTTGAATGCTCGATGAGCATCTACAACATGTAATTTTGTTTTCACTAATAAAATTATGATTTTTCCTTGAGAAAAAAAATGAAATCATCATTTTAAAAATCTAAACTTAAAATAAAAATGAATTATTTTAAATCTCTCTTCTTATTTAATTAATTAAAAAATGCTTAAATAAATTTAAAAATGCTTAATATATCCATAAATAGTATAGAGTTTTATTAATAAAATAGGACATGCTATTTCTTTAATTTGTTTTATATGCCTCAAAAAAAAATTGTACATGCATATTAGAAATTTCATTTTTGATGGTACCTCGTCATGTTTGTGTGTAATTCTAGATTATATATCTACCAAAGTTATTAGTTATTAATTACTATAAAATCAGGTCAACACACATCATATAAATAAAGAAATTTATTAATATGTTAATTAAATAAATAAAAATAAATAATAAAAATATATTGAAAAAAAATCATATAAACAAAAAAAACTCAATATAATATAATATCATATAATATAATATAATATAATATAATATATATATATATATAATTCAAACATTTCTTTTAATGTAAATTTAGACTCATACTAAGGAATTCAAACCCATTTCGAATATTTTGATTTTGGAATTTATAAACCAAATTGTCATAGTAAATATCATTGTAGGCCTATCTAATATCTTTATATTAAAACAACATTTTTTTTATTGAAGAAAACGAACTTCATTTTCGATGTCATTAAGTTGTATAGATTGCATATTCTTTTTACCAAGGTCTTTTTTTTAATAATCCATCAATCAATTTCACCATGTAATTTACGCAAGTTAGCTTAACAAAAAGCTATTATTTCTTCGAAGTTTGTGCAATCTTATTAGATAAAAAGAATGATCAAGCCTGAAATTGTTGTGTTTTTAATATAAAATGTAATTTATTTTGTCTTCAGTGTTTCATCACTCCATAGGAATTTAAACAAATTACTTTTAATTTTTAATTTTAGGTTTCTTGCCATAAAAAGAGAGGGTTAGTCCTGCAATTTTTAATAAACTTTAATTTGGATTTAAATCTATTTTTTATTTGTTTATTTATTTTTAATAAATTAATATAGTTATTGATGAAACGAAAATTTTATGGATTATTTGTTTTTTTTGAGGTAATAAAAGAGTTATCTAAATTTTGAAAAGTGTTGATTTAAAATACGTATTTTTTTAACATATTTTTGACACTTTAAATTTCCTTATATACCAAGTATGAACACTTTTTTAATAATATTAGCGATTTTCATGTTAATTTTGAAAACTGTTAATGCAGCATCATCCTCTTTGTTTAGAGGTTTTTTTTTTACATTTTAAAATTTTCTAATGTATTAAGTGTGGATAATTTTTTTTAAATGTTGGTGATTTTCATGCAGATTTTTGACACTTAAATATTCTTATGTCCCAAGTATGCACAATTGTTTTCTAAATGTTGATTCTTTAACCGTTTTTCAAGTTGTCTTATTTATCTTCTTATTTTTAGTCCTAAGATGTTTGCTTTTTAAGGGTTTTCCAAACAAATGTTTTTGTTTTTCTTTGCAATGTTTTTTTTTTATGATGAAATTTTAATTTAAAAAAAAATAAAAAATAAAAATAACATTAATAATTTGAGGTTAAGATTTTTTACATATTTAGATGTTGTTAATTAATACTTCAATCCACATAAAATAATTGTCACTAAAAAATAATAATTTTAAACAGTCAACAAAAAATACACATTTTTTATATTGATATAATTAAAAAAATATGTATTCCAGGACCTTTTCACTAAAATTGACATGTCAAATAAAATATTTTTATGAAAAATTTGAATAAAAAGAGTTGAAAAAATAGCAAATTTTATGATTTTTTTAATGAATTTTATATTAAAAAATGATAACTTTTTAAGTTTCTTTTCCCAAAAAAAAAATTAAGATAAGATTTTAAGTAAAAATAGCAAAAAATAGATTGTTAAAAAAAACATACAATTAAAAAAGAAAAACCCATAAAAATTAAAATCAGAGAAAAAAAAAATTAAATTAAAAAAACATTAAAAAAACCTTAAAAAAACATAAAATCTTGACCTTAGCTCTGATCCCATGTTGGAAAATTAAAGATATTATATTAGGGTTTGATTCTCCTTTCTTGATAATTACTTGTGAGTGTGTTTGCTTCTTTTACTTCTTTATTATCTTATCTTTCATCAAGAAATTATACATGTATGAAGATCACAAAACAAGAGACACAATATATAGGCACATGCCAAGGAAAAACCCCCCTCGAGGGGAAAACCCAGTCAAGATAATTCTTCCTTTCAATAGTATTCTTTGAGACTCTTTACCCTAGACCAAGACCAAACTTTCCCTCCATGCCATGTCAGCCTCCCAGATCTTCGACCCCTTCCAACAACTTTGACTAGGCAACAACTTTCGATAACATGTAGCTTCCAACAACAACGAAATCTTAGGAGACTTCGATCTCCCAACCCAAACCACAAAACAAAGAGAGAGAGACACCAAAAGTTCGATTTTCTTCTTCTCTAGAGACTTCCCCAAACTCACACTTCTTTTGTCCTCCTAGCAACAGACTTCACACTTCTCCATCTCTTCTTGAGATATCGAACTTGCTTGAGAGTGAGTGGTTCAAATGACTTCGACCTCCTTCAATATATAGCCTTCTTGTGGGTCGAATGGGGGTCCTTAGGCTGGTTTCATCTCCCTTAGGCTGACATGATGTGGAGGGTACATAATTCATAGTTGACTTGATACAAAACCTTTTTACATAATTTGAAAGCCCAAGAAGGTTCTCTTCGAATGTACAATGACTCTATATACTCAATATTAATCCTAGAAGTCCAAAATGGGGACTTTGACTAATATAATGATGACCAAGCATGAAACCCATG